>JAQOOD010000008.1:32047695-32377031 GCA_029633175.1 Citrus glauca
ATATTAAAAATGGGTTAATTTAGTCATGCCTCTAAATATTCCTAACATATTTCACCGTGCACCTAAATATTTTAACAATATTCAATTCACACTAAAATTTATTAATTTGACCAGTTATTCTAACGGTCAAAAGGTAAATTTGAAAGTTCATGCCCTAAATATTATTTGATAATGATAAATTAAATTTATTTAATAAATTAATTGATAGGATTATTATTAATTACTTTTAATTAAGAATTTTTAATGTAAATATTAATTATTATATTAATATTTTATCTCATTTAATTCTTTTCTAATTCAAAATAAGGAGTATTTCAGATATTTTATTAACTTTCAAATAGCTCCATTAAAAATAATGGTCAAATTAATAGAATTGGATGCAGGGTGGAAAATGTCAAAAATTTTGAGTGCACGGTGAAAAATATTAAAAGATTAGGGGGTTGGGTGGAAATAACCCATTAATAATATATATAATAGGTAATTTTTTGACACTCTCTCCAATAAAATGATTTCACTCTGTCTGCATTATTCAATGTTTCGATCTCACACCCTTTAGTTGGTATTTCGCGTTACTCTTCACTAGTCGTGGGTTATTTTCCTTGAGATTATTTTGGTCTATTTTCTTCTTTTTTTTATAAGAAATAAAAAACTTTCATTCATTTAACGAGGTGAATACATTTATGATTTCTATTGAGAATGAACCCAACCAAACAATAGTGTCTAAATAATTAAAAGTTATTAATTTCAAGATCTTTTAATGCAATTATGTTGGTCTATTAATAAATTATAATTATTATTATTATTGTTAGTGTTGAATGTCCTGTTTGTTAAAAAAAAAAACGCTCATTTATCATTCAATTTAAAATAATAGAGTTAGAGATGTAATGGATAACTAAAGTAAGAATAGGAATGGAAGCGATAAAAAATATGAAAAATTAAGGGCCTTATAATCATTCTCCATTATTATTATTATTATTATTATTTTGAAAAACAATTCATATATTGATAAGGAATTTTGAAAAAAAATAATCTAGAGAATCATTTATTATCTAATTCAATATAACTCAGAAATATTAAAAATTAAAATATTTGATGAGTAGATGGCGAATCGGCCTCTTCAGGTAGGAGCTCTTTTTTTGTGGTGGGAAAAAAAACCCTTAACCTTAACATAAAGATACCGAAGAAGTCTAAAATAGGAACTCTGAAAAAACAATAATTATTCTAATTGTTAGGTGCCCTATCACGTACATGATTGGACTTGCTTGGATGTAATATTTTCACGTATTGATTTCATCATTATTAATAAAAGAAATAATTATTGATAATAATATTGAATTCGATATATACCATAGAATTTCCATTCGTATAACTTTAAAATGTTTTATTTTATTAGTTTATAGTATTCAATTGGAATTAATCAAAACATTTATTTTTAATTTACCTAACTGAATAACTGATCAAGGTGTATAAAAATAAAATGAGATCAAAGAATTGGGTAATGATTTTGATTGAATCGCAATTTGCGATTGAGGCCGAAGATCTTAGAGCTTGATTCCTCGAGCTCAATGCACCAAAAAGGGTCAGGCTAATAATACAATAAGCCGGCCGTCATACACTAACCCATTTATTTGAAAATTGTCGGCAGCTGCAATTTTTGTTGTGTAATGAGGAATTTGAAAAATTGATCAGCGGAAAATTTTATTATCAAATTCCAATTAAACAGGCGCAAAATACTAAGAATATTATTTTATTGTTATTATCTTTTCCACTTAGCATAATGATACCACCAACCCATTTATTTTAAAAAACAATAAATGCTGTGTTAAGTAAGCATTGTATCACACTTAAAAAGCTGTAGGGTTGCGCACACAGTTTTAATAGGAGCTTCTTGTAAGCAAACAGAGGAAAATGACAGATTCATCCATGAATTGATCACAAACGCTTTGCTCATTATTTTGCTTTTTGTTGACTTGGGAATCTACATCACAAACTTTTTTTTTTGTGTGGGTGGGGGGGTTTGCATAAATAATTCTTGTGCAATGAGGACTTTGGAAAATAAATCAGCCGAAAAAATAATTTATTATCAAATTCTAATTTAACAGGAGATTATTTTTTCAGCTTAGCCTAATGATACCACGAACCCATTTGTATATAAAAATAATAATGCTATATTAAGTAAGCATTGATCACTTAAAAAAACTTTAGGGTTACAAAGAGAGTTTTAATAGGAGTTTTCTTGAAGCAATTAGAGGAAAATAACAGATTCATTCATGAGTTGATCACAAAGGTCAAAGCAATTGCATTTGGGCTTTGAGACTGGTGCGTTTATTTTATAAAATGAGAATGAAGTGGAATGAGAATGTGCTGGAATAAGAATGAGATTTTAATATTTACTTGGCAAAAATAAATGAAAATGAGAATGTGCTGGAATGCCATTGATGTGTTTACTTGATAAAATAAATGGAAATGATAATCAATTTAACAAAATACTTATAATATTAAATAATGTAATTTTTATTAACTAAATACATGTATAAATATTATTATAAAAATGATATTAATTAAAAAATAAAATTAATAATAATAATATTAACAATATTTAATAATAACAAAAATAATAAAGTTAATTAAATTTAATAATAATAATAATATTTAAAATAATAAAATTAATTGTGATTTGAACGAGGCTAATTCGAGAAATATAAAAAAATTAGAGGAATATAAAAGTTAGTTTAGGAAATGAGAATCTCCATTCCCAACCCCTTATGGGAATAGAATTCCCATTTCTTTTCTCAAATTATGTGGGATCCATACATTTTATTTCCATTTCCAAATTACGTTTGACATTACATTTTACTAATTAAACATGAGTTTCATTCTCATTCTTTAAACTATCAAGTAAACACACAATAAAAGTAAAAGAAATATTAAAAAGCTCACAATGTATAAATAGCCATCATATGATTTACTGGAGGACTAGAAGAATCCCATGTAATCGTTCCATTTCCCTATTAATTTTGAGAAATTAATATAGATCTCATATATACACTCCTTCAGGGTTGGCTTTAAAATATATGGGGCTTTAGGTAAAATTTTTTTGTAGGGCCTTTTTTTTATTTTATAATTTTAATACTCAAAGAAATATAAAAGGCTAAAAAATTCATTCGGCTTTTAGCTCTTGAATTTTAGTAGTAATAAAAAATATCTTAAAATTTTTCAAAAACCAAACCTAAAAACTTAACCAAGAATATATCTTTTTTACTTCCATTAAAATTATTACAAAAATAAACAAACAAATAAATAAAAACAATATTATTTTCAAACAGAATATTTAAAATAGTAGAAAGTTGAGATAATGAATTGATTATGAAATAATAGATATTCACTTTATATTTTAAGAAACTAATTTTTTTTACATGAATTAATGAATGTAATAATTCACTTTGTAAAAAAAAAAAGAGAGCAAGAAACCTATTTATTTATTGATTTTTATATTATATTACAAGGTTTTAATGGAAATTAAAAGCAATATTAAAAGTCAAAGAATTTAATTTTTTTAGGAAACTTAAAAGCCAAAAAAATTAATTTTTTTGGAAAAATTAATAATGAATGAATTAATAGCTAAGCAATTTTATTAATTATATCTCTTGAACATTAAGGCTACCAAATATTGATTTTCTATAAAAAAAAATTAATAATTCTTAGTTGTGGTATAACTGTTGATTATAAAGATGTCTAATAGGCTTCTCTACAATACATAATTAAAAAGAAATCTTTATTAATTAAAAAATAGTAAGAAATACTAAAAAAAAATGAGGCTTTCAAAAAATATAAGACTTTAGGCAATCGCCTTTTTCGACTATACTTAAAGCCACCCCTGCACTCCTTGAATTTATATTCTTAATTATGGCTCATAATCTGCTTTCTTTACTGTTTGCGACATGCAATTTCACCAGATTATCACTATAATTATCAAGGAACACTAACGTCTTTGTTCCTCCTGCAATTGGTACTCGAGTCCAATATCGCATGTCTGCATCCACCAGTACTAAGGCTCATGCTGATCAAGCCATTATTAGGCGATCTGCCAGTTACCAGCCATCTGTTTGGGTTTTTGACTATATTCAATCACTTGAGAGTAAATATAAGATATATAATTAATTCATTAGCTTAATTTGTTTGCAATTAGTTCGTTTAAGTATACGTACGTATCTGACTAAATAACAAATGATTTGCTTTAATTATATCATGCAGGGAGAATCGTACGCAGAAAGAGTGGAAAAGCTGAGGAAATAAGCGAGGGTGATGCTATAGCAGGATGATCATAGAGTGGAGGTGTTCAATCCTCTACACCTACCTGAGCTCATTGAGACTCTGCAAAGACTTGGATTATCTTATCACTGTGAGGATGAAAATAAAAGAACTCTGATTAGGACATACAATAAGAATACTAATAATCACAGCAATTATAAGCAAAAACAAGAAAGTTTATATGCCGTAACACTCAAAATCTGACTCATAAGGCAACATGGTTATGATATACCTGCGAAAGGTACGCATGCATGCATGCAACTATTGTGTAATAATACCAAGACAGAAAAAATTGACAGAAACAGTGATAAGGCAATGTTGATCGACACAGTGTTCAAGAAAATACTAAGGATTGTGTATTCTCTTTACTGAAGTGATGAGTATCACTATTTATCATTTTTTTATATTTTTTATTATCTAATATATTGTTTGACATTAAAAAATAATTACATTATAAAATCTTAAAAATAGAAAATAATTATTAGAATACAAAATATTACATGTCTCTTCATCTCTTTATTTAAATTCAACGATATGTAACCATTAATAATAAGTCTTGAAACATTTATTTATTTTATCATGCCAACAATTAAACTTTAGTGGCTTAAAATACATCAATTAATTAATATAGGAAGGAAAGTTCCTTTATCTTCCATCAACAATGCCATTAGGGCCTAATTTTAATGTAATAATTTCATATTTAATTATGCAACCTTTTGTTTAGTGCCTTTTTGGCTTCTTCAAACTCTATAAACATTAACTATTTAAGATTTGTGGCATCATTATTTCTCACCTTTTTATATTCTCTATTATCTAATATATTGGTTGAGATTAAAAAATAATTACATTACAAAATATCAAAAATAGAAAATAATTATTAGATTACAAAATATTGCAAGTTTCTTCCTCTTTCTATTTAAATTCAACAATATGTAACTATTAATAATAATTAATTATAAGTCTTGAAAAGTTCATTTATTTTATTAAGCCAACAACTAAACTTTAGTAGTTAATAAAGGAAGAAATGTTCCTTCATCTTCCATTACTTATGCCACTAGAACCTAATTTTAATGCCATCATCCCATATTTAATTATGCAACCTTTTGTTTAGTATCTTTTAGCTTATTCAAACTCTATAAACATTAAGTATTTAAGATTTGTTATGTTTGAGTTTTTTTTTTATTTAACTAACATTCTCTTTCGAAATATTCTTGTGTTTTTAATTTTTTGACTTATTTAAATTTTTAGTATTGTGTGTTTCATGGCGTACTCTTTTCTTCCTGAGTTGAATAATGATAAAGATAGTTGGATGATAACGGTTAGACTTTGTATGATGTGTGAGTCTATTAATACCAGAAAGAATGGAGAAGTGATTAGTGTGAACATGATTTTTATTGATGAAAATATTATATAAAAAAGTCATTCTCCTATTGTTTTCTCTAATTTTTTTCCCAATTGTTTACACTTAATGTGGCATTTTTTTTGTCCGAAAATGTAATGCATGCAACAATCAGGAAAAATTTAGTGATAAAGTTTAGGCACATGTTGAGTGAGGGTTTTTTGTATAGTGTCAAGAATTTGAAAGTTGTTTCAACTACAGGTGAGTACAAACCACTTTCAAATCAGTTTAAGATTATTTTATTGGTTATAACTTCACTTAAGAGGTTAGAAGAAGAAACTATTAAAATTCCGATCACTGAATTCTAATTCATATATCTAAATTTGATTGATATACGTGTGAATGATAACATAATCCTCTCAGGTATTTTTTTAATTATTAATGTTTGTTAATCTTTAATGTATATTAGAAATTATTGATCCTTATGTTTTAACATGTTTATGTTATTTTTTTATAATATTACAGATGTTGTCTGACAAAAAAATCCGGGTCCACCTCCATGCATGCAAAAGTCTATCACAGCCTCCACCTCCATGCATGCAAACATACGTCCCACCAACACAAGAATTCTACCATCCATTTCAAATGTTCCCATCCCGAATCCTTCAAGCATTTTACCTAGCTTCCCCCGAGAACCTAACTCTACTCTTACCTTAACAACCCTAGATCCTCAAAATCATACTACTATAACCTTTTCCAGAAAAAACCAATGAAATCGTAGGCATCCCACCAGGTTTCCCAAGAAAACTAACTTCAGCCAACTCTGATCAGCAACCTCACTCAACACAATCAAATGAGCCTTCCGAAGCCAAGGATGAAGGGGATAAAAAAGCAATGGAGGATTGTGTTGGTGATCCGCAGTTTGCATTCAGTACTAATGCGGATGCCACCATGTCTGATGATGACAACTCCTTTGTCAATGAAACCCCGGAAGTGCATGGCGAAGCAGAGCTGGAACCTTGTGCGTAACCCTCTCACGCTCACCTTCCCTTTTATATGCGGTTTATGACGATATCAGTATTATTCTGGAATGTACAAGGGGCGGGATCCCCATTTTTGCGAAGAGTTTTTGCTACATTAGTTAAAAGCTATAACCCTACAATTGTTGTAATCCTCGAGCCAAGAATTAGCGGTAAGAAAGCAGATGACGTCATCAGAAAAAGTGGCTTTGATCGCTCTCATCGTGTGGAGGCTACTGTTTTTTCCGGGGGCATTTGGTTATTGTGGAGGAATTTTTTCGACGTCGAAATCGCTTTCAATCATTCTCAGTTTATTCACTTAAAAATCAGCGTCCAAAATGTCATCCAATCTTGGGTCACTGCAGTCTATGCGAGCCCAAAATCAGCTGGACGTCGTGCTCTGTTGTATCATCTGAGTAGCATTGCGGAGTTGATGCATGATCCTTGGATTATGGGGGGTGATTTCAATTCAATCTTATATGCTGCGGAGAAACGTGGGGGCTCGACGCTAAGCACTGGTATTTGTCCTAACTTTAATTCATGGTTTCATGCTAATAATATTGTTGACTTGCAGTTCAGTGGACCTAGATACACATGGACTCGCGGGAACCTTTCAAGGAGACTGGACCGTGCTATAAGCGATCAGGAGTGGATACTAAAATTCGATAACTATTCAGTTACTCATTTACCACGAGTTGAATCTGACCACAAGCCGATTTTGGTCCGTTTTGAACGTCAGTTTGGTTGTATGGGGAGTGCTAAACCCTTTCGCTTTTTAGCGGCTTGGATGACTGATCATCGATTTGGTGACTTTATGCTGGATAGTTGGCACAAGAATCTTCCTTACTCGCAAGCAGCTTCTACTTTTACAAGTTAGGTGGTTAATTGGAATAGAGAGATTTTTGGCAACATATTTAAACGAAAAAAGCAGCTGCTAGCTCGTATTGGCGGGGTTCAAAAGGCCTTAGAAAATAAACCCATTCGCAGTTTGTATCGCCTTGAAGCCAAGCTAAAACAGAAGTTAGAAGAAATTTTATCTCAAGAGGAATTATTGTGGTATCAGAAATCCCGCAGAGATTGGATTAGTTATGGAGATCGGAATACCTCTTTCTTTCATCAGAAAACCATCATACGGACGGCTAGAAATCGAATAAATGCTATTAAGAATGATAGAGATATTTGGCTCAACGACACTAATGAAATTATGTCCCATGCTATGTCTTTCTTCTCCACTTTATACAAGCCCGATCAAGAACTCCATCGCCCGTATACTGTGCAAGGGTATTTTCCTAGCATTGATCAAAATAGGCTGTCAATTCTTGATAGCTCGATTGACAACGAGGAAATTCGTCAGGCGCTATTTCAGATGAGACCATTCAAGGCACCTGGAATTGATGGTTTCCCTGCTGGATTTTATCAAACCCAGTGGCAAATAGTTGGTGATTCTTTCTGTTCCGGCACAAGGGATATTTTCAAATCCCACAATGTTCCTAGTGAAATTAATAAAACCCTTCTTGTTCTTATCCCAAAGTCTGAGCATCCCACTTCTTTTAAGATGTATCGTCCTATCAGCGTTTGCACCGTATTCTATAAAACGGTGACTAAGATTATCGTCAACAAATTACAAGCCATACTCCCTAACCTAATTAGCCCACATTAGACAAGTTTTGTCCCTGGCCGTCACATCACTAAAAACATTATCATTGCTCAGGAAGTTATCCATTCCATGCGACCAAAAATGGGTAAAAAAGGGTTCATAGCTATCAAGGTTGACTTGGAAAAAGTTAAAAATAGATTGAGCTGGAATTTTATTTATGAAACCTTAATGGAGTTAGCCCTGCTTTTTGGTCTTATTCGATTAATAATGGAGTGCATTACTTCTACTAGTATGAATATCTTATGGCATGGTGAATTAACGGATGATTTCTCTCCCAGTAGAGGTGTAAGACAAGGTGATCTTTTGTCACCCTATATTTTTGTTCTCTGTGTTGAAAGATTGAGTCATGGGATTTATCAATCAATTCATCAAGATCATTGGAAGCCTATCCGCTTATCTAGGCTGGGTACTCCATTAAGCCATCTTTTTTTTGCGGATGATCTTTTCCTATTTGCCGAAGCTACCAGTGGGCAAGCACAGTGCATTAATTCAGTCTTAGGAGATTTTTGCTTGAGCTCGGACGCAAGGGTTAATCAATCTAAGACACATGTTTACTCCTCTAAAAATGTCCCAGATGCTGTTGCCACGAGAATAGGGCGAGATTTGGGGTATACAGTCACGAAGGACTTGGGTAAGTATTTGGGCATGCCTTTGCTGCACAGTCGTGTCTCGCAGCAAACATATCAAGGGATTTTAGATAAGACGGACCAAAAGCTTTCGGGTTGGGCAGCCTCTCAGCTTTCTCTTGCAGGGCATATTACTCTTACCTAATCTGTCCTTCAAGCAGTCCCTCTTTATGCTTTGCAGACTACCAATTTACCGGGTAGTATTAAGACTAAACTTGATCAAATTTGTAGACCATTTTTGTGGAGTGGAAATGATGAATTACGAAAAATGAGCCTAGTTAGTTGGCACAACATTTGCCAACCAAAAATGGCAGGCGGTCTCGGGTTTAAAAGGTTGGATATCATGAATGAAGCGCTGCTTTTGAAGGTTGCTTAGCATTTAATCACTGAGCCTAACAAACTGTGTGTCCAAGTGCGATCCACAAAATATGGAGTTCCTTCATCGGAAATCCCTCATACTCTACGTACTCGGTACGGCTCTCATTTGTGGAAATCTGTGGGTCGAGTTTGGGATTATGCTAAGCGCGAACTTCGCTGGAATGTTGGTAATGGGTTGAAAGTCAAATTTTGGTGGGACTGTTGGGCAACGACACCTCATACTATTGCGGATTTAGCCATACAACCGATACCTCCTGACCTTTCTGATCTGTATGTTGATGACTTTGTTTCCACAGATGGGTCCTGGAATTGGCCAAAGTTTAGTCACATCTTACCCCATCAGGCAGTAATGATAATTGCTTCAATCCACCCCCCGTCAGCTTGCAATGGTGTTGATCAAGTTTACTGGGCAGCATCACCACAAGGAGACTTTACGGTGAAATCAGCATATGATTTGTTGGATCAATCTCGTGTGCAGGAAAGGGACTCTTACTGGAAGATAGCTTGGTCATGGAAGGGCCTGTAGAGTATCAAGATTTTTATTTGGCTGGTGTTGCACAATAGATTAAAGACTCGGGCTGAACTAGCAACACGGCGCTTGAACATTGAACCATCTTGTGAAAGGTGTGGTGCTGGTTTAGAGAATACAATTCATGTGCTCCGTGACTGTCCCTATTCGAGAGCTGTTTGGCTACGACTTCTTCGAGGTAACAATCATCAACATTTCTTCGAGTCTAATCTTGCAGACTGGATGTCTGCGAACTCGCAATTCTAGAGCACATCCTTAGGTAATAAACTTTGGCGAGTCATCTTTGGCGTTGCTATTTGGCGGCTCTGGTTTTGGAGAAATCGGTTTATTTTCACCAAAGATCATTGGGAGAGTAATACTATAGCATTAGATATAAAAGTAAGGGCAACTGAAATTCAAAGATGCAATTCTTCCCTTACTGCCACTGACAGGAGCCGTGTCGAAAAATGGATTCGCTGGGGTGCTCCTACTTGGCCTAGGGTTAAGTTGAACACTGACGGTGCCAAGAAGCCTTCAGACCATGCAGGAGCTGGCGGACTCACTCGTGATTACAGAGGAGTTTGGCAGATCGGATATTGTGCTAACTTAGGCTTTTGCTCAGTAACATCTGTTGAGTTGTGGGGTTTATTTCATGGGTTATCCATAGCTTGGCTTCATGGTTATCGTGGGGTGATAGTGGAAGTGGACAGCAGGTGCATCTTGCAGCTAGTCTCTAATTCGAAGCCCACCATCAGTGAGCATCTTTCTCTAATCAAAGCCATCCAAGAGCTAATCGGACGAGATTGGTTGATTCAAATGAATCATATTTATCGGGAAGCAAATGCAGCAGCAGACTTTCTTGCTACCTATAGTTTAGCTTTTCCTGTGGGTCTGCATTATTTTCAGTCCCCTCCTTTAAATTTGCTTAATATTTTAAACAATGATGTTTTTAGGGTTGCACACTCCTGTTTAATATTGTCTTAGCTCTTTTCAGAATCCTTTATTAATCAAAAAAAAAATTCGGATCCAGTCTAGATCCGCAAAGATCCGAAAGATCCGGATCCAAAAAAATCTTACTTTAAAAAATGTGGATATGGAGTTTAAGAATTATAATCTGTGCGAATCTAAATCCGAATCCGGATACAAGCGTATTCGAAAAACCAGATATTTGGATACAGATTAATTTTAATTATAAAATTGATTTAATCTAATTTGTATTGAAAGATATATAAGCTATAATTGAAAAAGAAAAAGAACAAATCAACAAATCCAATAACCCAAATCGAAAAAGTGCAGACAGCATCACAGCAACAACATCACTCACTCACCAAACCGTTCACGCCTCACGCCTCCACCACTCACAAGTAGTTGAAATTGAAAACCACTCTATATCCTTAACGCTTGAACACCGTCCGGCTTGCAGTCGCTGTCATCGAATGCCGAAGTCGTCGAAGGTAATAATAATAATTATTAATTTATAAATATAATAAAATAAATATTATATTTTCAATTATTTTTATTATTTTTCTAATTAAAACTATAATTCTTTAAATAAGGGTAAACTTGTAATTTGAAATTATTTACTCTCAATCGAAGACAGTGTAAACACATAAATTGGATTCTGATTTCAATTCCATACTCTCATTTTAGTTTAAGTAAACAACCTACTCACACTCTCACCCCACACTCCTAATTTCAGGATTCCCACTTCTCAAGATTCTCATTCCAATCTAAAATGTAAACGTTACCTTAGGACTTGTCTCCATTGTTCTTTCTCACTCCTCGATCGTGTGAAGAAGAACTAAGGTAATTATTTCACTTTCGCTTTCTTTCACATGATTGGTCTATTCAATGCCCTAAGTTTGGTTTCTACTCGAAATGCCTTTAATTAATGAGATTTTTATTTATTGAGACTGTAAACTCACTCTAGGGTTTCAATTTCAGATAACAATTAGTATGGGTGATTTCATTTTTTTGTCAAATTGATTTAATATTAGTCATAGACAGTCACAATTTTTGGTTTGAGAAATGTCAATCGCTAAGCTTAGCGCTTGATTTCGGCTTCCATCTAGAACTTAGAAACATATTCCTAAATCATTTAAGCTCTCATTTAAATTTTTTTTGTCAAATTGATTTAATATCAGTCATAGACAGTCACAATTTTTGGTTTGAGAAATGTCGATCGCTAAGCTTAGCGCTTGATTTCAGCTTCCATCTAGAACTTAGAAACATATTCCTAAATCATTTAAGCTCTCATTTAAATTTTGCGTTTCACAATTTCACTTTTTATTCTCATTTAATTTTATGCACGTTGATGGTTATTTTACTAAGGTCTGATTTTTTTTCCTAAATTTTATGAATCGTAGCGATTTTGATTTACTTTGTTAAAATCATAGGCTCATTTCCTAAAACTGAAACTAAAACCAGAAAGCTTTAAAATTGATACATACAAACCTGTAACTAGCTTCCCCTGTTCTGTCCATGAATGGATATTGGCACTAGTTATCAATTTTGTTGATGATTAACCTAGGTATAATTTTGGCTCTTTCGAAAGAGACATGTTTTAGTTGTCATATAAAAATTCAATTTTATTTTTTGTTATTTCTATGTGTTGATACGAATCATGTCGAATTATGAATTTCATTTTGAAATTATATATTTCGTTGAGTTGAATTGAAGAAATTTAGATGGATTTTATTTGAATGTTATTAATTTGATGTTCTTTGTAACTTATCACGATTAGTAAGTGTTGCTTTTTAATTAAGTAGTGATTCATTTATCATTGGGATAAAAAAAAGTAGATGAGAAGGAAGAGCATGTTCAAGAGGCACTACAACAAAAAGGATATATAATAGCATCCAAAACATGCTACTAAAGATGATCGGTAGCATTTTAGACAACACTAAGTTTGCCCATGTAACTAAAAGTTTTTCTATTTAATAACATCTATTGAATGCTAACAATTCATATATATAGCATTTAAAAATGGTTAGCAAATCTTATTTTACAGTTTCGTGCAAATGCTATCATTGTGCAATATATAGCATTTATGAAATGCTACTAAATTACATATATAACTTTAAAAAAATGTTACTGAACTATTTACTAATGCTACCACTTGTCTTTGATAGCACTTTGATAATGCAATTTTACTAATAATTATAACGTTTTGGTAATGTTACAACTAGTAAAAAATTATATATATATATATATATATATAATGTAGCTGTTAGTAAATGCTATGGAAGATTTTAAATTTTTATATAGTAGCATTTGTAAAATTTATGAATGTTGGTTAATAAAAAGTATTTTTTTAATGGTTGTTCAATATCATCAATTTAGTTGATAAATTCGTATCAAAATATTTATTCACTAAATATAGTTTGAAGTCTCCTATGCCAAACCATTTGACGTTTAATGTATTATTCCTTTCATGAAAAAAAAAATTTAGATACTATATATTTCATCACTGTAACTATATATAAGCATCCAAAATCACATGATCATGTACATCAAAGTATACAAAGAGACTTACACAAAAAATTAACTTGCCTTCCACTCTTCACAAAATATACTTAAATTTTTACAACCTGCATCATGAATTTAAAACAAAAGCATAGTTACATTATGATAATGAAAAGAATTAATAATGATGCTTTAAGAATGAAAAATAAAATAATGACTCATTAATAAATACAAATAAAAATAACAATATTGAAAATTCAAAGCAATGAATCTGAATACTTGTATCATAAGAGGAAAATATTTTATTTTTCATTTATCAAGATAAAAATGAAATAACATAATGATAAGCAATAAGCCAAATCACAACCCACCAAGATTAACATTTCAAACACAAATGGCAATAGTGAAACCTTGGCGTATGGCTCCAGGTTAAAATGAACAAAATAGTTATTTTTCAAAATAACCACTCTAGGAAAAATTGAACCAAGAAGATGACATAAAAAGGATAATTTTGCATGCAAAAAAATATAAAATCAGAACCTTCTCAAAGTAGAAAAATGCAAAATTACTTTCTCATAGTTGTAAACTAGATCATATTTGCAAGCGAACTTAAAAATATGAGGTCATTGGAAAAAAGAAAAGGACGTAAAAGAATACCTAAATAGATGGACTAGAAAAGTTAGTTGGCAGCAAACATGATAACTCTATCAGCTGGCCATGCAATTGTACTCCCAACAGATTGTTCAATTGTTGTTATATAAGGTGTTACTTTCCACAAAAACTTTCGCGACTACCTAGCTATATCCACCCAAACTCTTACAACATTAGAACCAAGAGGAATGTGATGAACAAGTGCATTTGGATAATTTGATGACCAATGCCCTTCAGCCACAACTGTATCAAACCCCTCTAAATCATGCATATTACACTTAGTAATGTTTGGGACTGCCTTCACACTCTTTAACAACAACACAAAGACAATTTAATTAAGAAAAAAATATTAGTAATAAGCCTTCGGCATTTTATTTTTGATACTTTCACTAAATTTAAAAGTGTAAATAATGTTGTTACCATTGGAGAAGTCAAAGGTGTTTTAAGAGGATTCCCACTGGCCTCGGTTTCATGAAAATGACTATAAAATGAAAAATAAAAAGTCAGTAACTAAATATTATAACAACTACATAAAAGTGAGTAAAACACAGTACATGCCTGCCTTTTTTGTAACTCTTCAAATAAACTTCGCATATCTGACAATGCTTTCTTCATTTCATCTTGTTCTTGTTTCATTTGAGCATTTTCTTTTTTAATTTCATCATGTTCTTCTGCAACTTAGCTATTATCCTTTTGTGATAGTATATATGGCCAACTTTGAAATGGTGACTCCTTTGCCGATAGCTTTTAAATGAGAATTGTCAGGCCGAAGTACTTGTGAGAGAGCATTATCTCTTAGATTATTTGAAGAATGTTGTGATGGATATTGCAAAGTTTCTTTTAATTTATCCTAAAAATTTTTTTAAAAGTAATATTCATCAAGAACAGATGATAAAAACAAGCATATCAACTGAATAAATGAATATTCTTACAATAGTATCTCCAGCTTGAATGTTCACGGGTTGACTGTCTTTTTTTGTATGTGCGCATATCCATACATCAACTCTAGGCACTTCAGTTTTTCCACTACTTTTTTTCTGCAACAGAAAATAGTTTAGAAATGATTGCTCAGCTAAAATCCTATTATAAAAGAAATATTTTTTTTACCATATCTTATATCATTCTAGCGAGTCCCCTACGACCTGTTGTTTGTGAGATTTGTTTCTTCATAAGCTTTTTAAATCCTTCACTTCTTTGCTGCACAATTAATATAAACTTCGTTCAGTAACATTGTTACAACCATAATTACATAATTTAATATAGTAATACACTTACTTTAAATTTTTCACTTGTTTTTTCTTTCACAAAACGTTTCCATTCGCTTATTGATGAGATGTTATCAAGCATTAACTTCATTCTTTCTTGTTCATTTTTTTCTTGCAATATCTTCTGAACTAGCCTTGATTTTGAAGCCCTCCAAAGCCCAGCCATCTCCTGAAACACATAAGGTTTTTGCCATTGTCCATCCAATTTGTACCTCTTCTGCAATGTATATTTAATTGAAAATACAAAATAATTTTAATTTCCATTCAATTATGTATTTTCATCTAAATGATATATGCTTAAATTACAATATAGCTACACACCTTAATACATTCTCATAACACTTCTTTCAAATTCAAAGGAAGTTTCCTCCAATATGAAATTGTATGCGGTACATGCTCTCGTACAAGAGGTTCTAAAAACGATGATAATGAGATATATGCCTCACCAATAGGTTGACCTTTGCTATTAAATATAACCTCCACTTTATCAAAACCCAAGACCAATTTGATCAAAAGAGAAAGAAATCATAAGCAGCCAATCTGTAAGAATGACATATAAGTTAAAAAATTTATATTGACGCAGCTAATTGTAAATATTACTAGAATGCTAGGGATTGAGAGAAAAAAATAATTATAAACTATAAAACTATCAATAATCCAAAACCAATTAACAAGATAACATGACTTTTCCATTTAAATGTTCAACCATTAGACCCATATATAATAGTAAATAATTTAATCATTAATTACTCAAGTGGATGGAAGAAAAAGCACCCAGATTGAGGATGTGCATTTGCTTTGACCATGGGAATAATGAAATTGAAGTTGCATGAGTAACAGAGTAAGAATCCTTACCAAATCAATGATGCCACTTCTAAATCATCCTAAAAGCCAAGTAATCTTTCTCAAATCAGCAAACATACGTCAAGTGCACATGGAATCGTTGTTCGTCTTTTTCTATTTTTATCTTTTTTTATAGATTTAGTTGGAATTAGAGTTGGAGAGAACAATGGGCGTGGAAAAGAGATAGCAGAGATGCAGAGGGGAATTGTCTAGAAAGGGATCGCGGGAAGTGAAATAAAATATTAGGCGTTTTTATTTTTTTTTATAAAGTACCCGCCTTTTACTAAAACTACCCATTTTGCATATCTTTAGCTTAATTTTCAGCCTATTTTTTATTTTTATAATTTTCACTATTTTATAACATTTTTAAAATGCTTTTATATTTCCTCACAAAAAATAATGTTATTATATTTGACAATAATATTAGGGATCCTAGTATTTAAGTCTCAACTTGAGACCCAATACTGTTTATCACACATTTATTCGATGATAAATTTCATAACTTGTAAAATTAGTTATTCGCCATTAAATAAATGAATGCCACATCTGTTGAGACTCAAATTAAGAATTAGATCTGGGATGCCTGACACATATTATATTTAATACTATCTTGTAGAATTTTTAGAATGTTAAATTATTAATTGATATTCTATTTAGCATATTTTCATATCACCAATAGACATTGACGGTCTAATCCTTCAATCCTTTTGTCTTGTAACAATTTTCAAATGCTATTGTATTTTATCAATCAGAACGCTACCAATAGAATGCTACCAATGCTATTTTAAAATATTTTTACATTTATTACTATTCCTTAACATTTTTCAAATGCTATTTTATTTAATCTTATCTTGTAGCATTTCCTAGATGCTATATAATTCAATATTATATGTAGCATATACAAAAATACTACTAGTAATTATCAAGTGTCATTAAAACCAAAATGTAATGGCTTTCATACTACAAAGGTAGCGTCACTTTAGAAAATATTACAATAAATTAATATTTGGAAACATTCTTTAAAATAATGCTACAATATGATGTTACCAAAGACCATATTTGTTGTAGTGAGGTTAAGGACAACATGCTAAATTAATTATAGATTGTTTCAGAATTATGATTTGGCTTAAGTTACTCATGTCACCATTGTTATTTCAAAATTTGAATGGGTTTCCATCTCTCTTTCTCTCAGTTTTTATGTGATTGTAGGAATAAATTTGTGGCATTATCATTTACAAATAAATATTTGGATCATGTGACGAGAGAATGGACTTACAAGATCTCACTTATGCTTCTCTCTCATACCTTGCTCACATGAACTTAATTAAACTATTAACCTCTTTTGTAACTTGTGTTTTTATCAACCAAAATAACATTTATGTATTTTGTTGAGATTTTAGAATCACCTGAATTTTATGATCAATTAACCAGTGCAATTAGATGTAAAGCAAGAGAGCTGGGGAAGGTAATAGCGACATAACAACGACAAAAATAGCTGTAAGATTATACGGTGTAATATATTAATTGAAAAATGATGCTAATTTTTTATTTAACACTATAATACCATATGATTTTATAGTTATTTTGTGGCTCTTGTATCAGATTCTTCAGTTATAATATAAGCACTTATTTTTGTTGTTTAGTTAATGGTTTCAACAGTCGATTTCACTGTTGAAGTTTCATCATACTGTCTATGTTGTTTTGCCACATGTGAAATTTGCATACTTAATTTAATACTTCATTTATGGATTGTTCAAATTATTTCAGTAGCTAGTTAGTTTATTGTCTTGGACTAAATTTTATTTAATTAATTTTTTTCTTCTTCAGCAGAAATCAAAAGACAAGTCTTGCTTATGCTCTTCTCTATTTCTAGTCATGATTCAATCTCTTAAGCTATTTCTAACTCCCTGATTCTTAGGACAAAAAGTGAAAGGTATTTCTATTTTTTTCTGTTTTTTATTTTTAGAAAATTATATTATTTGCTCTTTTCTTAAGATTAATTTGAAATGGAATGATGTTAGAGTGCTCATGCAGATTGGAAATGCTGAATACGGCTACTCTATCGTGAGATTCACGAAGGAGATTATTGCAAATTAAAGTATACTTTGTGAAAAGGTTAGATCATTAACTTAGCTTAAACTAATTGTTGATTCTACTAGCAAATGTGGTTAAAATGATGTCCATGAACCGAACTCAACTGATACCAACCTTCTGTGTGTGTGTGCGGAAAATTTAATTTCTTGACTAGAAGCTATCTGTGTGTGTGTATTATATCCAGAATTAAAATTCAAGATAGATTTACGGTGTCATAAATCAATTTACAAAATTATAGAAGTCAAATTACGACGCATAAATCTGCCGGGACTTTAATTCTCGATCGAAATTTTTTTTGATGTGTATAATATCGTTGTATTATTTTGAATGACTTTGACATGGCGGCCAAGTCTCTCTTTTTATTAAAAACAATGGCCCACGTGTCAAGCTCTCATGAAGAGAGCTGTGAAATAATGTTTGATCGTTGTATTTTGTTGAAATAACCTTTCGTGGGGTAAGTGGAAATAGATCTCCTAAAGGAGGAATTCTTTTTGGTCAAAACCAAATTTAAAATAAAATCATTGAGGAAAAATGCTATTATTTCTCAGCGAATGTTACTTATTTGATTAAAATCGTTTATTGAGTTTTTAAAAATATTGTGTCATGTACACTGGTTCCTAAAATTTACAACCTAATATTATTTAATAATTCCCACCACTAGGAATTGTCCCTTTCCAATACAAAGGATTAGTCAATCATATAATATATAAGAATTCTAAAATATGTCGGATGTAATATAATCAAGTAAGCATATATGACAACTTGTGATTTGCATGGTAATTTTTCAAAATAAATGCACACATATCATCACATCATTGCTTATTTTTTTATTTTTTAAAGTTTTTATAAAATAAAATGGTCTTTTAATTTATTTGAGGGTAAAATTGTCATTTTATTAAAATTATTTAATAGTGTTAATGCAAAAGTGGCTAACTGATACAAATGTGAAAAGAAAGGTGGTGCAAAGTACATGTTAGAATTTGGTAGTGGTTGAATGAACATAAGGCAAAATAAAGGTGGTGCAATAATAATTTCCTTAAAATAAATTAACTATCGATTGTGGTTCTCAAAGTAAAGGATTTTGGAGGATTGATACCACGAGGATTTGATAAATAAATTTAAAGCAAATTGATGATTGATTAAACAAAAGTATGTTGTTGATTGAAGTAGATAGCATATTAGGGTAGAGAGAAAGAAACCCGAGTTTGACAAAGGAACCCATAAGAATTGAAGATGAAAGACGAGATATTTTAGGAATGAGTGAAATAGAAAAGCAACGAATTTTCTATCGTTAGAGATTAACTTGCAAAGAGAGAGATATCATCTAATTGAGAGTAAACACAAAAAAATATTAAATTCAATAGTTTTTAGGATTTTGATTTAATGGAATATGAAATATGCCATATAAAATCTATTATTAATGGCATAGAATCAAGAACTCGCAAAAGTAACTTCATTACGTTGTAATTTTGATTCCGGAAGTGGATATCTCTTCTGATTTGAAGAATATGGAAACTAACTGCACAGGTAATAATAGTAGGTCGAAGGGGATCGTCCTACTATTTCCACTTGTCAGTATTGCTAACGATGACAATGTGAATAACAATCTTGATCTTCTTCTTATTCCTAAATATGAGAGAAACCCTAACCATAGTATTTAATTACGATGTTATATATCATTTTGTGTCATGCTTGATTAAATAAAGTGAGGTATTATTACCTGTCAATTATGTTACTATCGGTTTGGTTCAATTCAACTGATAAGATCTCTTGAGATATACATGAGATTTTATTTATTTATTTATATGTATTGTATTTTTTGGAAAAGGAAATAAATAAATAAATATTGTTGCAAAAAAATATAATATTAATGACATGTAAATCATGCTTTCAAAAAGTGTTATAACCGCATTTCAAAATTATATTTTCTAACAATAAACCAAAGTTATCTATCACGTGTTTTTAGTATATGTCGTGTTACTATCTCTCATCCTGATGATAACAATGTTTATAATGGGGTTGCCGTTTTTGACCACTTACAACAGCAATTAATTAAATTATACCGTAGATGATGTGCCATGGAAAGCCAATTTTGTTGTAGTGACAGGTATGTGAGTCACGTCATGTTTCATTTTCATCTATAGGAGCTGGCTAAGTTACAGATTCTGTAACATACAGATCCAACTTAGCCAGCTCCTGATTGGTTAGCTAGCTACCAAACAAAAACAATTGCACGCTTTTTCTCCATATGCAGGACAGGTGTGGTGCATACATTGGGTGCTTATGTTACAGAATCTGTAAGGTAGACAGGTCCATCATCTATATTTTCTTTTGGAATAATTTTCCAGGGAATCAAATTTGTAACAGTGCTACACAAATTAATATCCCATCAAACACAGTGTTCTGGATTCTCTCCCTGGTCGTGTATAAATATAGCCATGAAGGACTAGAATCCCATGTAAACACAGAAAATTATTAAATTCAATTGTTTTTAGGATTTTGATTTAATGGAATATGAAATATGCAATATAAAATCTATTATTAATGGCATAGAGTCAAGAACTCGCAAAAGTAACTTCATTGCTTTGTAATTTTGATTCCGGAAGTGGATATCTCTTCTGATTTGAAGATTATGGAAACTAGCTGCACAGGTAATAGCAGTAGGTCAAAGGGGATCGTCCTACTATTTCCTCTTGGCAGTATTGCTAACGATGACAATATGAATGACAATCTTGATCTTCTTATTGTCCCTAAATACGAGAGAAACCCTAACTATACTGTTTAATTACAATGTTATATATCTTTTTGGGTTATGCTTGATTGAATAAAGTAAGGTATTATTACCTGTCAATTATGTTTTTGTCGGTTTGGTTCAATTCAACTGATAAGATCTCTTGAGATATACAAAAGATTTTATTTGTTTATTTATATGTATTGTATTTTCCTGAAAAAGGAAATAAATAAATAAATATTGTTGCAAAAAAAAATCTAATATTAATGACATGTAAATCATGCTTTCAAAAAGTGTTATAACCGCATTTCAAAATTATATTATCTAACAATAAACCAAAGTTATCTATCATGTGTTTTTAGTATATGTCGTGTTACTATCTCTCATCATGATGATAACAATGTTTATAATGGGGTTGCCGTTTTTGACCACTTACAACAACAATTAATTAAATTATACCGTAAATGATGTGCCATGGAAAGCTAATTTTGTTGTAGTGACAAGTATGTGAGTCACGTCATGTTTCATTTTCATCTATATTTTCTTTTGGAATAATTTTCCAGGGAATTAAATTTGTAACAGTGCTACACAAATTAATATCCCATCAAACACAGTGTTCTGGATTCTCTCCCTGGTTGTGTATAAATATAGCCATGGAGGACTAGAATCCCATGTAATATAAGTGTCATATATACAAATCCTTGAAATTATATTCTAGATTATGGCTCTTATTCTGCTCTCTTCACTACCTGCAACATGCAATTTCACCAGATTATCCTTTAGATTATCAAGCAACGTTAATAGTCATGTTCCTCTTATTACTCGAGTCCAATATCGCATGGCTGCATCCACCACTACTATTAAGCCTGCCGATCAAAGCTTTATTAGGCGATCTGCCGATTACGGGCCAACCATTTGGAGTTTTGATTATATTCAATCACTTGACAGTAAATATAACGTAAGTAATTAATTAACTAGTTTAATTGTCTCTAGTTAGCTTCAATATATACGTGGTTGATTAAGTAACATATTATTTGAAGTTAGAATTTCTAACTACTTTAAATTTAGATGACAGATGCAAGAGGAATCATTGATTGAACACAGCACACCTTCTTCAGTCACTTTCTCTTCTGTATATATGCATTAGTGCATAGCTTGAGTAGCAAGATTATGTTGTTCTAGTTACAGCTGTCATTTAATCTAATGGCTATAAGTCAATTGATCTAACAGCTACTGCTATTGTACTATACATATATCACATAATCACTGTTTTCTTCCTCTGCTTTTTTTTTATATTATTATATGAGATTAATGCTCAGATTATAAATTATATTGTATAATATTACAACTGATATTTGTAATCAGACAATTACTGAGACTAGTTTACATTAATTATTATGGAGGATTTATATTATCATATGAGACTAATGCTCAGATTATAAATTATATTGTATAAGATTACAACTGATATTTGTAATCAAACAATTACAGAGACTAGTTTACATTAATTATTACGGAGGAGACTGTCTTCACTTAATTAAATACTATAATTAAGGAAGGAAATAAGCTTGACGCATTAAATACCATAATTAAGGAAGGGAAAGAAACTCGTACATGCGTTGCGAAAGTTCAAACTACTGCACTCACACTGTGAGGGCAAGGTTCTGGCTACTCAACCTTTTCTTCCTTTGCTTTTACTTTCTCCCTAACTAACTCTTGTATTGTTCTTGAGACAATGCTGATTCATGCTCCATGTCAGCTTGATAACTCCAACTCACTGCCACTTTATCTTCAGCTCATTATGCTTGTCGGTGCTACAAGCTTCTCTAAGACGTTTTAATAAATACATTGTTGCATCCCTATCACGCACTCACTTTAACATTTGATTTGATTTTCCATGTAGGGAGAATCGTATGCCAGACAATTGGAAAAGCTGAAGGAGCAAGTAAGGGCGATGCTACAGCGGGATGATAAAGTGGTGGATTTGGATCCTTTACATCAACTTGAGCTCATTGATAATCTGCACAGACTTGGAGTTTCTTATCACTTTGAGGATGAAATAAAAAGAACTTTAGAAAGGATATGCAACAAGAATACCGAAAAAAGTCTATACGCCATAGCACTCAAATTTAGAATCCTAAGGCAATATGGTTATGATACGCCCGTAAAAGGTACGCACTTGTGCATTGTTTTGCAATGATATTTAGACAAAAAGAGTAAAAACGATAGAAACACCGATAAACTAATTATATGAATGATTGAAACGCATGCATATATGTACATGTACTTGTAGAAACATTTTCATGCTTCATGGATGAGAAGGGGAGCTTTAAGTCATCAAGCCACGATGATGATTGCAAAGGAATGTTAGCTCTGTATGAAGCTGCATATCTCTTGGTAGAAGGAGAAAGCGGTATCTTTCGTGACGTTATAAGTTTCACCACCCCATATCTCAAAGAATGGGTAGCCAAGCATGATAATAATAAACACCACAATGAATATCTTTGTACATTAGTGAATCATGCTTTGGAACTTCCACTACATTGGAGGGCCCTAAGATTGGAGGCAACGTGGTTCATCGATGTATACCAAAGTGGACCAAACACGAACCCTATCTTGCTCGATCTTGCTAAACTTGACTTTAATATTGTACAAGCAGTATACCAAGAGGATATCAAATATGCGTCAAGGTAAGAATTTAGATATATAATCTCATTAGAGTTCTTCTCAGCCTCTTTATAGCATTTGTGGAAATGTGGAGATTCGCACTCAAGAATGATTAAGTCTAACTGAGCATGCATTTATGTAACTTAATTAATTTCATGCTAATTAATTATGTGGTCAGGTGGTGGAAGAAAACAGGACTTGGGGAGAGGTTGAATTTTGCAAGAGACAGAATAATGGAGAATTTCTTCTGGACCACTGGGGTGATATTCGAGCCTAATTTTGGATATTGTAGACGGATCTCTACAATGGTCTATGCCTTAATAACAACAATCGATGATGTTTATGATGTCTATGGGACATTGGACGAACTTGAACTTTTCACGGATGCAGTTGAGAGGTTACTTTTATTTATTGTCATTTATATCCGTATGATTGTATATGAAACATGATCTAGTGAGGACTACTGATCATCATATGATAAACACTTGGACATATGATATGATTTTGTGATTCTAATGAAGATTGTTAAAATTATGAAGTAATTAGATAAAATTATGTCATAGTATTACCCAGCATGCAACGAACACATTATCCACTAGATCATTACTTGTGTATTTATAAATTTATACATCTCTCTTATTTTAATTTAGCTATATTACATTGTTAGGTGGGACGCTACTACAATAGAGCAACTTCCAGACTATATGAAGTTGTGCTTTCATGCTCTCCATAATTCCATAAATGAAATGGCTTTTGATGCTCTTCGGGATCAAGGAGTTGGCATGGTCATTTCTTATCTTAAGAAAGTGGTACTAGTGACTTAAACTTTTCATTTTGATTAAGGAAGATTATTCTCCAATCACCTTAAGAATATCAAAAAGCGTAAATGACTATTATGATTACTAGTATTATCTCTACATCATTTCAAGTTCTAATTTTATGTAAACAAATCATTTCTCTCTTATCTCCGTTAGTCACTATTAAAATAATCTAAGATAAAAGATTATTTTGCTCTACCAATTTACCACGTGTTTTTCATTTTAGGGTAAATTAGTCTTTTATCTTAAATTATGAACGATAGCTAATGAAGTTAATAGAAAGTGTCTGGATGATATAAAATTAAAATTTGAGGTAGTGCCAAGATATTATTAGAAATTTATGGTGGCTAGTTATATTTTTAATATTCTTGAGGTGCTTGGAAATTATTTCGCTGGAAATTTTTTCCCTTTAATTAATTTAATTTATGCTTTCAGTGGGCAGATTTATGCAAAACATATTTAGTGGAGGCCAAGTGGTACAACAACGGCTACATACCGACACTCCAAGAATACATGGAAAATGCTTGGATTTCGATAGGAGCACCTGTAATTCTAGTCAATGCATACACTTGTACTGCAAATCCAATAACAAAGGAGGGCTTGGAATTCGTGAAAGATTACCCCAACATAATTCGTTGGTCATCAATAATTCTACGACTTGCAGACGATTTGGGAACATCATCGGTACAATTAATTCATTTTTAATATTAAATTTGTTATGGAAGATGTCTCATATCCACTGACAACTCAATTACATTCTTATTATTAGTTGACGAATTATTCTCAGCAATATAGGATATTCTTCATAACAAATTGTAGTACTCACAATCTGATTATTAGATAATTAGTTAATTGTTAATGTCGTTTATAATAAGTTCGATTGAATTAATTATTAGGATGAGCTGAAGAGGGGAGATGTTCATAAATCAATTCAATGTTACATGCATGAAGCTGGAGTCTCAGAGAGAGAGGCTCGAGAACATATACATGATTTGATTGCTCAGACATGGATGAAGATGAACCGTGATCGATATGGAAACCCAGGCTTCGTGTCCGACGTTTTTGTTGGGACTGCAATGAATTTGGCGAGGATGTCTCAATGCATGTACCAATTTGGAGACGGTCACGGACACGGTGTTCAAGAAATTACTAAAGCTCGTGTTTTGTCTGTCATTGTTGATCCCATTGTTTAATTAATTACATATAACTAAGCCTTCAATAAAAGAAAAACAAGATGATGCTCCAGCTAATAATAATTCAATAAAATGATATGTATGGTTATATAGTGAGATCCTTTTGTTAGGAAATTGAAATTTGCAATCTCATTGTCATCTTTGTAGTATTTTGTAGAAAATTGTTTCAACATTTTTCATTTAGATATTTGGATTAAAAAAGTGACAAATCATTAATGAAATGAACTATAACATCGTCAATTAACGTACACTATAACACTACAAGGCATTATTTATCAACATTTTATCAACCTTTAGTCCCTTTAGCAATTTTCATTAAATTATATATCTCAGGGCACACTGTCTGCATACCGAATTTTTCTCATTTGATAGAAATATCTAAATATAATTTTTTTAGGACCAATAAGCTCTTAAATCTTAAATCCTCTAATTCTTTTTCTTCAAAATTCTTTCTAAATCGTTTCTTGCAGCATTCAAATTTTTGAGATGTAAGAGGCAAAAGCTTAGTTCAATCTGCTGGATGACATTTATAGAACTCGATAACGATCAATCATCATTATTTATTCCTTGGGTGAATTTTCTCCGAATCTTTCTTTATTGATTGGGTGGTCATCATTCTAAATACTAAACGTGCAAATTTTCTTTCAACTCATGTTCACTAATTAAGAAGTAAAAACTTAGACCAAGATCAAATTAGTAGATTAATTTATCCTTGTAAACATGACAAAGGTTTGATTATTAATTTTGCTGGTAGCTCTAAATCTAGCTAGCCGTCTCCCAAGCTTAATTGCAATCAAAGAAGTCCGAGTTGGAATGCCCTAGTTATTTAAATAACAAAAGATGTTGGTATGTTGCACCAGGTTATATAGATAATGTCCCATTATAACTCGATCATTCGAATTTTTTGAGAAAGGAAAATGCATGAGCTTACTTCAGTCTGCTTGACGGTAACATGATCAATCATCATTCTTAAATCTCTAAATCTTTATTCTTTAGTCGAATTTTCTCCGAATCTTTCTTCCTGATTGGTGGTTATTTTTCTAAATACCACACGTGCCTTCAATTTATTTCAACTCATGTTCTCTAAGTAAAAGTTAAGACTAAGACCAAATTAATAGTTTAATTTATCTGCATACACGTGGTTCATTTGGCTGGTAGCCAAAAATATATTTAGCTGCCTCTCACAAGTCAAAGTTGGAATGCCTAGTTATTTAAATCACAAAGGATGTTGACATGTTGCGCTAGTGAATATATATAGAAGCCCTCATACTTTTTTTAATACAGACATTCCCTTAAATTATGTTGTTATGTTGTAAGCCCCATGATTTAAAGAGTGTCCGCATGAAAAAAATGAGGGCCCTCGCACTAGAAAAAAAATAATTATCCTTAGATGTGGATGCCCGCATTTTTTAAATACGGATTTGCCGTATGCTCCAAAATCAGTATTTTAAAAGATGCGAGCTTCCCCTCTAGAAAATAATTTGTTATGTACGGATGCTAGATATTTTAAAATGCAGATTTGTAGTATACTACATATATTGCATGTATGCAGTGATTCTGTATTTTAAAAGATATATACACTACATTAGAGAAGGAACTATTTTGTGTGTGGGTGTAGAGACAGAGAAAGAGAGAAATTTTTAAGTGTGGGTGTCCTCATTTTTTTAAATACGGACATGTTATTAAATCATATGATTTAATAGTATGTCTGCACTTATTTTTATTAAGACTGCAAAAAAATAAGGATAAGACAACAACACTTTTACAACATGCGTCAATTAGACGTTAAACACAAAAACCACAAGGTTAAACAACGGCAAGTTGTTAAATATCTACATTTTATTACATATTGCAACGGACATGATTGCACGTTGTTGAAACATATATAACCACAATGTTCAACAAAGGCAAGTTGTTAAATATCTACATTTTATTACATTTTGCAACATGCAAGATTACACGTTGTTGAAACATATATAACAACAATTTTCTACTTCTTATCAATTTTTAGAATGTTTTCGCAACATGCGTGCATAGACCGTTGTTAAATGAAGTAATTTTTGACAACGTACAAACATGCATGTTGCTGAAAAGGTTTTAACAACGTTCTTTAACTGTCGTTAATCGTAGAAAATTTTTTGCGGTTCAATAAAAAATAGTTAATTATTATTATCCTACAATTTCTTATTATTTCTCATGTTATGAAGGCATTACGACACCGTTTTCTCTTAAGATGAAAACGAGGAAACCGCCTACAAAATTTTCATCTTCCCGCTCTCATCCAAAATTTTCCCTCTCATCTCTTAAATCCCTGACTATAATCTCTCATTCACCCTAACTCGTTTCATCTCCCAAATCCCTTAAGCCGAAAGATTGTATCTTAAAGCATTTCAAAGTTATGGCTTGAATCTCGAAGAACCATTCGAAGTGGAGTTTGATTAATTTTTAACTCCTCTGTCAAAGACAAGCAAACCCAAGTATTAGACAATCGACAAATTCATGGCTATATCACATTCTATGGTAGGCTTTTAATTATATTTTATTTTGGTGAAGAATTTTTCTTTCTTAATTTCTTTAAATCTTTTCTGGGTTTACTTATGTTTGGTGAAATTGGATGTGGGTTTTTACTTTTTTTTCTTCTTCTGAGGAATTGTCACCAGCTTTAGTTTTGCTAAGTAGGCGGTGGTAATCGAACTACCGATTTTCGAGAACACAATTATGTTCTTATTATTAGTCTAGGAACTGTTCTCAGCAATATGGAAAATTTCCATAGCAAATTGTAATATTCACAATCTGATTATTAGATAATTAATTAATTGTTAATGTTGGTTATAATATATGCTAATTTAACTAATTATTACGATGAGCTGAAGAGGGGAGATATTCCTAAATCAATTCAATGTTACATGCATAAAACTGGAAACTCACGTTTAAGTAACTAAATTATATATATATATATATATATATATATATATTAATTCTTTTTAAAAAGATTAGTTTAAAGATGTGCTGTATGGATATCATAATCATGATTCAAATATAATGATCATGATCATGATCAAAATTTTAAAAAAGATTAGTTTAAAGATGTGTTGTATGGATATCATAATCATGCTTTCTAATAAAGACAAACTAAAATATTAATTTGTCCTTTATGTAATTATAACTAAGAATAAAGCAAAAAATATCAAAATGGGGTTGCAAGTGAGTTTTAAGGAGGTGCCAATAACACTATTCTATTGGTGATTTGAATCATGATTATGATATCCATACAGAACACCTTTAAACTAATCTTTTTAAAAATTTTGATCATGATCATTATATTTGAATCATGATTATGATATCCATACAGCACATCTTTAAATTATATATTCCTAATTTGATTTGGAAACACACATTTTTTTTTTTGAAAAACATGAATAATTCATAAACAGTGGCAAAGAGAGTACATAAATGGCTATATGTGCAACACGGCTCTTAAATGAGCCAGGATAAGATATAGAAACTAGAGGCAGGTGCAAAGGTTCAAATCAACTGTACCCAAAGAATTTGAAATGAAATTTGCAGGTTCAAGCCTAACATTTCCAGTATGAATCAGCACATACGCCAACAAGATTACAGATGTAAAACAGCCAATGATTTAGTCATGCATGAAGTAGCATCCAGTTCATAAATCATTACTTGTGAATTTATATAATTTA
The DNA here is from genome assembly GCA_029633175.1 of Citrus glauca. NCBI lineage: Eukaryota > Viridiplantae > Streptophyta > Magnoliopsida > Sapindales > Rutaceae > Citrus > Citrus glauca. Next base: position 32,076,962 of record JAQOOD010000008.1, read on the forward strand.
TACATCTATCTTATTTTAATTTAGCTATATTACATTCTTAGCAACTTAGCATGGACTCGCACATTCAATAAATTAATATTTCTGATATTAATTGCAATAATGAATATATTAGATGGGGCGCCACTACAATAGAGCAATTTCCATACTATATGAATTTGTGCTTTCATGCTCTCCATAATTCCATAAATGGAATGGCTTTTTATGCTCTTAGAGATGAAGGAGTTGGCATGATTATTTCTTATGTTAAGCAAGCAGTACTAGTAAACTAAACCTTTTATTTTAATTAAAGGAGATTATTCTCCAATCACTTCAAGAATATCAAAAGTGCAAATAGCTGCTTTGAGTTTTTAATATTAGCTCCACAAGATCCCAAGTTTTAATTTTATAAAAGAATATTTTGGCCGCTCAATTTTACCATATGTTTTTCATTTTTAGCATAAATTAGTTTGCTACTTTAGATTATTTAATGGTGGCTACTGAGTTAGTGGTACAGAGATATTATTAGAAACTTATTGGCTGGCAAGCATAATAATTATAGAGCACATGAAAAAATATAATGATGACATGTAATGATGAATTTTAACATGCAATGATGATTTTTGAAATAGACATAATAATTGCCACAAACCCCCTGCCAACTATTATCCTCCTTCATTTATTTTCGTAGGACTTTCTCTTGTAATTATTACAATAGCTTGTGTATTTATATCATTGTAAAATAGATGGTAAATGATGAATAAAAATCATTTTCTTTCCTTTGGCTTGTTAATAAAACTTGTAGTGGTTAATTATATTCTTTTTGAAGGGGTTAATTATACTTTTAATACTCTTGAAGTGGTTATGATTATTTTCCCTTTAATTAATTTAATTTATGCTTTTTGTATTTGATATTATCTCATATTATATTAATTAATTCGATATATAAAAATAAAACTTTCACTGGGTAGATATATGTAAAGCATATTTAGTGGAGGCAAAGTGGTACAATAGCGACTACTTGCCAACTCTCCAAGAATACTTGGAAAATGCTTGTATTTCAATATCAGCACATGTAATTCTAATCCATGCATATGATTTTTCAGCAAATCCAGTAACATACGAGGCCTTGGAATACTTGCAAGATTATCCCAATATAATTTATTTTTCATCAATTATTTTACGACTTGTAGGCGATTTGGGAATACCGTCGGTACAATTAATTAATTTTTAATATTATTTGTGTTATGAAAAATATCTCATATTCGCTGAGAACACAATTATATTATTATTACTAGTCTAGGAACTGTCATCAACTATATAGGATATTCTCCATAACAAATTGTAGTACCCACAATCTGAGTTTTAGATGATCGATTGATTGTTAAATTAGTTTGTAATAGATGCTGATTTAATTAATTATTAGGATGAGCTAAAGAGAGGAGACGTTCCTAAATCAATTTAATGTCACATGCACGAAATTTGGAGTTTTAGAGGGGAGGCTCGTGAAGATATACTAGATTTGATTGCTGAGACATGGATGCAGATGAACAGTGATCGATTTGGAAACGTGCATTGCTTTTCCAACGTTTTTGTTGGGATTAAAATGAATTCGCCGAGGATAGCTCTATGCATGTACCAATTTGGAGATGGACACGGTGTTCAAGAAAATACTGAGGATTGTGTATTATCTTTACTGATTGATCCCATTCCATAATTATGTCAACGTAGCATTACTCATGATAAATATTTTGTTTTAAGTGAGTGCAGTCGCGTTCTAGATTTCCTAAATCTTGACACCCGTGCAGTTGCACAAGGTACATCATCGCGGTCACCAAATCATTCCTTATAATAAAAAAATAAATGTTGTTTGGGTTTCCAACCTCATTATTGTTTTGGTAGTACTATATAAAATTATTTTAAGGATGTTGTGTGTAAATTGAGCAATGATATATCTCATGAGATATTGTCTACATATTGTATTTTTGTCATTTGATATAAATGGCCACACATACATATATGCATACATACGAACATATTTATACATTAATAATGAGGTTGTTGAGAATGCTTAGATTTAAGTGTTTTAATCTCTACCATTCATTTAATATAATGGACAAAAATTAATTAATTAAAGGATAACAGGTAAACTTCAATTTGCACGTGAATACAGATTTTTTTAATTTTTAATTAATTAATGACAGAAAAATTCTATTATGTTGGGATAAGAATCCCATGATCAATAATGGGATCATTGGATTTAAATATTAGAAACTTCACTCTTATTTTAATTTTAATGGATAAATAATTATGTAACTAGTAATTTACATGTTGCAGTATTTCATCACATTGTAAATTAACTTTTTATCTAATCAATTCATAATTACTTATTAAGTCACTAAAGAAAAGAAAAAAGACAAATAATTTTGAAATTATAATTATTATGTACTGCCTATAATAGCATTAAAATAAATGTAATTAACAGGTAATGCTATTTTAATAATACTTTATACAAAGACATTTCATAAGGTCTTAATAATAATTTATTGTACGAATTTAATTATAAAACCATTAATACTTAAACAATAATGATCATAGAAGGCATTATAATAAATTATTTGATTTATTAATGATATTATAGGATACTATATGAGTCACAACAAATGGGAAATATTTTATTCAACAACCATAATTGAAAAATACATACTCGTATATAACAACACGATGGCTTGGATATGTACTTTTAGAGTTAGGTTATTTTAATTTAAATTTTTAACACAAAATATAAACTATTAATTTCATGCAATTCAATGGTAAATGATATAATATCCTAAAATGTTGTTTTGTCTTTCAATATCAACCTTTAGATTATGAGAGATTAATTGCTCGAATTTTGTATCAAAATATTAAGTTGAATATCCTAAACCGTGTTTTTATAATAAAAATATGAAATTATAACAAAAAAATTATCATTATTTCCTATGTAAATATTATTGAAGTTAATATTTTATGTATCATTACCATTAATTATTATAAGAATTGTAATGATTCTTAATAACGTAAAATTTATAATTGCAATAAAAGGATATAAGTAAAATAATCTTAGGTGATTCATAAATTAAAACTAATTAGGAATATATGTAAGATTTATCTTTTATGAAAAAACTTTTATGAATTTAACAAAGTGAAATTTGAAAATAAAATGAAAATATATAAGCTTGTGAAACTTAGAATTTATAAGGCTTGGATAATTTTCTACCATGTAAGAATATTAATTGTAAGTTTGCAACATAAACTATAATTTTATGGAATAGGTATGTTAAATATGTGTTAAAAATAATATATATTTTATTATCAATTATACAATGTTCGTTAATTGTATATAAAATAACGGGTATTTTCATATGTGTTATTAAATTTTATTAAAACATGAGTAGTCAAGTACTTTTTAGGTTCTCACCCATGAGTTCATTGATACAATTTATGACTTTCACTTAAATACATGTATTTAGTTCTATCTTTTATTGGCATTACACCATATATAAAATTTATAATTACAATTTATTTACTTGATTTTTGTTAGACAATCTGTTAACTATTATATCTTATAAATTTAATAGTAATAGATTTTGAAACATTTATGTTAAAAAAATTTATCACATTACAAATTAAGAGGAGGGTGAAATGTGATTTTTTAAATAAAACACATTATTTAAGTAAAATTGTTTCAAACTATAAGAGTGATCATAGTTATTTTAAAACATTTCTCTACTCCCTTAAATCCTTAGCGAACTTGTTACAATTATCTTTAAATTATTTATATTTTTATGTAAATATTGTGTACTATTGATTAAATATAATGGTACGCAATTGAAACATTATTGATGCTTTAATGTAATTTGTATTATTTTATTTTTTACTTTATTCTTAACTTTAATATAGTCAGGAATAGTTGATTGGAATAACTCTCTCTCTCTCTCTCTCTATATATATATATATATATATATTTTAAAGACCAATATACTCTAAATCTTAAATTCCTCTTTGTTCTTCAAAATTCTTCCTGAACAATCGTATTAAGACAGCGTTGGTGTCTAAATACCGAAACCTATGCAGCAAGACCTAATCCTATCGTTTCTTCTATCATTCGAATTTGTTGAGAAGGGAAAAGGCATAAGCTTACCTCAGTCTGTTTGATGATAACTCGATCAATCATCATTCTTGAATCTCTAAATATTTATTCCTTCGTCAATTTTTTTTATGCGTACACGTGATTAGTTTTGCTGGTAGCTAGAAGTCTATCTAAGCAGCTTCCAAAAGCTTAATTTTAATCAAAGAAGTCAAAGTTGGAATGCTTCAGTTATATAAATTATGCCACATTATTTTTCTCACTTTCCTTCTCTTGTATATCATGTATATTTTTTTTTTTTACTTTTTGATAAATCCTTCTCTACCTGTTCGTTTCACATTATCTCTTTCGTCCAATATTCCATCATGTTTCTCTGGTTACGAAATACAACAATCAAATGTTGTTTAAATAAAGGAGAAGAATTGTGAGATCGAAAGTCTGCTCTTTTCATGAGAGCTTGACACGTGGGAGAGCAAACTCTCACCAAATGCAATATAGCATAGAGGAATTTTATAATATATCATAAGTAATACAATCAACTAACGTGTGTATGATTTGTGTAATTAAATTTAATATAATTACTATTTACATGATTTTTTAAAATAAATGCATACATGTTATCGTATCAATTGATTGTTATAAAGTTGACATGATAACTCTAATGTATCCTATGATATATTATAGATACTGAACTTATGAGTTTGAAAATAAATGAATCACTTGTCTACAATGTTACTCCCTACGGGGTGGATTGGATTTTTCAATTTTGTATGACTTAATGATTTAGCAACAAAGTGAATTCCTCAAAAACACACTACAACATAAAAGACTTTTAATGGCCTTTAGAATATGCCATTATATGGTTAAGATGGCATAAACTAGTACGCCGTTAATTCACAAGCCGTAGAAAGTCATGTACTTTCAATGGCATAATTTTATTCTCGTTGATGTTGCCACTAAGAACGATGAAAGGAAAGAAAAACATATCGTTATTAATTACGTTAACAACATTTATATCTTTCCGTTATACTAAACTTTACAATTACTTTAGAAATGTAGTGTGAAACTGACTTTTCTTTTCTTTTTTTAATGAAGCGATATATTCTCAATTAATTAATTTTTTCCTTACCTTGACATATATATAATTATAAAGTACATACGTTTACACAACACATAATCTCATTCATCATCATTTAGTTTGATGAAAAGAAAAAAGAAAAAAGAATTATACAATGAATTCTAAATAAACAATTTCGCAATACTTTTTATTTTAACTTGTTTGAGTCAATACAGGAAAAAAGATATTAATAAAGTTATTACATTTAAAAATAATATTTACAAAGACTTGAAGTTCGCTATCCTAGAAATATATATTATTGCTCCTCTTTCTTTAAAAAAAGATTAATTCTTTTCTTTCCAAAGACTCGCAACAACATTAAATAAAACCTTTACATACTAAAAATAATAATTTGACTAATACATGATAATAATATAACCGTCAACTAAATTTTTTTGTAAAAACTTGTACCAATTCTTAGTACATATTGCAAAATGGTACCTTTTTCGAGATTTCATTTCATCAATTAATTCATAGTTAACACTTGACGACACCAGTCACTCAACTATTCTTCTTGTTGATTGTTCTTTAGCCATATATGTACTATATAATAATAGAAAACAAAAAAAAATTGTAAAGCTAAAATGCTGGAAAAACCAATTAGACATAATATTCTTAATGGTAAAATAATAAAAATATAAGGTTTAACCCAAAAAAAAAGTTAAATTGATTGATTTACCTTTTGCGCTCTTCGTCAAATGAAATTAAAATAAAGGGAAATTATCATTGCACCACCTTTATTTTACCTTATGTTCATTCAACCATTACAAAATATTAACATGTATTTTGCACCATCTTTCCTTTCACATTTGTATCAACTAGTCACTTTTCATTAACACTATTAAATAATTTTAATAAAATAACAATTTTACTCTAAAATAAATTAAAAGACTATTTTATCTTATAAAAACTTTTAAAATTAAAAAATCATAAAAATATCCCTAAATTTAATATTTAAAAAATCCCAAATAGAGATGCTTAACTGATTTTTATTGAATTTAAATATTACAAAATTTTAATTTTTTATTAAAAATTATAATTTTGCAAAATTTTAATAAAAATAAATGAATTTATTTATTAAAAATTTATAATTTTGTAAAATTTTATTAAAATATTTAAATTTATTTCTTAAAAGAATAAACCCTAAAATTTTAATAATTTAGGGGAGTTTTGTTAAATCCCAAAATTTTGAAATTATTTTTATAATTATAATTTTATATTAAAATAATTTTTATTTTTAATAAAAATTATAATTTTGGGATTTATTTTTATGAAATTTAGGGATATTTTTATCATTATATTTTTTTATTTTTTAAAGTTTTTATAAAATAAAATGGTATTTTAATTTATTTGGGGGTACAATTGTCTTTTTATTAAAATTATTTATAGTGTTAATGCAAAAGTGGCTAATTGATACAAATATGAAAAGAAAGGTGGTGCAAAGTACATGTTAAAATTTTGTAGTGGTTGGATGGACATAAGGCAAAATAAACGTGGTACAATAATAATTTCCTTAAAATAAATTAACTATCTATTGTGGTTCTCAAAGTAAAGGATTTTGGAGGATTGATACCACGAGGATTTGATAAATAAATTTAAAGCAAATTGATGATTGATTAAACAAAAGTATGTTGTTGATTGAAGTAGATAGCATATTAGGGTAGAGAGAAAGAAACCCGAGTTTGACAAAGGAACCCATAAGAATTGAAGATGAAAGACGAGATATTTTAGGAATGAGTGAAATAGAAAAGCAACGAATTTTCTATCGTTAGAGATTAACTTGCAAAGAGAGAGATATCATCTAATTGAGAGTAAACACAGAAAAATATTAAATTCAATAGTTTTTAGGATTTTGATTTAATGGAATATGAAATATGCCATATAAAATCTATTATTAATGGCATAGAATCAAGAACTCGCAAAAGTAACTTCATTACGTTGTAATTTTGATTCCGGAAGTGGATATCTCTTCTGATTTGAAGAATATGGAAACTAACTGCACAGGTAATAACAGTAGGTCGAAGGGGATCGTCCTACTATTTCCACTTGTCAGTATTGCTAACGATGACAATGTGAATGACAATCTTGATCTTCTTCTTATTCCTAAATATGAGAGAAACCCTAACCATAGTATTTAATTACGATGTTATATATCATTTTGTGTCATGCTTGATTAAATAAAGTGAGGTATTATTACCTGTCAATTATGTTACTATCGGTTTGGTTCAATTCAACTGATAAGATCTCTTGAGATATACATGAGATTTTATTTATTTATTTATATGTATTGTATTTTTTGGAAAAGGAAATAAATAAATATTGTTGCAAAAAAAATCTAATATTAATGGCATGTAAATCATGCTTTCAAAAAGTGTTATAACGGCATTTCAAAATTATATTATCTAACAATAAACCAAAGTTATCTATCACATGTTTTTAGTATATGTCGTGTTACTATCTCTCATCCTGATGATAACAATGTTTATAATGGGGTTGCCGTTTTTGACCACTTACAACAACAATTAATTAAATTATACCATAAATGATGTGCCATGGAAAGTCAATTTTGTTGTAGTGACAGGTATGTGAGTCACGTCATGTTTCATTTTCATCTATATTTTCTTTTGGAATAATTTTCCATGGAATTAAATTTGTAACAGTGCTACACAAATTAATATCCCATCAAACACAGTGTTCTAGATTCTCTCCCTGGTTGTGTATAAATATAGCCATGGAGGACTAGAATCCCATGTAATATAAGTGTCATATATACAAATCCTTGAAATTATATTCTAGATTATGGCTCTTATTCTGCTCTCTTCACTACCTGCAACATGCAATTTCACCAGATTATCCTTTAGATTATCAAGCAACGTTAATAGCCATGTTCCTCTTATTACTCGAGTCCAATATCGCATGGCTGCATCCACCACTACTATTAAGCCTGCCGATCAAAGCTTTATTAGGCGATCTGCCGATTACGGGCCAACCATTTGGAGTTTTGATTATATTCAATCACTTGACAGTAAATATAACGTAAGTAATTAATTAACTAGTTTAATTGTCTCTAGTTAGCTTCAATATATACATGGCTGATTAAGTAACATATTATTTGAAGTTAGAATTTCTAACTACTTTAAATTTAGATGACAGATGCAAGAGGAATCATTGATTGAACACAGCACACCTTCTTCTGTCACTTTCTCGTCTGTATATATGCATTAGTGCATAGCTTGAGTAGCAAGATTATGTTGTTCTAGTTACAGCTGTCATTTAATCTAATGGCTATAAGTCAATTGATCTAACGGCTACTGCTATTGTACTATACATATATCACATAATCATTGTCTTCTTCCTCTGCTTTTTTTTATATTATTATATGAATAAGATTACAACTGATATTTATAATCAGACAATTACTGAGACTAATTTACATTAATTATGAGGGAGGAGATTGTCTTCACTAAATTAAATACTATAATTAAGGAAGGAAATAAGCTCGACGCATTAAATACCATAATTAAGGAAGGAAATAAACTCGTTTACGCATTGTGGAAGTTCGAACTACTGCACTCACACTGTGAGGGCAAGGTTCTGGCCACTCAACATTTTCTTCCTTCGCTTTTACTTTCTCCCTAACTAACTCTTACATTGTTCTTGAGACAATGTTGAATCATGCTCCATGTCAGCTTGATAACTTCAACTCACTGCCACTTTATTTCCAGCTCATTATGCTTGCCAGTGCTGCAAGCTTCTCTAAGACATTTTAACAAACACATTGTTGCATCCTTATCAAGCACTCACTTCAACATTTGATTTGATTTTCCATGTAGGGAGAATCGTATGCCAGACAATTGGAAAAGCTGAAGGAGCAAGTAAGGGCGATGCTACAGCAGGATGATAAAGTGGTGGATTTAGATCCTTTACATCAACTTGAGCTCCTTGATAATCTGCACAGACTTGGAGTTTCTTATCACTTTGAGGATGAAATAAAAAGAACTTTAGAAAAGATATGCAACAAGAATACCGAAAAAAGTTTATACGCCATAGCACTCAAATTTAAAATCCTAAGGCAATATGGTTATGATACGCCAGTAAAAGGTACGCACTCGTGCATTGTTTTGCAATGATATTTAGGCAAAAAGAAAAAAAATGATAGAAACACCGATAAACTAATTATATGAATGATTGAAACGCATGCATACACATGTATGTACATGTACTTGTAGAAACATTTTCATGTTTCATGGATGAGAAGGGGAGCTTTAAGTCATCAAGCCACGATGATGATTGCAAAGGAATGTTAGCTCTGTATGAAGCTGCATATCTCCTGGTAGAAAGAGAAAGCAGTATCTTTCGTGACGCTATAAGTTTCACCACCGCATATCTCAAAGAATGGGTAGCCAAGCATGATAATAATAAACACCACAATGAATATCTTTGTACATTAGTGAATCATGCTTTGGAACTTCCACTACATTGGAGGACGCGAAGATTGGAGGCAAGATGGTTCATCGATGTATACCAAAGTGGACCAAACACAAACCCTATCTTGCTCGATCTTGCTAAACTTGACTTTAATATTGTACAAGCAGTACACCAAGAAGATATCAAATATGCGTCAAGGTAAGAATTTAGATATATAATCTCATTAGAGTTCTTCTCAGCCTCTTTATAGCATTTGTGGAAATGTGGAGATCCGCACTCAAGAATGATTAAGTCTAACTGAGCATGCATTTATGTAACTTAATTAATTTCATGCTAATTAATTATGTGGCCAGGTGGTGGAAGAAAACAGGACTTGGGGAGAGGTTGAATTTTGCAAGAGACAGAATAATGGAGAATTTCTTCTGGACCGTTGGGGTGATATTCGAACCTAATTTTGGATATTGTAGACGGATGTCTACAATGGTCAATGCCTTAATAACAACAATTGATGATGTTTATGATGTCTATGGGACATTGGACGAACTTGAACATTTCACGGATGCAGTTGAGAGGTTAGTTTTATTTATTGTCATTTACATCCGTATGATTGTATATGAAACATGATCTAGTGAGGACTACTGCTCATCATATGATAAACACTTGGACATATGATATGATTTTGTGATTCTAATGAAGATTGTTAAAATTATGAAGTAATTAGATAAAATTATGTCTTAGTATTGCCCAGCATACAGCGAACACATTATCCACTAGATCATTACTTATGAATTTAGAAATTTATGCATCTCTCTTATTTTAATTTAGCTATATTACATTGTTAGGTGGGACGCTACTACAATAGAGCAACTTCCAGACTATATGAAGTTGTGCTTTCATGCTCTCCATAATTCCATAAATGAAATGGCTTTTGATGCTCTTCGGGATCAAGGAGTTGGCATGGTCATTTCTTATCTTAAGAAAGTGGTACTAGTGAATTAAACTTTTTATTTTGATTAAGGAAGATTATTCTCCAATCACCTTAAGAATATCAAAAAGCGTAAATAACTATTATGATTACTAGTATTATCTCTACATCATTTCAAGTTCTAATTTTATGTAAACAAATCATTTTTATCTTATCTCCGTTAGTCACTATTAAAATAATCTAAGATAAAAGATTATTTTGCTCTACCAATTTACCATGTGTTTTTCATTTTAGGGTAAATTAGCCTTTTATCTTAAATTATGAATGATAGCTAACGAAGTTAATAGAAAATGTCTAGTTGATATAAAATTAAAATTTGAGGTAGTGCCAAGATATTATTAGAAATTTATGGTTGCTAATTATATTTTTAATATTCTTGAGGTGCTTGGAAATTATTTCGTTGGCAATTTTTTCCATGTAATTAATTTAATTTATGCTTTTGTATTTGATATTATTTTCTATTACATTAATTAGTTCGATATATAAAAATAAAACTTTCAGTGGGCAGATTTATGCAAAACATATTTAGTGGAGGCCAAGTGGTACAACAACGGCTACATACCGACACTCCAAGAATACATGGAAAATGCCTGGATTTCGATATCAGCACCTGTAATTCTAGTCCATGCATACACTTATACTGCAAATCCAATAACAAAGGAGGGCTTGGAATTCGTGAAAGATTATCCCAACATAATTCGTTGGTCATCAATAATTCTACGACTTGCAGACGATTTGGGAACATCATCGGTACAATTAATTCTTTTTTAATATTAAATTTGTTATGGAAGATGTCTCATATCCGCTGACAACTCAATTACATTCTTATTATTAGTTGAGGAATTATTCTCAGCGATATAGGATATTCTCCATAACAAATTGTAGCGCTCACAATTTGATTATTAGATAATTAGTTAATTGATAATGTCGTTTATAATAAGTTCGATTGAATTAATTATTAGGATGAGCTGAAGAGGGGAGATGTTCATAAATCAATTCAATGTTACATGCATGAAGCTGGAGTCTCTGAGAGAGAGGCGCGAGAACATATACATGATTTGATTGCTCAGACATGGATGAAGATGAACCGTGATCGATTTGGAAACCCATGTTTCGTGTCCGACGTTTTTGTTGGGACTGCAATGAATTTGGCGAGGATGTCTCAATGCATGTACCAATTTGGAGACGGTCACGGACACGGTGTTCAAGAAATTACTAAAGCTCGTGTTTTGTCTTTAATTGTTGATCCCATTGTTTAATTAATTATATATAACTAAGCCTTCAATAAAAGAAAAATAGGATGATGCTCCAGCTAATGATAATTCAATAAAATGATATGTATGGTTATATAGTGAGATCCTTTTGTTAGGAAATTGAAATTTGCAATCTCATTGTCAACTTTGTAGTATTTTGTAGAAAATTGTTTCAGCATTTTTCATTTAGTTATTTGGATTAAAAAAGTGACAAATCATTAATAAAATGAACTATAACATCGTCAATTAACGTACACTATAACACTACAAAGCATTATTTATCAGCATTTTATTACCCTGTAGTCCCTTTAGCAATTTTCATTAAATTATATACCTTAGGGCACACTATTTTGCTCATTTGATAGAAATATCTAAATATAATTTTTTTAGGACCAATAAGCTCTTAAATCTTAAATCCTCTAATTCTTTTTCTTCAAAATTCTTCCTAAATCGTTTCTTCCAGCATTCAAATTTCTGAGATGTAAGAGGCAAGAGCTTAGTTCAATCTGTTAGACGATATATTTATAACTCGATAACGATCAATCATCATTATTTATTCCTTGGGTGAATTTTCTCCGAATCTTTCTTTATTGATTGGGTGGTCATCATTCTAAATATTAAACGTGCTAATTTTCTTTTAGCTCATATTCCCTAATTAAGAAGTAAAAACTTAGTCCAAGATCAATTTAGTAGATTAATTTATCCTCGTAAACACAACAAAGGTTTGATTATTAATTTTGCTGGTAGCTCTAAATCTAGCTAGCCGTCTCCCAAGCTTAAATGCAATCAAAGAAGTCAGAGTTGGAATGCCCCAGTTATTTAAATAACAAAAGATGTTGGTATGATGCACCAGGTTATATAGAAAATGTCCCATTATAACTCGATCATCTGAATTTTTTCAAAAGGAAAAGGCATGAGCTTACTTCAGTCTGCTTGACGGTAACATGATCAATCATCATTCTTAAATCTCCAAATCTTTATACCTTAGTCGAATTTTCTCCGAATCTTTCTTCTTGATTGGTGGTTATTTTTCTAAATACCACACGTGCCTTCAATTTATTTCAACTCATGTTCTCTAAGTAAAAGTTAAAACTAAGACCAAATTAGTAGTTTAATTTATCTGCATCCACGTGGTTCATTTGGCTGGTAGCTAGAAATCTATTTAGCTACCTCTCACAAGTAAGAGTTGGAATGCCCAGTTATTTAAATAACTGAGGATGTTGACATGTTGCGCCAGTGAATATATATAGAAGCCCTCATACTTTTTTTAATACAAACATTCTCTTAAATTATGTTGTAAACCCCATGGTTTAAAGAGTGTCCGCATGAAAAAAAAATGAGGTCGCTCGCACTAAAAAAAAATAATTATCCTTAGATGTGGATGCCCGCATTTTTTAAATACAGATTTGCCGTATGTACCAAAATCAGTATTTTAGAAGATACGAGCGTCCCCACTAGAAAATAATTTGTTATGTGCGGATGCTAGATATTTTAAAATACAGATTTGTTGTATACTACATATATTGCATGTATGCGGTGATTTTGTATTTTAAAAGATATATATGCTACATTAGAGAAGGAATTATTTTGTGTGTGTAGAGAGAGAGAGAATTTTTTAAGTGTGGGTGTCCTCATTGTTTAAAATACGGACATGTTATTAAACCATACGATTTAATAGTATGTCTACACTAATTTTTATTAAGACTACAAGAAAATAAGGATAAGACAACAACACATTTACAACGTGCGTCAATTAGACATTGTTAAACACAAAAACCACAAAGTTCAACAACGGCAAGTTGTTAAATATCTACGTTTTATTACATTTTGCAACGTGCAAGATTGCACGTTGTTGAAACATATATAACCACAACGTTCAACAAAGGCAAGTTGTTAAATATCTACATTTTATTACATTTTCCAACATGCAAGATTGCACATTGTTGAAACATATATAACAACAATTTTCTACTTGTTGTCAATTTTTAGAATGTTTTCGCAACATGCGTGCATAGACCGTTGTCATGAAGTAATTTTTGACAACGTACAAACATGCACGTTGCTGAAAAGGTTTTAACAACGTTCTTTAACTGTCGTTAATTGTAGAATTTTTCGCAGTTCAATAAAAAAAAGTTAATTATTATTATCCTACAATGTTCTTATTATTTCTCAAGTTTTGAAGGCACTACGACACCGTTTTCTCTTAAGATGAAAATGAGGAAACCGCCTACAAAATTTTCATCTTCCCACTCTCATCCAAAATTTTCCCTCTCATCTCTTAAATCCCTGACTATAATCTCTCATTCACCCTAACTTTCCCTTGCTTTAGTTTGTGTTTTTGTATTAGATATTATCTAATATAATATTAATGTATTCGATATATAAAAATAAAACTTTCAGTGGGCAAATATATGTAAAGCATATTTTGTAGGGGCAAAGTGGTACAACAGCGGCTACTTACCGACTCTCCAAGAATACATGAAAAATGCTTGGATTTCAATAGGAGCAACTGTAATTCTAGTAAATGCAAACACTTTTACAGCAAATCCAATAACAAAGGAGGGCGTCAAATTCGTGAAAGATTATCCCAATATAATTCGTTGGTCATCGGTGATTCTAAGATTTGCAGACGATTTGGGAACATCATCGGTACAATTAATTACTTTTTAATATTAATTGTGCTATGGAAACACAATTATATTCTTATTTTTAGTATAATAAGTTCGATTGAATTAATTATTAGGATGAGCTGAAGAGGGGAGATGTTCATAAATCAATTCAATGTTACATGCATTAAGCTGGAGTTTCAGAAGGAGAAGCTCGTGAACATATAAATGATTTGATTGCTGAGACATGGATGAAGATGAACCGTGATTGATTTGGAAACCTACATTTCGTTTCCGACGTTTTTATTGGGATTGCAATGAATTTGGCGAGGATGTCTCAATACATGTACCAATTTGGAGATGGTCACGGATGCAGCGCTCAAGAAATTACTAAAGCTCGTGTTTTGTCCTTATTTTTTGATCTCATTGCTTAATTAATTATACCTAACTAAGCCCTCAATAAAAGAAAAACATGATGATGCTCTTGTTAATAATAATTCAATAAAAAATATATATGTTTACAAAGTGAGATCGATCCTTTTGCTAGTAGATATGTGATTTCTAAGAATAAATGTTTTTTCAATTTCCTACCTCATTGTCATCTTTGTAGTGTTTTATAGAGAGTTGTTTTAGCATTTTTCATTCAGATATTTGGATTCAAAAAATGATAAAATATTGATAAAATGAATTATAACATTGTCAATTAACGTACATTAAAACATCACACGGTATTATTTATCAATAGTTTATCAGTCTTAATCCCTTTAGTATTTCTCATTCAAAATAATATATCTCTGGAAATATTGTCTACATACCAAATTTTTGTCATTTGATAGAAATGTCCGAGGACCAATATGCTCTAAAATTTTAAATGCCCTTAGTGTTGTTATTCAAAGTACATCCTAAATCGTTTCCTCCGTTATTAAATTTTTTTGAGAAGGGAAAGGCAGAAGCTTAGTTCAATTTGCTTGACGATACTCGATAACGATCCATCAACATTCTTTATTACTTGGGTGAATTTTCTCCGAATTTTTTATGTTGATTTGGTGGTCATCATTTTAAATACTATACGTGCCTTAATTTGCTGTCAATTCATATTCTTTAATTAGACCAAGACCAAATTAATTAGTAGTTTCGTTCATCTGCGTACATGTAACAAAGGTGTGATTATTAATTTGCAATGGCTAGAAATCTGGTTAGCTAGCTCCCAAGCTTAACTACAATCAAAGAAGTCAGAGTTGGAATGCCGAGTTATTTAAATAACAAAAGATGTTGGTATGTTGTTACACAGGTGACCATAAGCCAAGTTGTATAGAATATATATATATATATATATATATAACTCTTCTCTAGTGCATATGTCTTTATTTTTTTCATGTGGACATGTTTTTAAACGATGAGTTTTAAGAGAGTTAGTTTTAACTCTCTTAAATTATACGATTTTATAATTCATTTAAAAATAAAAATTACAAACACTGGCACCTGAAAATGATTATATATATATATATATATATACTAATTTTAGAAAGTGATTCTAGAAAGTGACTGTATTAGGTGGATAGCTCCCATTGCATGCATGCCATTGGTAACTATAAAATCTGGAGAAAGAGAATTGAGACAAAGAAATATTGAATGGCTTTCAATGATGTGAACACTCAAGAAGCTATATTATTTATACATTGATTACTACAAAAAAAAGGGTCAAGTATATACACTAGCAAAATTACAATATGTATACATAGTCAATGTCAAAGAAGAAAGTAGATCCAATGATTATTATAAAACAATGGAGTACATGATCATCACGATTGCTTTCCTAATAGTAGCACAGCTTTAAGCGGCAGGACACTTGCTTGTTTGTTTCAAGAAACCTAGAACACGTTGGCATCTTTTCAGGTCTCATATATTTGGTGGATAGTCATACAGGGTAAAGCCTCGGAGTGTAAGAGGAGGGGTTCATATATATATGAGAGCTTGTAACTTATACTATGATATTTTGATCTCTGGAAGTCAATAGAGATTGTCTAGAAACTGTCGGGATAAAGGAACCCAATTATAACCGTAATTGAAGGCCCTAAATTCGTTTGAATGATATACTGTAAATTGAGTATTACAGTTTACATATTTAGTGAGTTCAAGATTTCGCAACCCTGGAACTGTTTGATGGAGGTATATTTTCTCTCCAAAAATATCTTCGAGTCTAAACTGTTGAAATAAGAAATCAAGTATTATATTAATTAACAAAGTGATGCCACTAATACATTATAAATTAAAAAAAAAACTAACATCATGTGTCCCTCTTGTTGTTGTGAAATCTCTACATTTTGATAAATTTCAATCAGCATGTGGTCATGGCATATTTGGGTTCAAAACCAAGCGAATTCAGATGCTTTATTTCGTATGAAGGATGAACAAGTTGCCCAATACAATTTATGGATTGATCGATTGGTCAATTTCAATTTAATAAATCATCTTATATGAATTAGATTGAATTTTGAGCACTATGTTGTGAATGTGTGTTATTTCATTACATAGTGATTCAATTATTTCTTATTATCATATACATTTAAATTTGTGTAAAAAAAAGTTGAAATAACCTAACCCATTTTATAAATAACTATGCCATTCAAAAGTTTTGTACAATCTTGTGTTAATGATGGCAAAATCCTCTATGGGTTTGGAGCCCCATGGAGCCCCACCCCAAATGGGGAAATTTTTGAACAACTTTTGAGGAATGGGGTAGAGAGTGGGAGAAAAATAATCACCAAATTTTTAATGAGGTAGGGTTTGGTTTTGTACTCCCCACCCCTCCCTCTCCCCAATCCTCACCCCACCCTCACTCCAATCGTCATTATATATAAATATGTTTTTAATTCTTATTTAATAATTTTTATTTTATCAATTATAATGTCAATTAATAAATTTTTTTATGTTATATAAACAGGATATGAATAAAAGAAAACCTAACAATATAATCATTTTTCAACTCTAAAATATTATTATGTTTTCTTTTCTTTTTTCAAGTGCTGCTCTCTTTAAATATTTTTCAGTTTTGATATCATTTCAAGTTATTGA
Organism: Citrus glauca; assembly: GCA_029633175.1. Taxonomy (NCBI): domain Eukaryota; kingdom Viridiplantae; phylum Streptophyta; class Magnoliopsida; order Sapindales; family Rutaceae; genus Citrus; species Citrus glauca. The sequence goes on from JAQOOD010000008.1 coordinate 32,094,531, forward strand.
TTCAAACTTTTAGAGATATTTTTAAATAATTTAAGTATTTTATAATATGATGATTATTTTATTTAAGTCTCTAATTTTTGATTTACTGAAATCATATATTTATACTTACTATAAAATAAGTAAATGAGGAATGAAATGGGGATGAGAAAACCATTCCCCACATGAGGATTCTCCATTTCCACCCCACTAAATTTATTGGAATGGAGTAGGAAATGGGTTAGGCCTCCCCACTCCCACCCCACCCCATTGCCATCCCTATCTTGTGTCATTTGTTTCCATTTCACTATTCTTGGTCTTGATTCGTGTTTTTGAGTGTTGTATGTTGTAGATTGAGTCAATAAAATGATAATTTGCATAACTTTTGAGAAATAAAATTTACTTGTAATTTAACCTAAAATATTAGTACTTAATGAATTTAGTAGGAATATTAAACTCAAAACTTGTGGAATGAAAAGTTGAAACATATAAACCTATAATTAAGAAGGATTGACCAATATTAGGGACTAATCCAACCAAAAATAAAAATTTATAAGTAAATTTAGTATTTAACCCATACTATTGAAATCTTAACTAGATAATAGTAGGGGTGGCAATATGGGTCAGGATTCATTTATTCGATTCGATTCGATGCGAATTAAATGGGTTTGGGTTTGAAAAAATTGATTCGTTTAATAAATAGGTGAATTCGATTCGATTCGATTCATTAATTAAACGAATCGAATGCGGGTTTGAAAATTTGAATTCGTTTATTCGTTTAGAATTCTTTTAATAAATTGATCATAAACGAATCGAATACGGGTCAATTCATTTATGATTCGTTTAATTAAATTAGTTTTTTACCAGCAACAAACCTAACAATATAGCACTATTAATGACAATTTCCTAATAAAAATAAATCGTTACTGGAATTCATATTTGCATAATTACTTTTCATTATTTCAATTAGTATATTTAACTACCCACTAAAGAGTAATATATTAGTATAGTTTATTGATTGTATTGGACTATTGGGGGATTCGTGTGGGAATGAGAAGGGGACAAGGGGTGGTGGAACTTGACGTCACCATTGGTGCTTATTCATTTGGTGCAAAATTTTCTTTGTATTTCATAATCGCTTGTGTGTTTGGACAAACGTCGCTTTCCCCTCTCAAACTTGAGCTAGAAAACGCTTCCTCTCAGATTTGCACTTGCTCACTCGCACAACGGCTACCATCACTGAGCTTACAGCCCTCACTTGCTCTCTCAGATCTGCACTTGCTCTCTCGGATCTGCACTTGCTCTCTCGAATCTTTGCTCTCTCGGATCTGCTCTTGCTCTCTCGGATCTGCACTTGCTCTCTCGGATCTACACTTACTCTCTCGGATCTTCGTCTACTACTACTTCGTTGTCACTTGCCGGTATTTATTCTGGTTATGAGCTGAATTTTTTAGAGATGATTGGAGTGATTTTTAAGTCTGGAAATTTCTGAGGTTGTTCATATGTAGTGACAAATTGTTTATTTATGAGCAGAAATTTTTCCTCATTTATTTTAGAGATTCTGAAATTGACAAATTGTTTATTTATTTTACTGTTATTAAACGAATTAAACGAATCGAACCGAATATTCGTTTAATAAACGAATCGAACCGAATATTCGTTTAATAAACGAATCGAATCCGAATACTGAAATTTCCATTTGTTTAATAAACGAATCGAATGCAAATCCATATAATTTTGACCCAATTCATTTACGATTCGATTCGAATTCGATTCATTTATTTGTTTTGCCACCCCTAGATAATAGGAACACTTAACACAAAACTAGTGGAATTATTAGTTGAAATATATGACTCTTATGGGAGAAAGTTCAACCAAAACCAAGAAAATTATTCAACGAGAAATGAAATATACTTGGAATTTAACCTAAAATATTAGTGTTTAACGATTTCGGTAAGAACAACTAAACACAAAACTAATGGACTAAAAAGTTGAAACATATAAACTTATAGTTGCGAAAGACTAACCAAAATCAGGAACCAATCCAATCAAAAATAAAATTTTACAAAGTAAAATTGGTTTCTAACCCAAATTATTGGAATCTTACCTAAATAATAAGACCATTCAACACAAAATCACTGGAATTATTAGTTGAAATAAATTAACCTATAATAGAGAAAGTACAACCAAAACCAAGAACTAATCCGACAAGAAATAAAATTTACTTGAAATTTAACAAAAAATATTGATTTTTAACGATTTTAGTAAGAACAATAAATGCAAAACTAATGGACTGAAAAGTTGAAATATATTAACGTATAATTCAGAAAGTTTAACCAAAATTTTATACAAATCCAACCAAAAATTAAATGCTACAAAGTAATTTGGTACTTGACCCAAATAATTAAAATCTTACCTAGATAATGGGAACAAGCAACACAAAATTAGTAAAATTGTTAGTCGAAAATCATGAACTAGTAAGAAAAAAAGTTTAACCAAAAGTAGGAACTCGTCCTATAAGAACTGAAATAACTGAAATTTATTTGTAATTTAACCCAAAATATTAGTATTTAACAAATTAGTAGGAAAATTAAACACAAAACTAGTGAACTGAAAAGTTGAAATAAATGAGCCAATAAATGATGAAGACTAACTAAAATTAGGGACACGAAAAGTAAACTTGAAACATCCACCTATTAAATTGATATTTAACCAAAAGAATTGGAATATAATTAATTATAACTTTTTAACATTTAATTATGTCTAAAAAAATTTAAAATATTTTCTCATTTAATTAATTTTTATGCCCATGAGTTAAAAATTTCATGATTTTTTTATTTTATAATTTTTGTAAGCATTAAAAAAAATTAAAAATTATTTAATGAACAACTGGTAAAATACTGGTTGTTCAAATTTTTGGCAGCGGTTGTGTAAGATAACTCTTGTATAAGTTAAAACATTTATTGGGATTTGAGAAGTGGAGCATATATAATTAGAGGTATAGTAATATTTACAACAGACGTCTACTAAAACTAATTTAGATTAAGTCTATTATGACAAGTTTAGATTTTTAATCTTACAAATATTAAAGGGCTTGCTTTACCCACAAACTAGCAGTAGAGATGGCTATCTCTGCCCAATTTTTGATCAAGAGAGGAAAGTGAAGGGTCAAGGAACAGACTCGAATCCATGCCCTCGAATAGGGCTGAAATTTGTCATTACAATTTTACAAAGTGGTGCCCGTGGCACCACTCTATAACTCTTGTAAAACTCCATTTTTTAATCTTTTTTTACGTTTTTACGCTTAATTAAAAATAAATTCTTACTGTTTACACACAATCTTTCTCCCACTACAAAAACTATTCACATTAAATATTTCTTTCTTTAGCTATGAAACTTGTATATGAAAAAAAATAATAATAGCAAAAGGCTTGTTAATCCCTTAATCTTGCATATTTCTTCTCATAATCATATCTATTTTCAAAATTGTTATTCCTTTAGCATTGCCATAAGAATAAGGAAATCAAGAGTTTGGGGTCATGATGATTCAGAGAGAAGGATTTCAATGACTTTCTCTTAATTTATTTTTGACTCTTACACAAGCTCGGTTAATTTCCATAATTTTATTGATCAACTGAATATTTTCTTATTTAGGAGAGTGAAGACAGTTAAACTATATTGAAATTTTGAGAAATTAAATAAAGAAACCATATAGAGGTTTATTATTTTTTAAAGAAAACAAGCAACAAAGACGATGATTATATTAAAATATAAATTTGTCACCTGAGTGAGCCGATGATGTAGGAAGAAAGAGGCACTCAGCGACTGAGAAAACGAGATAGAATGATAAAAGATAAAAGAGAAAAAAAATTAATGAAGAAATTGAGTGCATTTTTAAAAAAATACCCTTCGAAGGGGCTTCATGAGGATTACAAAGGGGTGCCAATAACACCACTCATTTGCCGACACCCAATGAGAAGACCCTAGGATTTCTACAAATTTAGCCCAAAACAAGCCCAGGCCCACTAAACGAGAAACCCTAAACTTATGAAGGGTTAAAAAAAAAAAAAAAGGAAAAGGGAAAAAGCAAAAACCCTAAAGATCGCAAAAATCGGCGGCAAGGTCCTTATAAATTCCCTCCAAAGCCCTCTTGCTTACGCCTCTTTCGTTAACTCTCGCTAAAACCCTAGGTTTCTCTATCTTACTCTCTTCACTCTAACACACTTATCCGGTCAGTTATCTTCGATGGAGTTTTGGGGTAAGCTTCACTCACTCACCTTCTCTTTTCTTTTTCTTTGCTTGTATTTTGTTGTCTCTGTTTCTATTTTCGTGATTTTTGTCTTCTTGTTTATATTAAGTGTGCGTTTTGTATATGTGTGCTGTTGAGTTTGGATCCATAAAATATCTCAAAAGGATTTTTCTTATTTCTCTTTTTTTTAGTTGCAAGTTTTACTAGACACAGTAACGACGCATAACCTCTGCTCATTTGTTAGTTTGATTATTAGTTGCTTATGAGGGGTTTATGTTTCATTATTTTCATTAAATACGAACACTAAGCCTGTGCTATGTAATAAGTTCTGGTTAAAGTTATTGAACTTGTGGTTTCGATATTGGTGGATTTCTTTGCCTGTTTATTGTCTTTGTTTTCTTTAATGTTTTTGTTTTGCTGCATTTTGCTTTTGACTAGATTCAAATTTGGTCTTAGGTTCTCGATAGAGATTGTCTTCAGAGTTGTTCTTGTAGCTTGTGATTCTATACATTAGTGTGTATTTGAAAACCTAGCATTGTGCTGCTATTTATTCAAGTTTGCCAATCCACTTAGCAATAGCATTATTTAGTCATTTAGCGTATGCTTCTGTGATGATAATGCATACACTGACAATGGGTTGTCTTTTCTTTTTGTTGTTCTAGGTGTTGAAGTTAAGGCTGGGCAGCCTCTTAAAGTGAAGCCTAACTTTGACAATATCATCCATCTTTCACAGGTTTTAAAACTTTTTGTAGTTTTGTTATTGTTGAGTTGAAAATATGCTTTGATGCAATTGAGAGTTGTTTGTTTATTTTGCGAGATGTATTGAACCCTGCTTCTTGTGCAGGCATCACTTGGTGAGTCAAAGAAAGAGAAAGGACATGATTTTGTTCCCCTCTTTGTGAAGTTTGGTGACAAGAAGCTTGTTCTTGGAACACTTATCCCTGAAAATATCCCTCAATTATCTTTTGATCTAGTTTTTGAGAAAGAGTTTGAGCTTTCTCACAACTGGAAGAACGGGAGTGTCTACTTTTGTGGTTACCAGACCCCTTTGCCTATGGATAGTTCAGGTGAGTCTTGTGACTACTAGAATGTTTGTTTTTTTCCTTGATTGCTCAAGTTTTACTGAAAATGTTTATATTCACAGATGAATTTGATATGGGGGACTCTGATGAAGAAGAGCAAGAGGAGCTTCCTTCCATTACTGCTGCAGCAGAGAACGGTAAATGCTGTTTCTATGCTTTCTTGCACTGAATGATTTTTAGATATATATGTTCTTTATGTTATCAATTGCATGTGTGAATGTTTTGTTGCTTGTTTTTGGCCAACTATTTTTTTTAGGAAAAGCTGGGCAAAAGGCTGAGAAAGCAAAGGCTGCTACTCCCAAGGCTATCCCAGCTGCTAAGTCTGCTAAGCTGATTAAGGATGTGAAACCCAAAGAAGATGGTGACGATGAATCAGATGATGAAGATGACTCAGATGATGAGATGGTTGATGGAGATGATTCTGATGAGGTAGCTATCACTTTCTTGGTGTGAAACGTCTTTTTATCAGTATTCCTTGTTATCAGAAAATTTAGTGGCATTTTTTTATGTCAAGTAGATTTCTGTTGAGGATGATTCTGATGATGACGACGAGGATGATTCAGAAGATGATGAAGACTCAGATGAAGATGAGGAGACACCTAAGAAGGTCGATGCATGCACTATGGCTTAACATTTATGGCTCTTTGATCTTCAGATTTTGGAAATATAAGCTTGCTTCTGTCCTGACATTAATTTGTTGTATTCTTTTTTAAAGCCTGAAGTAGGGAAGAAGAGACCCACTGAATCCGCAACAAAAACTCCTGTTCCTGCAAAGAAGGCAAAAACTCCCATGTCTGGTAATTTTCTAGATGCATGATTACATGTGGATTATTATACTCAGTGTTTCTTTTTGCAAATGGTTATTACTGTTTGTTTATCGCTTGAAATGGATTGGATGGGTTGTGCTGACATTGGCATCTTCTGTTGTTTGTTATATATGTCAAAGATATCATGCTTTTCCTGTGATTGTCCTGTACTTCATAATTATTTGCAGTTCTTAATTCCGTTGGATTATGATGGAGTTTGAAATGATGTTCTTTGATTCCTTTGGCAAACTCATAATTGCACTTCATGTAGGACATAATTTGCTGTGGCCATATTTGAGTTGCTATTTTTCTTGCTTTCCAGAAGCATTCACTGAGATTCTTTTAAACTGTGTTGACAAACTTGATTTTTCTTGTATAGATGGTAAGAAGGGAGTTCATGTTGCTACTCCTCATCCGTCAAAGGGTGTAAAAACACCTAATGCAAAGACACAGACTCCGAAATCTGGGGGACAAGTCACCTGTTCATCCTGCAGCAAGTATGTTCCTTGACAGTGCTTTGAATTGAAACTTATAAAACTGTTATATCTGCTTGACTGATTTGCTGTATGCATGTATATGAACAGGACATTTAACTCCGATAATGCTCTTCAGTCTCATACAAAGGCTAAGCATTCTGCAAAATAGAGGGGTTCATGTTATAACATGCTCTGCTGCCGGTTGCTGTGGCATGTTTATTTTTGCGAGCACATATGGAGAGCTATGTGTTAATGTTTATGTTAGGCTTTGACAGAAAGTGGATGAGCTAGTACTGCAGCGCTTTCTACAATTGTTATGGATGTCTTGCTTTTAGTGAATTTATATTTAAACTTGCTTTCTCTTGATTTCTAATGTCAAATGTGTGATGATGATATATACCTTATCTTTGTTTTTCTGTGCTCTATTTTTTATGTTACATTTTCATTCGAAAGATGTGCGGTAACCACAAGGTTTTGGTACATGTTTGGGTTTGGATCGCCTGAACCCAAATTATGTTTGGGTTGTCAAATAAGCTTTATCTAGCTTAGCTGATTTGGGCTATTAATGTGGATTTAACATCGAGTATTTAGTGAATTAGTGATTTTAACATAATTGAGGAAATTTTTAGTGACTTTCGCACCACACAATTGGCAAGTATACTTTTCGCTTTCTGATGAACTTGCAGAGCAAATCGCAGGTAATGAGTCAAAATATTTAATTATTTGATAAACGACGATAAGTGAGGTTGTGGGTCCTCTGCAGGTGCAAAAGTTTTGCATTTGCCTCTTCAGATTTGGTTCAAATTTGAAATTCAGACTCTAAAAAATTCAACTTATATGAGAATCCCTTCTCAATATGTTTGGAATTCACATAAGCTCTAAAATATCAACTTATATGATAATGTACTCCTCGATTATGTTTAAATTATCAAGCGTAAGCATGATCAAGGCTCAAATTGGAATGAAAAAATTTACCGATCACACGAATGCTCATTATAAAATAGCGATGAAGGCAGATGATAATAAGATAGATTTTCAACAATTTAAGAGCATTTCTCACTAATGTTTTCCACAATCCAAGGACATTCATCAATTACAAGGGAAAGAGAAGAACAAACATATCCAAAGTTATTGCTGCCGTAAGTTATAGCTTGAGAGATACAACCAAAACCCCAGCAACACCAAGGAAACACGACACTGATGTTCAGGTTGCAAAAGTTACTCAGGAAGTCAGAAGATGCCCTCCCATAACATGTGCAAGAAACCATCTTCGAACATCTGATACCGCACCAGCAAACCTGTAAACAAATTTCATCATAAGCTGCAATTAAAGAAAGAAAAACAGCTGGTTCCTTAGACGCAGGGTACCTGAACCTGCAAAACTCACAATGTGTAAGAACAGTGCTAATTTTCATTTATGATTTAGAGAGAGGGGAGAGAGGGGTAAAAAAAAAAGGTAAGTGTGAAGAAAATAAAACCCAACTCAGAAGCATGAAACTTTCAGCATTTGCTACTCTGGATGTGCGGCAGTCGCAGAGTCCCTGACTGCAAAATTCATACAAAAACACATGCAAACAAACACACACTCTAAAGGCACAACAGATTTCCACACAAATTGCAATAGCAACAAATATCATAACTAGAACCCACTCTGAGAAAAAAATAGACAGGCCAATATTCTGCATTTTATGAAATGTCCAATTGCTACTAATTCCCTTTCTATTAAAGGTGAAGAAATCAATACCTACGAACTCTGGTATGACTATTTCAAAAAAGTGAAAACAAAAATAATAACAGTAATAAAGTTGGTCAATTAACAGAAAATTCAAATAGCTACTGAAATAATCTCAATCTGTTCATTTAAAGTTTTCACAAACTTTGGTAAGGATAATCAAAGAAAGAAAAAAAAACTGGCAGCTAGCATAGAAAACTTGAGATGGTGGAAATCTAGAGTCTGTTCTATGATCTATTCCATTGATGTATAACAGTGGAAATCAATGCATTTTGCAAAGCCAGCGTGCAGTCAAGCACACAATTCAAGCAGTTTTGAACCAGTTAGAAAGACCAAACACACACACACATAATTCACATGCCATATCACAGAATTTGACCTGCATAATGGAAAATGGCTGTAAGCTATATTTACTGAATGGGCAACCCCCACCGAAATGTAAATTGATTAAAGAAGAAAGCCAAGTATCCTAACCATACAACATACAGCAGAGAGAAAACGAACCGGATACTAGAGAAAGAATCAGTATTCATTGCCTCCTTGCTCTGGTTGCAGCTTATAACTATGATATCCGCTACCATTTTGCATAAGCCCATCATTGTTGATTCCCTGGTCATTGTTGCCACCATCTGTATTTCCTTTATAAGCTTCTTCTTGCTGTTCCCTTTCCCTGTTCCACTGCTCAATTTTGGCACGTCTCTCCTCACTGCCTTCCCTGACAGGGCTGCGATTCCGTCTTCCACCAGGGCTTCTACTTCTCCCTCTTCGGTGGCTAGGACTTGTGCTCCTGTGCCCCCTGCTTCGACTTTCATAATACTTGTCCCTGTCATCATACCTTCTACCGTGCCCACTGTGAGAGCGGTCTTCATGGCTGCGATGCCTGTAAGGACTTCTGCTTCTGCTACGGCTATGTCTTCGTCTATATCTACCAAATAGCTGGCGCCTCAAATCCCTAACAACAATGAAAATAAAATGGAGATTGAATTAAAATATATATATATGTATATATATTTCAGCTCATATCATTCCAAACGAATTTTCCTGCTAGTATGAAAAAACCAATAAGAAATGTTTTTGCTGTTACCTGCTAATCCTTTTTAGGTGCATAAAATTGCAGTACCCACCACGATTGCATGTATTCTCCTCATATTGTCTACAGGTAGCTTCTCGAAAGTCCGTTACGGGAGAGAAGTCGACAATAATAGGACGTCCTATCATTATTGATGGTCATTCCGAAGTAAGAAAAATATAAAAGAAACAAGGCAAAGCATTCACCACATTAACAAACATTGGCCAATTACAGCATCATCGGTCAAACTAAAAGCATAACTTATTCTTTAATATCTCACACAACACTGAGAAATTAAAAAAATCAGAAGATGGAAGTCTTACCAGCATAAAATCTCCCACTTAGACTTTTAAGTGCTCTGGCAGCTTGTTCTTCCTCCCTAAACTGCACATAAACATTACCGACCTGCATAAAGATTTGATTAAATGTTACATACAAAATAAGAGGTTACTGAGAAAATAGACCAAAAAGGGAGGAAGAGGAGAAGCTTACCATATGATCAGCTAGGTTGTCACAGACGTTCAGGCTCTCAATTTCACCATATTTGTTCAGTTCCTCAAACAAATCTTCATAAAAATCCTACCATTTCATATGAAAAACACTTACATATCATGATGACAACTAAGAGGAGCAAAACTCATAATTTATTTTTTTTGAAAAAAATAACTGTATTCATAAAATCATTCCAAAGAACTAGCAAGTAAATCACTAAAAGCATTCATCGAGAGAATCCAGCCAACGATATAAGGAACCTAACTAGTTTTTAAACAAATATTTACCTCCAGCTAATTACAAGCGCTAAATTTGAACTCCACGTTAATTATTTCATTTCCAAAATTTAATTACGGCGATAATACCTCAAAGTGTTCTTGGATCTTGCGCGGGTCAAGCGGGTTGCCCTGCGCGTCCACGCCGGGGGTGATCATATCGAGCCGCTGGTACATGTTCGAAAGCAAGAGCGTGGGGCTGACACTGGGCTTCGTGTGGAGACGCGAGCATCGGTCGCCGTGTCTGCACGCGCCGATCTTGAAGTAAAACGGACAGTTTACCCTGTCTTTCTCGGTCCCGAAAATCGACGCCAAGTGCTCCGCCATCGCAGGCTTCGAAATGTAATCTCTCCAAATTCACAAATACGACGGCGTTCTTTTACGTGGGGGTTTGGGGGAATGTAGTGAGAAGAAGGGGGAAGTGGACGCGCAGGAATTGTGAAGTTCGTTTAAGAGAAGCTGTTTCGAGGATCTAATAGTTCTAGACGCTTCGTCCCTGCCGATAAAGGAAAATAAATTTTAAAAGAAATTATCATTGAAATTCCTGACCTTTTATGTTATATCCTTATTTTTAAAAATATGAATATGGGAGAGATGATAATAAAACGGGATATTATCATTACGACTAAAGCTATTCTGATATATCATGTTAGTATTATAATTTATCAAAAAATATATTTTACTACCAAATATTTTTATCATGATCAATTCACTACTACTATACCGCTAAGAACATTAAAAATTTATTGATGTCATAAGGGTATCAAAGATATTTTTAATTATAAGAGTAAAATTGTTAATTTGATAGATAAATTATCTTTTTACTATTAAATTTTTGGGAGAATTATTATTTTACTATCAAAATTATTCTGACGTATGATGCTTAAATTACAACAAGTAAAATTATCTTTTAAACTCTTAGGGGTAAAATTAACTTTTAATTTAATTTCTATTAAACATTAATATTTTTTTAACAGAATAGTAGTAAATTGATAACGACGCAAATGTTTGGTAGTAAAATACACTTTTTGACAAATCATGGTATTAACATGATATATCATAATAACTTTTATAGTAAAATAATAATTTTCTTAATAAAAATTAGTATAATTTGGAAGTTCAATATTAATTTAGGCGAAAGCTTCTTCTCAAAAAAAAAAGATGAAAGTGTATTCAAAAGAACCTATATAAATTATGGGGTCTGACTATGTTGTAACTGTGATATCGTACTATAGTTACAACTAGTCATTGAATCCATTGTTGCACCCTTCATTTAAGTGAATCCAAAGGTTAGTTGCAACATAACTAAGTCCAAAATTATGAATCCAGATCATAAAATTTTAGAATGGTAGGCTTAGATTTAAAATGAAAAAAATAATAATTCTTAAAAAGTAAATTTTTTCAAAACCTTAATATATTGACCAGAGCATGGTGGTTTGCCCGAGAGGTTAAGGGGGAAGACTTAAGATCTTCTGCACATTAAGTGCGCGTGGGTTCGAACCCCACAGCCACCAGGGGTGAATTAACTTAATTTCACTTCGCCGCATATATTTTTCATATACATCAAACCTGTTCCCTTTAGAATTAGAAATAGTTATCCCGTTTCCTTTAAAATTATTTATATATAATTTTTTTAATTGTGTATAAATAATAATAATTTTTTTAAGTTTAATAATTTTATTTTCTAATTGAATGTGAATAATTTTAAATTTTTAGAACAAATATTAAATTATATTAGATACAAAAATTTATCCTTAAAATAAGATTTTAAAAAATTATTCTTTTTTATATTTTTGAAAATGTACTATAAAATTGAATGATTTTATCAAAAATAATTTTTTAAAAATTAATAAATTCTCAAAATTACTTTTAATCTCCAAAAAGAATTTCAAATATCTTAGTCCACCATAATTTTGAACAAAACTCAAAAAGAATAAAACAAATGCGTTTGCCGGGAGTCGAACCCGGGTCTATTGCTTGGAAGGCAATTATCCTAACCGTTGGACTACAAACGCTGGGTATCCTGTTCAATTTTTTTAGATTTTAAGACAGAAAAAGAGAACTCTCAAAATTCAACCTAAAATTAAAACTAGAGCTTTTATTATGAGCGGTGAATAAATGTTGTCCTCGACTAGTAAAAGCATATTCTATTTATTATATTTGTTCCCTCACAACGCTCAAAAATAATTTCTATTGTTAACCCACCTTTAAATTCTACAAACTATTGTTCCCAAAAAAAAAAATTACAAGCAATCAATATCTGCTTCTTACTGCTTTAAATTTCCCACGTTTTTCAGTAACTTTCAGTAACGAATGCAGCAATGCCATCGAGGCTTGTCATGCACACAACTTTATTCTGACTAACCCCAATTTAATGTGGAAACGATCCAAGGCCTTTGCCCCCAAATCCTTTACATAAGCATTATACTTCTTGAGTATATTTACTTTATTCCAAAAAAAAATCATTTGATTTTTTTTTTTTATCTTTTGAACGGAGTTTTGTTAAATTTTAATAACTTACAAAAATAATGAATGCTATGTCATTTAAAATGAAAACTTAAATAGAGAACTTAATAAGCATAGAAATATAGAATATAGATGCTGGGGAATATTTACAAAACAAAGGGCTGAGATTGAAACCCCACGCTTTAGAAATCAGAAGCACGGGCCTTTGGGTTCGCAACCCCGCCGACGCGTGGGCTCAGCTCGGCGAGCCTTACAGTCGATCCTATAATAAAATCAAATTTTAATAAAATGGTAATTGCTATCATGGACTTTAATGTAATGGATTTGAACGTTGAAACGGCACGCGATGCTCCCCCCACACTGAGTGGGGAAATAACAAAGTTTATTCATTCTATGTTATAGCATTAAGATTGAGAAAAGTTTATCAGTATGTCTCTTTTATGGACTCGAAAGTTGCGTTGCAACTACACACTTTCAGTCCCAAATCTCTCCCTCTTACAACTTTAATAGGCTTTGTTTTAATAAGATTTTGGAGCGAAGAAAAGACAAACAAAAGTTTAAAAAAAAACTTGTGTTAAGGTGACAGGGTGCCTCGCGCAGCCATGGTCTGTTACTAGATTTGGTTATAAATGAAACTTGAAATTGAACGGAGGAGGTGAGGGCCCTGTGAGAGGCTTAGATTTGGACAACGTCGGCTTGAAGGTTTTGTTTGTCCTGCAAAATGGAGAAAAGAGATTAGAGATAAAACTGATAATGGCTGACAACCATATTCCAATGCTAGTTAATTTTAGGACAATATTATAGGTGTCAAGAGCTTGTAAGGCCTTAACAATTGTGGTTGGAGGTTGAAAAATGCCTCAATTCTTGTTGTGTGTGCATTTTTATGATGAGTGAGAAAAATAGAACTTAAGCATCTTTATATGCAGTACCCTTGGGTCCTTAGCTACCCTTCTACTTGGCCCATTTTCGTTGGCATTCTTTGCTACTATGACAAGGAAATTTATTTTTTTTTGCTCATATAACCATTTGTGTCTTTTAGAATATGCTTGGAGAATAAGTTTGAGGTCATTTTCATGACTTGTCCATACATACATGTGTTAGATGTAGATAGTGATCCTACATATTTTTGTAAAAGCTGCTTAATAGGTGTAAGCATGACATTATAGAACAAGTGGTCCCAACTACCCTGCCAGGCTACTTCTTTTGTCTTTTTTGTAGGCGTGGTAGCCTATTATTTCTTTTTTTAGCAAAATTATTTCTTAACTGATTCTTTATTTTTTTCAAAAAATTTACTCATTCTTTTTTGGGCGATAATAACTCCCTAAGCACTGACATTTCTAGTTATTTTATCTAACATTTTTGCCTTTATATGGTGTATCTCGTATACCATTTCAATCATCTAGCGGTATACCTGGGGTAAGCCAACTTCTCCTTAGCGATTCCTTATGTTACTTTGCTCATTCCCTAAACATGTGGCATTCTCTTATTTATTCTCTAAACAAGTTTGTTAACTATAATAACAAATAACTTTTGTAAAAATTAGTAGGAAGAGGAAACAATTAACTTTCTTTTTCTTTTATTAAGATTTCAAACTTCACATTAAGAAAAATAAAGCTGGAGGGACAGTTTACTAGGAGTGGAAGAAGAAACCTTGCATTTGTCAATTAATTTGGGGCAAGAAAATGGGTTTCTTGAGAAATTTAGAGGTGTGCCAAGAGAAGGACTCATATCACTACCCTTAATACAGGGTAGTCCAGAGAATAGGGCTTTTGGCACCCTTCAAAATTCGTTATAAAACCCATTTTTAATAAAAATCACTTAAATAACTAAAGATAAAATAATTTATTTTTATTTTCTTTAGAAATTCATTTAAAGACTTAAAATAAAATATTCTTTAAAAACAATTTCACTCATCCTATCCAATTTCATAATTTATATTTATATTTTTAAATTAATTAGAAAAACATTTATTTAAAAAAATTATAAGAATTTAGAATTGTAAAGATAAAAAATTATTAATATAAAAAATAATTTAAGATTCTATGAATTTTATGAATAAAAACTTAAAAGACACATTCTTTTTAGAGTAAAATTTTATAGCTAAATAGTTGATTTTAATATATGGTTAATATTTTATAATCAAATTGTTGAATAACAGACCAAATTTGTAACCCTACTGAAGCAATAACCAATTTACCAACAAGCACAAACCCAGAACCAGAGGATACAATAAAGCATTCAAGAACAAAAAAGAAACTTAAAAGAAGTCAAAACAGAGTTAACGTGGTTCAGTACCATGAGTACCTACATCCACGATCAGGAACAAGAAAGCTAAAGCTTTATTAGAAGATGTCAAGATTACAGTGGAATCTACTAAGAGCAAGAAACTAAACTCACGCAGAGAATCTTTCTCAACCGAAACTCTCTCCCTCTCACTAACTGATCAGCTCTCTCTCTGAAGCTTATTCTAGCTAGCAGTTTGCACAGCTGATTATAACAACTAATTAAAACCACCTGGGGACCCACCCTTACTGACTCAGCTTTCCACTTCAGTTATCATAACCGAATATAACTAATTTGATTCCACACAAATTGAAGTATTTGAAGTAATAAAATTTAAAATGCGTGTTAGAGGAATTTTAGGGGTGTGAAAATCTAACTCCACTGGAGAAACCCAATATTATCATAAATTTAAAGGCTTTAATTAAGCCCACAGGCTTAGCCACTTGTCGAGTGAATCTTTCCTATTTGCCTACACTATATAACCTACCAAAGGAAAAATAATACCGATAAACTATTTAACATGCATTATAGCTCATTCACGTTAAAATTGATTGTTTAAAGGCCAAGGGTACTTGAAATCTTTAATAATTTGTCTTTAAAATGTAACGACATATCAATTCTTTTACAATGTAGATTCGAGATTCTTGTGATATTCACAAATCTTACACGAAGGGCTAAGGCTTTTTTTTTTTTTTGCATTTAGCAAGTACCTGCTTTCCTTAATTAAGGTTAGCTTTTCACCGGTTAAGCCTCTAAAATGAGCATTCGCCTGCACTATAAAATCAATTAACATTAGGAGTTTGATCATGGGATTCTTATTACTTAAAAACTAATATTAGGCCCAACAACTTAATTCAGCACATGATTTGTTACATACTTCTTAGAGTTCGCGTCAGGCATTATCTAATAAAAACATGCAAAGAAAATATGTAATTTAGTCAAACTAGTTGTTTAGGACATTCAGAGGCAGTGCCTATTTTTACAGCATAAATACGGTAAAATGGTGGCAATAAAATACTGCCAACCAATTTTGTCAAAGAAAATTATTTTATTAAAATAATTTGATTTTGTCAAATAAATTGTTATTTTAAAGCACACCAATTTTGATAAAACAAACTAAATTATTTTTTAAAACCAACCAAATTTAATATTTTGGGCTTGGGTTGCCCGGTAAATTGGTGAGTTCAGAGCATCAAGGGTAGTGTGAGAAAAGCTTCAATTGAGAGAATATTTTGAGAACTTTAAGTTCTTAATTTAGTAATTTGAGAGTTTGAATGTATTGAAGTTTTGAGATGTGAGATGAAATATTTTAATACTTGTAAATCTATACAAATAATAAAATATCTCCTATCATCTTCTCTCGCGGATATAGGCCAAAAGCCGAACCACGTAAATTTTTGTGTCTCTTACGTGATATTTATTTCTCAAATTCATTTTAGTGATATATCTACTCCAGTCATCAATTCACTAACAATAATATCAGTCATTGATCATAATTATTCAGAGTAGAGATATTGTCAATACATATAGTATTGTTCACATGTATGGTACTATTTATGTATAGGGCACTATCCATGCTTACAATATTATTCACAGCAGGAGCGATCAAAGGCCAAAGTAGAGTAAATGTATGGTTTTGTACATGTTTAGGAAAGTTCTATCACTAAGGCGATAAGAGTATAAAGAGTCTAAGTCTTAAGTAGAATCGTTGTGACCCTTCCAATCTTTTTTGATAACTTTACTAGAGTGCATTTTCATACATAATAGCATTTGCTACTATTCAAGCCAAAGTTGAAATTACAACAAGAGCTTATTTGGACCACATCAATGTTTGAATACACTTTTGGACCTTACTCTTCAAACCACACAACAGAATTAGGTGGGTTGCAGACAATTTAGTCTAAATTTCTATTCAAGCCTCATTCTAAAAGAAGCTCATTCTTGTGACACTTGGTGAAATTACCACTCCAAATGGGATTTTTCTAATGATATTGATATTGCCGAGGTTGAAGCCTTATGCCATAGAATAGTGGCTTGATCTTTGTGAAACCTTGAAATATCCTTATGACTAATTATTTTAATATATCAAATTAATCCTCAGTCCAAATCATAAGATTTTTTTACAAAGTTAGTTTATTATTGACAACCATGGAATATTCAAATCCAATTTTTCCATAAATTTTAGTATAATTTTATCTAAATAATTATTTCTGAAATTATATTAAATAAATCATAGTTGTTTTAAAAATAATAATCTCCCAACACAAGGCATTGTTGCACCGCTTTGCTCTGATTAAAGCCCAATACAAGTGATAAATGATCCAGGGCCTAAGCCCACAAACCCGTCGCATAACTTGCAGTTTATCTGTTTCTTAGAGTGTGTTTGCAAACGAAATTTTGTAAAATCTTAATAAATCACAAAATTAGTTACCAAGCTATCCTTTTTAATGAATGCTACGTTATTTTTTAAATGAAAAATTCTGTAGTCTTATTTACTAATATGTTATTATTTGCTGATTTTTAGAGACAAAAAATAGATCTAAATCTAAGTGTCACACCATTATATTCTTATCTCTTACACATGCTAACCCCGTTAGATCTTGCAATAGCCAGATTCAAGCTTGAGAATCCCTAGCCCTCAACTTAAGATGCAATAATACTTAACATCATTAGACACTAGAGAAACTCTATAATGTGTTAAACGTATTACGTCAGTCATATAATAAACATATGATATTATGACATATATATATTTATTTTGACAAACTACCATCAAATAATAGATATATTAAATTTAATTACACATATCATATATATATATATATATATATATTCATTGGTTCTATTATCTCTAACATATTCTCAAATTTCTCCACCACTTGGTTATGACTCCCCCGAGTGCATGGTGTAATTTCATTTCCATTAAAATTAGATTAGGGTAGATTTGACCTGTTATGAGTTCAGTTGTGCTATATGGAAAGTTATCTGATTATGGTTCTAACAGAACCCTAACTATGAAATCATAGAAATAATAGAATCAAGATTCTGTGTGGATTATTACAAAGCAAAGGATGATGAGATTGAGAATACTCCATGTTTAAGAAGCATGGGGCCTTTGGGTTCCCAGAATACGGGCAGTGAGAGAGAGAACCCGATGGATCAGCGTTAGATTTGATGGGTGTTTAAGTAAGAACGAAAGCTAGAACAAAAACAACAACAACAAAGATGCATAGAATTCCAAAATCAATTGGTGGCTCAAAAACAAAATCTGAGAAGACAGCTCAACTAACTCCCTCAAATAGTTGTCTTCCGTCTGTTTGTTCCCACAAGCATGTGAGGGACACGATATCAAAAGATGCTTTCAGTATCTCTTTCACAAAACTATTATTTAATATTTGATTATTTTACTAATATTTAGAATAAAAAAATCTATCAAGAACTCCAAAAGAAAATTCACATACTGTTTAGTATTGAAGTTAAGTAACTGTCGAGAAAAATTATAATATTAAAATATTTAATAAATACTAATTTATGTAATTTATAAATTATATTAATTTGATTTATTATTTATATAATAAAAAATTTATAATATCTTTATTATCGGTAACGTTTGTTACTAATGTTAGAACACTAATAAGGGACTTTATTCTATTTTCGTCAGCTTTTCGGCGGTTCAATAGTTTTCAATTCAGAATTTGGCCAACTTCCTCCATTCATTTCTCAATCTTAATGCTTTAATAAAGAATACATGAGCTGATCACTATGTCTCTTTTGTGGACTTGAACGTTGCCTTGCAACTACGGATTTTCAATCCCTATCTCTCCTTCCTAACAATTTTGATAGGCTTCTAAACTACCTTAAAAAATAGTAGAGAGAAGAAAGAAGTAATCTTCTATTAAGATTTCAAACTTCACAATAAGAGAAATTAGCATGAAATGGCAATTTCTAAGGAAGTTGGATATTAATTTATTTTGAAGATTGCGCGATTGAATTGGAAGTTGAGGGTCCATAATTCCATTACATGTAGAAATTCATTGTAGAATATTACGTGATAAATAGTTATGTGAAATATGAAAATTTTGTCACGTCATTTGTCATGCATCAATTGAGATGAAAATCATATGCACTAAATTAGATTTCAGGTCAACTAGAAATTTGGTATAATAAGCCAAGAGAAATTAATTAAGATGAATTCAATTAAGAAGTGAAGGCATGAAGTTAAGCCAAATTAATTAGAAGCCACACATGCAAACGAGTTATCCACAGCGAGGTTTAAAAAAAAAAAAAAAGGCAATGTGCTTGGCAGCTTGTGTATAAAATATTATAGATAGGAAAATAATTGGTCCATATGTGTTGCCGTTCGGACCTTATATAGCCACACAAATGGGGCAGTAATCTGTCAAATCAGAGCCCTCGAATTATAAATGCTTCGTTTGGCTTCAACGAAAATCTAAAAAGAATAAGAGCCGCCATGGCATTACAAAATGCCAAACTAACTGTTCTAAAAATGGAGTGATGATATTTGAATTGAAGGGTTTGATTTAATGGTTATAAAAAAAATGTAAAATTATATGGTTTTATAGTATAAAGTAAAAAAATTAATTAAAAAATAATACTATATAATTTTTATAGTTATTTTTATTATCATTGTATTACAGTTAGATTTGTTTGCCATTTTCTTAACAAATTAATGCACAAGGATTTATGAAGAAATTTAATACGCCATGTTCCCTTCAAAAAAACAAAAACAAAAGTGTGACATGCTGTGCATATATATATTAAAAAAAATTGTGACAATGCATAATTCACAATAATTCATATATTTTTATCGATATTTTGTAGTTCATATACTTTTTTCTATTTCTTATGAAATAACTGAATAATTAATCCAAACTTGGGTTATTTTTACATACCTCTCCTAAGGTTCCATGTAATAACAATTTAATAGAAAATATGATGGTATTATTATATCCCTCCCCTGCTGTTAGTATTTCCATCGGTTTACCATTTGTGAATCAAAAAAATGACAAAAATACCCTTTCAAGTTTCAAGGCTGAAAAAGTAACCCTAATTAGAAAAAAAAATAAAAACAAGGTTGTTCTTGTTGATCGTAAAGGACAAAGATTCTCTTTCTCCTCTAAATCTCTCGCTCATTTTCCATTGCACAGGAGAATAGGAGTGCAGAAGCCATGGAATAAAATTAAATCAATTAATATAAAAAATATTTTTTCTACAAATTCAATATACATGGAAACCCATTAATCTTTTACAACAAACATCCATAACATGGCAACACCAATATTTCTAATCATTCGAGCATGACTACAAGTGAATTTTGAGTACAAACACCCACACCATATTTTCTTTGACTTTTGCCAAACCATTTATATAGAGAGAAAAAAAGAAAAATAAAAGAGAAAAGCTCAAGGAAAGAGAGAGGAAAAAGAATAGGATCCAACCTGACTCGCGACCGTGATCCGGTCGGATCTCCCATTTCGGTCCACCGTTTCAGTTGAGCTTGGTATCGATTGGAAGCCTTTGAGTCGCTGGTCATCTTCATGCCGTCTTTGCTGTCAGAAAGCGTCCAGAAAGCCACCGATCGAAGCCGTGAGAAGTCGCGGAAATGCCTCCATAATTGGCCACGGATTGCGCTCGTTGGCTATCTTCTATCAGCAGCTTCTTGGCTCACCGGGAGAGAAGAAAAACGCAGCCTCGATTGGTATTGGAGCCGTGAAAAGCTGCAGAAACTCGCTCCTCAATAGTCTTCTATTAGCATCAAAGCTTGTCTTCTTCATGGGTAAGTTTAAAATGGTGATGATTCTTGATCCTCAAATTCAATAACACTCGCTTGTTTTCACACTTAAGCTGCTGAGGAGTGAATGTTTGTGTGAGTGTAAATCATTTTGCATAAAATTTACACTTTGGTGAAGAGATTTTTCTTTTGGGTAATGAAATGAATTGATGCAATAGTATTTGGCACTTACCAATGCCACTACAGCTAGCTTTTTAAGTTTTTTAAATTTTAAATGCACTTTTACAATTGTAACCTTATATACTGATACTATACTGATAGAAATACTAATAATAAGGGAGGGATATAATAATACTATCATACTTTCTATTAAATTGTTGTTACGTGAAATCTCAAGGGAGGTATGTAAAAATAACCTGCCCAAACTTTAAGAACTATTGGGAAAAAATTATCCATCATAGAAAAAGCAAAAGCATTAATTTACCCATCACGGTGATTAATTTAGGGGTGGGCATAAACCGGTCAGATTTAATCTTGCCCAAAAATTGAACCGAAATGGACTGATCAATTCGATTTATGAACTGAACTTAGGAATCAAACCAAGTTATTTTGGTTCAATTCACTTTGATTTCTAAGTTCTGTTTGGTGATTCAATTTTATATGATTTGGTTCATGAAATTTAAATTTTTTTAAAAAAGTAGTGAAATTTTTATACTTTTTTTTAACCTAAACTTGATTTTTTTAATCCAATTCAATTATAAATGCTACTCATTCATATTTTATGAAAAATACTAAGAGAAAAATTATATGTGTATAAATATTGAGAATTGTTTTTTTAGATTTTAACACTGAACCAATCGGTTTTTAGTTTAGTCAATTCGAAACAAAAAATCGATATGTTCATAGTTTCTTAACCATTCCGTTTTAACTGACCAAACCCCTAGTGATTATCAATTTAGATTATGTAAATTTGTGACGTGACAAAAATATGAATCATGACATGACGTATATCTCTATCGAAAACATGTAGACAATGGAAAAGATTAAAAATCTAAGAATTATTAAAAAATATTAAAAATAAAAATACTTATTTTCTTATTAAATTTTTATTATTTTTGTTATTAAAAAAATTGATAAGCGAATCAATATATTCCTTTTTATAGTTCGAAAAAAAAATAATATACCTCAATAATTTGTTGACTTACGGGCTTATATAGTCAAAAAAAATCTACAAAATCTATTTTATAGTAAAAAAAATTGGAACGGACATATTTTTGGTTCCATTTAGGCTTAATTTTGCGATATCAACCACAGTTAGGGGTTGCCTTTTCAATCAATTGTCCAGAAAATGAAGTGGTCGGATGTTTTAATTCTCCCCATCAACTAACGGGGACAATATTTTCAAAAAAAAGAAAAAAAAAGAAAAAGAGGACAATGAATTCAGCACTCTAAAAGTTTTTCCACAGAGATTAATGATTTAATGGACAAAATTGACCTTGGCTTTCAGATGTGAACGATAAATTTTAAGAATTTCAAACGTATTCACTATTCAATATTTTAAAATTTTCATAAAGTATCATATTTACAATTTTATCTATCAATTATTTAGATACATAAAATATCTCTTTCACCAAATTATTATTTAATATCTGATTATGTTACTAAAAGATTTATCAGAACTCCAAAAGAAACTTAAGCCCTATTTAATATTGAGGTTCAGCAATTTATTAAATAAAAACTATAGCATTAAAATGTTTAATAAATACTAATTATTTTACTTGAAAGGTATGTTCATTTGATGTACCACTTATACGACAAAAAAATTATAATATGTTTATTATCTAAACATATTATTTAATAATATATATTATTAACTTTATTTGATAATTATAATTTTTTTTTTTTGAGCACCACGATATCAAATAAAGCTATAATTATGATGCAGTTCACATATCTCACCCAAAAACAAAGCAATTATACATATACTCCTAATCGATGAATTGCACATAAATCTAGCCAGGAATTGCTCACTTGTCAGACAGGAGGAGCAAGCAAAGTGCAGGCGAAATTTCCCCAAATTACGCTGCAGAAAATTGTTCGTGCTTGGTTCAAATGAACCCCACGTTACTATCTGCATCATGTGGTTAAAGAAACAAAGACAATGCCGAAGGAAAGGCCTCTCATGATACACTGCATGTGCCTCTTGGCAGAAATCAGTATGGCTGTGGCAGACTCTGCGGATTAAAAGTGTGGACCGACGGCCAGAAGCATCACCACTTTCGGGATTTTAATATTGTTAACATACTAGCATTCAAGAATCAAGCAACCGCGCATGCTCATTGTCCCTAAAGTTTAAATGAAGGTTTTAAGTACAAATGTTTACTTTGAATTTTTTTTATTGGTTAGTTAAGTAACCCTAAATGCTCAAACATATCATGTTTTCTTTTTAAAAAAAACCTAGAACATTGTCTTACAAGATCAGTTGTAACTTTTCTGTCAGTCTTATCCTTTCAATGTACAAAGTGCATTTTTAATAATCTAACCCTTATAAAAATCATAATCCCAGCGTAAAATAATCCAATGTCAAGTTTTCTAGTAATATGAAATAGAAGTAGAAAGGAGATTTTGTCCGTATAAATAAGATTTATTGGAATTTTACTCTCATTTACAATAAATAACATATTGAGCTCTTTTAGGCCAATTCTGTGATGACACTCTTTGTAAAGTTACGCAATATTAAATTTATTTCCAAATACGTATTAAAAAAAAAAGGGATTTTATACACATGGGTGACTTTAACCCCTGCCAATTAGATGATCCGTGTTTTGGCCAGCTAATTTTTTTCATTCCATGCGCTTATGAAAAAATCTGCTTAAGAATTGGGGTTACTGTTAGGATTGCTTGAGGAGTGGGTGCAGCACAATGAAGGCTCTGCTCTGCTTGTCTCAATCAAGCATAAAATTTTTCCTATCATTATTGGAAAGGTGCACTTATACAACCTGGCAAGATTGGTTTCCGTGTTTTTTATTCATAACTTTTTCATTTTCTGTTTTTTTGATAGCAGCAACTTGGTTTATGGTTACAAGTCTTCTGAAAAATTAAAATGTGCATAAATGGAGAGGGCCAGGCCAGCGCCACCCGTCGGTGGGTTCTCATGAACATTATTGCCATGGAAAGACTGATCATAGTTCATGCTTTGTGGTAAACAAGGCCAGCTTGTCAAAGATGTACAATGCATTCTTTTCTTTTTTTTTTTCTTTTTTTTTTTTGCTAACGTGCATCCATCTTGATTTTGCCCAATTTATACCTTTAGTTTTCTATTTTTCAGTAGGTCACTGCAGGCATGTGCCTCTGAGAACCAAAAGAAAGAGAGCACAAACAAAAGGCAGAGTATGCACAGTAGCTACCGACTTTCTTTTTAACTTGTAATACCATCTACTGAAATTTTAATCGAGTTTATTAAGTATACCTCAGAAATATATACACAATACAAATAAAATCTATCCCACGCCTTCAAATAAATATTTTAAAAAGAAAGATGAATAACGAATGGACTCAAACTCATTCCCTCCACGATGAGCGGCCAATAGTTTTTTATATGAGCCCACTGTTTCTGCTCTTCTTCTTTTTTTTTTTTTTGGTAACTAGCCTAACTTAATTGGAAAGTTTCCATAATCTATGGACATTTGCATTAAAATAAAGTTGAAAAATTTCTTGTCCTTCCCATAGCAATCAAGCAAAATAATTGCACACTATATAATATTTACTGTTTCCCCATTGGAGATTGTAATACATTGCCTATGTCTCTCTTTCCGTTTCTCATTTGTTTAGGGTAATAGAAAAAGTTTTAGACAGATAATGACACTTCTACTTCAAGGAACCATCATTAAATTTAACCTTCTGGAAGTTAAAAAAATCTTTAAAATAGAAGCATGCAATTACTTTGTGACGACGAAAAAGTAAGAACAAATGACACAAACAGCAGTAAGCTAGGACTCCAGATTGGATGGAAATGACAAAATGCCAAAGCATAGTTCATATCACAGTCTATAAAATGATAGGGACAGAGCATGAAAAGGAAACATGAAGATGTTCCCTTATGTCCAAGGTTAACATGAAATCGTAATAGAAAAGACCAAGAATGATGAGAGTTAATGCTTGTTTATAAGCATACAATGATCTTCCTTTTAAGGACAATGGTTATGATTATGTTTTGCTTAGTATATAGCCAATTAAAGACAAAAAGTAATGAGCTTATTTTATTGATGAAAAGTCTAGAGTAGTTGAATGTCACATGAATAATGAAGCAGTTGTCATTAAACTTGGAATAATGAAGATACATTTTCAGTAAAAAGGGTCTACAATGAATTTTCTTTTAACAGTCAGTAAATCCCTTCAATCTCATTCAGTTTATACTCATGAAGACATCAGAATCTAGGACAAAGAAGAACATAAAAATTGGAAATTGATAAATTAAACTTGATTACAAGTTCACCCTTCAATCCATAACTTATTGTCCTCAAAACTAAGGAAACTAAACAATGGGGAACCAAAAGGGGGGAAAAGAGAAAAATGCCAAAGTGAAAAAAAAGAACAAACTCTCACAATTACAAGCAATCTATTCAAATAAAATAAGATTATCATCCCTCCTTTTTGCCTAAACCAAATGCTTTATTTTTTTTTTTTTCCTTCGGTTACTTCTTGGTTTCACTTGAGTGATGACTTGTGTGCCAAGCTTGTTGAATGACCTATTTTTGTTTGAACCAGCTGGAAATGTAAGAATTGCAGTCTAATGTTGCTCGCAGAACCTGACTTATATCTATTTATATATTTGAATGAAAATGGCATGACAAACTCAGAGAGGCTTGTGCCAGTGTTATACCTATGTAACTTAGGGATGCTAGCATTAGACAATGGTGCCAATGTAGCCAAATCCTGCGATCAAGAAGGTAATTGTTTGGAGGAAGAGGTATATGAAGTAATTGTTCTTCCCATGGACAAAATCATAGCATCCGCAGAAGAAGAGGAACACTCCAAATCCCAGCTCCAAAGTATGCATTCTGTCAATGAAAATGCATGTGAATGGATAAAGTTAGATGCAGGAAGGTTGAAAAATCATTTGAGCCATTAAAAAGGAAAAAGTGGTCTTCTATTAGAATAAAATATCATCCTTGGATCCACAATATAAATCCTTGACTATGCAACTTTAATAATTATATGGATTAGGTAGGGGCAGGAAACTTGTCTACAAGCAACTGAAAGAACAAAGAAATCTGAATCACTTATAACATCTGGCCCTTTGTTGCTTGTAATATTTAATATGAAGCTTCAAAGAATCTCAACTACTATGATAGAGGATGCATAACTACACCAATTCATTATTTATTTAAAGGGCTTGTTTGGTTAACTAGCAAATATTATACAATAACATGAGAAATTGGACGTGTGGCTATTTTGTCATTATGCAAATAATATGAATAGTGAATATAAAAATGAAGTCTTACCTCTCAGCAAATTTGATTTTAGGTTTTTTGGGAGCTTTGGTATTTGTTTTGTTCTTTGCATCAGCTGCCTTATTCTTGAGAGCATCTCCAAGTTTTTCGGTGACAACCCATTCATTGGCCCTTCCAGCTTCGAGCAGACCAATAAATGTGGCCTTGGTTCGATGCAAAGACATCACATTCTCAAAAAGAATCCAGTAAAACAATAGGTGAATAGACCTGAAGGTGTAATAACATAAGAAATCATTTGTTAATACACAATTATTGTATAATTGGAAGAAGATAATAAATTGAAATAACCATTGATTGGCAAAACAGACCTTGGAGTTCCAACTGAGTTTAGAATGGTGATTATGGAAGGAATATAAACAGCTCCCCAGATTGGAACTTGAACTTCAGGAACCAGAATGGTTAGCGGAAGCACGACGCAATAGAAGGAAAATGTGACCATATGGGCAATTATCTTCCGGACAAAGAAGAAACTGTAGATAACATAAACTTTCTTCCAGAATTTAACTTTCTGCAGCAGAATATCAAAACAGAACAGAACAATGTTAAGAGTATTTGAAACTTTATTCGAAAAAATAGCAAAATCATATATTTACATGTTGAACTGACTAACCTTATTTCTAATAATCTCCATCACCATTTTCCTGAATAAATTGGCAGGACCACAAGACCATCGGTGCTGCTGGAATCGGAAAGCTTTAAAAGTACTAGGAAGTTCACTTTTCACCTGTTAAAAAGCATAATTGCTAAATTAACTAAGGTGGATAAAAATGAAATAAAGCAATGGCAAAATATACACATAATGTGTTATGTACGTGTACATATTGGAAGCTTTAAGCATACCTGGAGATCACCGAGGTACACAAATTTCCATCCCTTGAGACTAGATCGAACAGCAAGGTCCATGTCCTCCACTGTAGTTCGATCCTTCCAGCCACCTGCCTCATTGATAGCAGCAATTCTCCATACACCAGCAGTTCCTGCATTTGGTTCATTGTACAAAAATTACAACATAAAGATGACCACAAAGTTGATTTAGCAACTTCTTCGACAGTAGAAGTTGGCCATAAAGTTGTTCGAACTTTAAGTGCTGCAGCATTCATTGCGAAATTTTCAAGCTTATTTTGCTTGTAACACAAGGCATAAAATATGATTGTGATTATCCATTAATTATGATGTAGTTGAGCAATACACATTGCATTACCGGGATAACTAAAGGGATTCAAATTGACCCAATTGAGATTAATAATGATGGCAAGCTGGCTGCTTACCATTGAAGCCAAAGAAAGCGTGAGTTGCTGATCCCACTTCTTGCTCCACTTTAAAATGGTAATCCAATGACATCTCTTGCATTCTTGTCAACAAGCATTCATCTGCATTCACTGCAAAAACCCACATCATCTTAATTAACATAAAATTTAAATCCAATTAATATAAAATGTTATACAAAATTGGACAGCAAATATATGTACCACAATGTGACAAAATACACACACACACACACGAAGAGCCATTTACTTTTCTTGTCCTCACGTGACTCAAATAAAAATCTGCCACGTCAAACGGAGCACGAGGGAGTTTGATTATAAAATTTAACGGACTTGGTTTTATTTTTAAAGTAAATCTAATAAGTGTCGGTAACTACAGCGTGGTCCCCACGTTTCCGCATATGCTAGTATGCTACTAGCAACTCCTACACTCATTTTAACACTTTTTCTTCAATTGGGTCCCACATTGTCATAGTATTAAATGACAGGTTTACCCTCCATTTTTCAATGCGCCATAAAGTTAGCACATGCGTAATTGCACCCAACTGTTTGACAGAAGAATTAAGATCCGTACAATCCGGGAGCCCGATAGCTTCCTATAACAAGAACAAAACAGCCATTCTTGTTCTTTTGCGCGGAAAGACAAAACTACCCCATGCTATCTAATACTCCGGTGAACATAAATTACCAACTTCGGGGCCAAATGTTAGGTCATTGACGTCATTTCAAATAGTATATTATAGTACTACTGACCCTAAAATAGGAAAGCAAATAAAATAAAAAAACAATTTATACTCTTATCTATAGGTCCGAAATTTATCGGATTTTCTATTAGCCAAAAAAAAGGGAAATTAAGGCAGTTATCTATAGGATTTAGTAGGCAATTAAATCACAAATTATGTCTAAATCCATAAGTTTAATCAATTAATAATAATTCATCACCTAATCACATTTTTTTGTCGTGGGGTTTTGCTAGGATAGTTGTTTTCCTAATCTCTTTCATTTTTTTTTAATTGAAGTGGGTCCGGGTGTGAGCTGTGGCGTGCGTACGGCGGAGATGATAGACAAGTGTCGCAATCAAGATGGTCCAATATGAGACAAAGGGTGATAGTGGTACCCACGCCGTGATTGGTGGGTTTCCAGTGGACCCCTTCTCACTCCGAGCAGTTTTGCAACCGAATCCGCCGACGAAAACTGAACCAATAATTACTAATTTACTATTTTACCAGTACTAACCGTAACAAAAGTATATGTATTTTCTAATTTTAATACAAAAATGAAAACCAAGGCAAACGCCACCGACACTTTCTTCATTTTTGAGAGCTTGAGATCAACATAATGAGGCCATTTAACCTGCCTAATTAGTAATTAAGGGCTTAATAATGATAATATAATATAAAAGATTTTATTCAGAGAGTCTTTCTTAACGAGTATTTTTGGAATAAGTGATAAGTGATAACAAACAAATACACAATTTTACAAAAAATTAAATTTTAGCTTACCGAATCTCCAGCGAGCTTGAACAAGGGCAATGTCAGAGTTTTGGACTAAATAAGGAATGGCACGTCGGAGATAATCGGGCTCCGGCCGGAAATCGGCGTCGAAAATGGCCACGTATTCACAATGTTTAACATAGCTTCTTTTGAGCCCTTCTTTGAGAGCACCAGCTTTGTATCCCGTGCGATTCTCTCTGATTTGGTACCTTATGTTAATGCCTTTGGCCGCCCATCTTTGGCACTCTTGCTCCACCATTTGCTACAAGCACGAACACATAAAAATTGGACCGGAATGATGAAAAAGTTGAATTTTTCTGGAGCTAAATTAAAATATGTACACATTGTTGCAGGGTGGGATAGTGTATACTACCTTGATGGCGGGGTCAGTTGAATCGTCAAGGACTTGGATCACGAGACGATCGGACGGCCAAGAGAGTCCACAAGCTGCTCCAATGGAGATTTTGTAAACCTGTTACAAATAAAAAAAAAGCAAAGAAACTTGTATTAGATGCTGAAATGGAAGACACGAGAAAACAAAAACAGAGCAAATTAAACAAGAGTGAGAATAATAGTGAAACTGAGACCTCTTTTTCATTGAACATTGGGATTTGAATAAGAACAACAGGGAAATTAGAGCTGCCCAGTTCGACATCGTCTTCAATAGGTTGCCAATTGTAACGCTTCTCAGGTTTTTGCCAAAACAGCTTAACAAGGATTATAACAATGCCCATGTAAACCCTTTCCATGAAGAGCATGAGTGACATGGCCAAGCAAATGTAGACGCCGAGTTTAAGCAAAGGGACTATCAATGGGGCTTTGAGTAGTTCCCAAATCAAACCAATTTGTCCTGCAATGTCCTCTCTTGACACTTGGAATGACTCTGGTATGAAAAATTTTGGTGAAATTTGAGCCATTTTCTCTAACAGAGCAAAACAGGGGAGGCGATAAGGAGATTTTTCTTGGCTAATGCTGGATAAAAACAAGAAACAAGAAGGAAAATTTTTCACAATGTGATTGAATTGGAACAAATCTTGGCTTTTACATGGAAACTTGAACACAATGGGCAAAAATTAAAACGCAAATTAAAAGACTTTCTCTCTTTCTCTCCTTGTTTTTGTCCTAGTTAAGGGAAGAACAGAAAGATCTTTACTTTCTGGTTTTTTAGCCAATACTTGCTCTCTTTTTTTTCTTTTTTTTTTCCCTCTACCAAAATGAAGCAGAGACAGAGCAGTATTGAGGCATAATGGAGAGAGAGAGAAAGAAGAAAGAAGAGAGAGTTGTGATTTTATGAAAGAAAAAGAAATTGATGATAAACAATGGAGAGAGAAAACAGAGGTCATTTTATAGTCAGCTTTGGTCTCTCTCTCTATCTCTCTTTTTAAACAATAATAATTCCCTTTTTTGTTTTTTTGTTGGCGCCCATTAAAAAAATAAAAAATACAAAAGCCCGTAAATTTAACTGTGCATCCGTTTTCAACTGTCTTTAAGTGTTTGTTGAAGGCTCTGCTGTCTGCTCACATGGCCAGTGGAGAGTTACTGAAGTGACAAGTGATTCCATTGAAATGATTTTTTTTTTTTAACTCTGTGCAAAAATGATGAGGTGGCGGGTTGAGAAGTTATGATTGAGTAATGTGATGTGTAAAATTTTATGATCTGGGGTGCTGTAATAAAAAAAAAGGTTAAAAAAAAGAGTAAAAGAAGCCAAAAACATGACTTTCACTTTCAGGGTTGTTCCATTAACTGCTTTGTACCTAAAAGCTGAAAAAGTACACATGTGGAAGGAGTTAATAGGATCTAAAGATAAAGAGTTCTCCTTCAACATGAGGCAAGAATCATGTTAGAAATTGTTACATAACTTGCCTCATAAACCTTTCAATAAAGCAAAACCTTGTTAGCATTCTTCTTGCTTCTTTATTCTTTGAAAAAAAAAAAAATATACACACACACACAAAAACACTGGACTTTAAAAATTACGAATATAATTAAAAATTAAGTAAAACATGCTCTCTTATTCGTAATATTTTTTGTTCTTTTAACTCAATCTTAATGTTAAAAAGATGGGTACATTTGTAATAGACAAAAACTTACACATATATATTATTTTGAGTTATATATTATGATGTAGTATGTGACCTTAAAAATAGTTTTTTTTTATCTAATTTGGATAAATACACATACACTTGTATTGTTTTAAAAATATTTTAAAATTGTTAGCATCACTTTTGTCTTAATCAATTTGCATTGCATCTATTCTTATGTAAAATTCTCAAATTTAAATGGTGACTTGACAATCTTTATACAAAACATGATTGCAAATAAAATGTGCATTAGATGTCACGAGATTACTTAAACTTGTGTCTTTGTATATAATTGTATAATTCTTTGTTGTGAAAGCAAACTACATTATATTTTTATTTTTTGTTCTTTTTTTAAATTGGCTATGAAAATGAAAGATTCTAAATTGACTAAATTTATTAAGAAAGAATTGGTTCACGGTGTGGGACGGAATGGTAGTAAACCAGTGGAAAAGGAAGAGGACAAAAAAAAAATAATGTTCATGTTGTGTGAAGTGGTAGTTGGATGGTTAAATTCACAAGAAAAGTTTATTTTTGTATTAATTATTCTTCTAAACAAGGATAAGAGCAGATTTAAATATAATGAAGCCAATAATGGCAAATAAATCTTTTGCACGATTAATTATTTCCCATATTAAAGATTGAAGAAGCATTAATGAATCAAGCCAGAGATAAGATGTTTCCGTAATAAACATTTCTTTCCAAATAAGGGGCATGCAATTTTGATAGATCTATAATTTACAGACTTTGCATTAATTCTTAATTAATAAGGTAAGAAAAACTGCAAATTATGAAATCGTGTTAACACACACAATTATGAATATTTTATGATTAATGATACAACTACAAATTTTTGTACAAATTTATTTTGTATAAACTAACGTGGCAATAATTCATTGGTTGAATGAAAATATAAATTAATAAAGATGAATCATGTGGGCTAAGTGATATTTAATTTAATCAATCTTATCATGCCACATCAGTTTGTACAAATTTATTTTGTAGAAACTGACGCGGCGTTAATTCTTTGATTGAATGAAAAATAAATTAATAAAAACAAATTATGTGAGCCAAGTAATATTTAATTCAACCAATCCTATCATGCAACGTCTATTTATACAAAATAAATTTGTACTAAAATTTATAATTGTATTATTACTCATATTTTATATCATTTTTTTCTCGAAAATGACTAGTTGAACGTATTAGTAGACATGTCACTATATCGAATTTATGAATAATTGCATTTGAAGTCCAGTTTAAAAATTTGTTTCAATAAAAAAAAATTTATATATATACACTCTCACTTCTCAAAACTAAGAGAAATTTTACTCTTTTTATTGAGAAATCAGGATTAAAATTTTTTTAAAAAAAAAATGAGATAACGAAGTGTCTACTGCGAGATCAAAATTGGTGGACAATATAATACTGCAATTGAGAGGCACTTAAAATTCTGTCTATAGTTGTTCTGTGCAAATTGACCTTTGAATTTACAATCCGTCCAACATCATCAACCCTTATCAACAACCATCAATTTAAATGTTCTCTCATTTTCTTGTATATACTCGTGAAGTGACGCTGAAGCTGAACACAATCAACGGATGAAACAGCTCTCTCTCAAGCCTTTTGTCTGTATTGTATGATTGTATCCAATCACTCCGCAGGCGATGCCACTACACGAGGCGTTTGATAGTCATGAACCCGACTACAAATTCTAATTATGGAGGTTTTTGAGTCCAAAAATTTGACTACTTTGTAGTACTTTTACTATTTATGAAATGAAAAAAAAAATGACACGTGAATTTTGATTAATTAATTAGGAAGTGCATGTATAAACCATGAGAATCGCTGTTGCAATGAGAAATTATGGGGGGGACTACGTGGCGTGTTTTAAGCCTAGAGCAGTGTGAGCCACACTTTGTCTCCTCCAACCAAATCCTATTAATTTTTTCATCTACAAGGAAATCACAAAAAAATCTTCACAGAGGAGATAGCTCTATTATTTCTAAAATCGAAAAATAATTAAATAAGTTTGTATTCCTATCATTAATGCAATTCTGTGCATACTTTTTATATTATATTTTTATTATGTGGGTTATTGTTTTAAGTAATATCACACGTATGGATAAAAACAGATGCGACACTATTGCATAATTGACACATGCCCATAATTTTTTTTTAATTTACATTCACTTTTATTTAATCCAATCAAAACTTTGGTATCACTTTAGTTTTTGAGTGATTATATAAGCACAAACTCTTATATAAATTTATTTTATATAAATTAATGTGGCATAATAAGAATTAAATATTTCTTAGCCCACATAATTTATTTTTATTATTTTATATTTTTATTCAACTAATAAATTAATGTCAAATTAATTTGTATAAGAGTTTATGGTTGTATTATCACTCTTAGTTTCTATACTACACACATGCACACACGCATATGCGGCCCCCTCCTCCCCCCCCCCCCCCCCCCCCCCACACGTGATATTTATCAAATTCTTCGGTCAGATTTTCTTTTAATTTAATTACTTAATTACATTAAACTCACAACAATATTTCAAATTTAAGAAATAAAAAATAATAATAATTTTGTTGAGTCGGTGGACACCTATTTATTTTATCCTTAAGGTTGATGGTTTGACTCTCTCAAGTGTTGAGGAAGTATACTAAAAAAATACAGCATAATAATTTATTTTAAATAAATATTTGTGTCATAAGATTGTAAAAAATAAAGAATAGATGAGAGGAGAAAAATAAAGAAACGATTCCGATCTAATATTAATATAGCAAACCAAAAAGTGTAAATGAAAAAGAGTTGATTAAGAAATAGACGAGATTTTGTTCATTGATTGTTTTAATTATATCATTATGGCATCTTCATCATCTCTTGCAAATTTTTTACTATTGTTGTTATTGTTACTCTTTTTGAGATTGAGGCATAGCTATCAATTTTAATTCATTCCTAAAATGCAATCGTATGACAAATGCAAGTGGCATTACTTTAAAAGAATATGACTTGTAGAGTAAGTACTAAATAAAAAAAATAAAATTGATGAGCAATTCTTTGGCCAATTGATGATGGCGAAATAATAATAACCCATTCAAGTACGCATTGCAATAAAGAAGTATTTCATTTGGTAAAAGCAATGGATACAGCCCATTGGAATTGTTACTAAATCATGTGTGGAGCTTTAATGACATGAATTTTTATTTTAAGGGTTTGGTTCAGTAATGTCTGCCTGTGTCTTTAATGTGAAGGCTATTCTTTTTGCCTTTTTATTAACCTACAAGCATGCCCATTCTTCGATGTATGGTTCATGTCTGTCATTTTGCCCAATTTTGGGGTCATTGTTCACTTAATTCTAGACTAGCTCAATTTATCTAGTTTATTATTTAATACAGACACCCTTATTTTAATTTTTTTTCATAAGAACACACAATTAAAACATACAACTTAATAGAGTCAATATAAATACATTATCAAATTGCATAGTTTTAACGTGTGTCTACATTAAGAAAGAAATAAAAACCGACACACTTGAAATTGATTTTTTATATATGAGATTTAAAGAGTAAGTATAAAGATCATTACCTAATCATGGAAGAATGATAAATTATGTGGAAAAATGTAAACATATATCTATTATGTTATATGTATTGAATTCAAAACTTGTATATAAAACGTTGTTTAAATATTTCGATCCCATACTAATTCTTGAAGTTAATAATTCAAACTTGTAATTATTATCCAATTTAGATAAGGATTTGCATTTTTCAAGTGCAGGCTTAAATTAGTACCTTCAAAACAACATTATATTGCTACAATTTACTTTATATACAATGATCAAAATTGGATGACGTCTGTTCAAATTTGATTTATACATTCAACTTATTTAAAACTAAATTGAAGCATATTGCAAAATATTAAAAGGTATTTTGAAATAGTGTTTTGGTTAATTAAGTACATAAAAATTGAGTTAGTTTAATAAACAAATTAAAGCTAACCTAACCAAACTAACACTTATCTTATATTATTGGTTTCTATATACTCAAGAACTAACTCTATTACCGCCTATAACAAAAGTTAACAATGGTGACCTACCATTTTCAGTTGTGGGTTGTGGAGCCCTAGAGCCTTTTATAATAATTCTCTTCTTTTCTTCTCCAGTCTCTTCCTCTTTGTTATTATTATCATTTTTTTTCCCTCTTATGCACATACTTTGTAGAACACAATAATTAGAAATTTTTCTTCCCCTGGTAAATAATTCATGCTACATATATATGAGATAATTAATGAAGCTCGTTTTAAAGAAACTTTTTGAGCCAAAACTCAAAAGAAAGACAAACAGTAGTTGAGCTTTAAGCTTTCACAGAATAAAACAAAGATAAATAATTGACACAAAACCCTAGTTAAAAAGGTTAAAGATATATACAGAAATTAGATACTGGTGTGGCGAAGCTTCTATTCATGGCTATTTTATCATATATGATACTTACTTGACATGCCACCATTAACTTTGTTCGTCTGAACAAGTCAAGGGAGACGCTTCTCAACCGACACTGTGCATTTTTTTTATTATCCAGGGCTCGATACTTCGATTATTCAACCCTTTGGATTCTTCTTTTGATTTTGGATTTTGTTTCTTGTGCGACGTCTTAATTTCACTAACCCTAATATAATTAACAAAAAAAAAATTTAATGGAAAAAAGGAAAAGTGTTTTCGGTCAAAGTAAAAGCCTAAAAGCAGCAACTTTTTCTTTAAAAATCATATTAAAATCTTGCGAAAAAGAAACACTAACACATTTCTGTCACATATCATGGAGTCATCATGCATGAAAAGTGAGCGCTGGAGAGGGCTTGGTGTTGGTGAACAAACTTTGCCGACGTTTATTTAATTAATTAAATAATTTAATTTGTAAGAAACGGATAAAAAATGAGAAAGAGAAAATATCACGTAACAATTCATTCCTTATTACTTGGGAGTATGGGCCATTTGGTAGCAAAGTGTGTGTGGAAATGTCTTCAAGTAATTGCTCTGTAGAATAAAAGCAAGAAATTATATTGTATCTTCAAGATTCAAGATGTATTTTTTATAATAGGAAAAATGTTTCAAATAATTAATGCAGTTTCTTCATGAGATAAATTATCTTGAAATCCATTTATTGCATATACATATATCCATCTAATATCTGAATGATCGACACAACTTTCTTTCTCACTCATGTGAAAAAATTATAAAGATTAATGAATTGAAATTTTGTTTGTGGTCCAACAAAGTCTTCCAGTTGGTTGACCTGATCATCAGAAATGGGTTTATGCCATAAATTTCATTCAGTGTTGAGATTGCTACGCTGCTGAAATCAATAACTCTGTCTATAATAATGATAATTATATTATTTGAAAATATATATTTATAAATTTACACAACAATTATTCGAGGCAGTGACGGAGGTTTTTTCTTTTTAATTCTTTCTTTTTCAGAAGAACCTATAAATTAAAAAAAAAACAATTGTTGGAAATCTGTTCTCTGACTTCTAGATTTTTACAAAAGTGTTAATGATCTAGTCAGTTCTTGTTCCACATTTTTCGCAATAATCCCTCACTTGTAGCTTGTTTGACATTTCAAATGAAGATTATGTAAAATAAAAATAATAATAATTAGATGACTTTTTGTGTGCTTATTCCTTATTGCTTTTATTTATTTATTTACTTCCTAATTGGTTTGCCTTTTTTACTATATCATGAATTCATAATAATCATGCGAAGCCTAGACGCAAGGCTTATTAAAAGGCAAATTTTGTAAAGATGGTTTGTCTTCTACTAGGAGCAAATTAAGGTCTAAGAATCTTTGATTGAGCTATGTTGAAATGATAAAACATTATGGTTTTGTTAATATCATTACTTGTTTATTAGAGGAATAACGGGTGTTGTTAAAACATCATTGTATACAAAGCAAAAACAACAACAAATTAATATTATTGGTAGTCTCAATTGCTTAGTGGGTGTTTGTGTATGTGTGTGTGTGTTTGGTGATGGTTGGTGGTGATGCCATGGGCTGCTGATGCAGATTCTCTCACACTTGTTCTTATTTGATTTGATAGATTAATTATTGTAGGTTTAAAGCTTGGGATCATCTATAAGGGACAGTTTTATCACAAAATATATTTTCAATCTTGTTTGTTCCTTTATATAAGACATCTATTCTTTAGGTATTGGGAAAATGAGCGAAATAGAAATGCCACCCTCCTTTTAATTAATATTCTATTGTATGATCTAATGTTAGGCATAAATATATACCAACAAGCACTTAATTAAGAGAAGTCCATTAACATACTCAATTGAAAAACTTGAGGTATAGAAGTGGACTCGATAGCTAGTAGGACTTTTAATTATATGTGTAACTACTTGTGAGTATACATATTGAAAAATAAGAATGGCTTTGGTATGTGAAATTTTTGTCAAGTTTGAATGTTAGCTTTAGTAAAATACGAAATTCTTGGCCTTCAGCAATATAAAATGCAAAAGTCCAGACTGAATATCTATGGTTGATACTTGCAATGACAATTTTTTTTTTTATATACAGTAGAATTAATCTTGATTCTATTTGGTTGGAAATGATATTCTTTATTAACATTAAAATAAAAAAAAGAGGGAAAAAAATAGAGTGAAAAGAAAGATATGCTACATCTTTAGATACAGTTGTTGAAAATATTGCTCTAAAAAACACCCAACTACTCATCCTCTTTTGAAAATTCAAGCCTTTTTTTTTTCTCTCTTTTTTCTTTTCGGTTCATGTTCGCTTTGTCTGCTACATATTAGTGTATGTTCCTATCAGTTTCCAATTTTCTTTTCCTGGTCCATTTCATTTACATGATTGACTATATAATAATGGCTCAATTTCTTTTGAAAGTATATAGTGCACAATATTTTGATTGCATGCCTCACATTCATTAAAAGAGCATGATATAATGCATAATCCTTGAATCCTAAATTTATGTTCCTAAATTATGCGTCTCTTTGCCGCTCTTGTTACTTTGTACGACCACTTTCTCATCGTCCCAATTTCATTTTCCGCCCATAAGGCTTGACCGTCTACGGTTTCCAAGGTTTTAATTAACTTTTCTTAAATACCAAGTAAAGTAGATGCCTCTCCTCTTGTAATCTGCTAAATTATCTTATTATAAAGAGCAAATTTTGCTTGTACGATTTTGGCCCCTCCACGATTTATGCTAAGGGCACCATCGTGGTGAAGTACGTTTTTAATACACCAATTAAATAAAGTATATGATTAATTGAATTATTCTTTGCAATTGAGATTTGATGGATAAACAGGATCGTGATTACGGTGCCTTATGCATGATTTGAGCAGTCAGATTTTTATGATTTTTTTTTATCATCTAACGATGCACAGGTTATGAGATATGGTGCCTACTGCAGCCGAACTATTTCTTAAACAAAGCTATGATTATAATTACTCATGAGATATTGTACTCTACTGTTTGAGTAATGATATAATCACAAATTATTATATAAATTTTTTTATAAATCGATGTGACATTAATTCATTAGTTGAATTAAATATTTATTGATTCACATAATTTATTTCTATTATTTTATATTTTAATTCAATCAGTAAATTAATACCATAATTTACACAAAATAAATTTATACAAGAATTTTTGATTTTATCATCACTCCTACAGTTTTAGAATCCTTGGATAATTAATCGGATTTTGTAAACTTTTAATGCATGCTTAGTTGAAAAAAATAAGAAAGAGAAGAGGAATGAAAATAAAAGAGGGCAAGAGAAAATAAGGGTAAAGAAAATATTAATTTTAATTTCAATTTCATTATTTACTTCGTCATGAAATCATCTTTCATTCTATTTTTTTGATTTCCTCTTCACTTCTTTTTTCTCGTTTCTTCTTACAAGACATGCCATTATTGATTTTCTTTTCATTTCTTCAAACGAAACGTGCCATTATTGATTTTCCGACCATGCACTGGCTATGAGGGTGGGTGCCACGGTCGGACCCTTTGAACATACAGAATCAGATTTTGAATCTCATAAACAAACAACGAAGTTCACTAGCATTTGCACAAATTGCGTTTGCACCGACAGATTTCTTTACTAAAACAGTTCATCAGGATATTTAATGAAAAAGACATGTGGCGAAACCCGAAAATCACATCAAAGCCATCGTGTCAGATATATTTTAGAATTGTGGGAGCAAAATCATCAAATCAGCCAAGAAAATACCCCACATTGATCTTTGAAAGCGAAGCCGGGCCTCCCACTAATAAGGCTTTTCCACCATCAAGACACTGTTGGCCCCTAAAAATAAATAAACCCTTTGTTGGAAAACGAAATGTATGCATCATACATAATTCATAATCAAATCATAATTAACGGCTGCAACTACGTTGATAGTTTT
Source organism: Citrus glauca (assembly GCA_029633175.1). NCBI lineage: Eukaryota > Viridiplantae > Streptophyta > Magnoliopsida > Sapindales > Rutaceae > Citrus > Citrus glauca. Next base: position 32,133,983 of record JAQOOD010000008.1, read on the forward strand.
CATTTGTGCTTATGGACTCAACACAAGTACATAACACACTTAATCTTGCTGTCTCAGCTAAGTAATCGAAAAGCCACTGCTATAATTGCAAGCCCGTGAAAACCATGATACTGTAAATAATCGATGAAGCTTTTCCCCATGCATAGATTATAATATCTTCCCCAGGTCCTACAAAAGCTTTTACATCATCTAACCCAACTAAACAAAATAAAGAAATAAATCTTTGCCTGTACTGTAAGATTCAGGATGTTACCAAGGTTTTTTTATTATTGCTTTTCTCAATGTTTTACTTCTTACCTTTTTCTTCTATAATGACTTATTCATATGCAAATAATGTTATCATGATGCTTCGAATGAAAGAAACATGTTTCAGCACTCGTTCGAAGTGATAAAATATAGAACAACTCAATGTGTGAAGAACAAGAAGAATGGATAGTTATAATCATACTTACAATGAACTCTATGTGATTTCCTAGCATCTTGAAGGCATAAACATCACAGGCACAGTAACACATCATAATAATGTACGCAACGTATTATAAAAATCAAGACCAACCTGGAAATCTTTCTGCAGAAAACCATCCCTGATGAACATGATACATTGGGCGCTAAATCGCCCAAGAATATCTAAGACTAGCAACCATAAAATAAGTATACAAGTGGCACATGCTTAATCACAATTTGTCACGGATATTTACAATCTCCATTGTTTGATCAAGATGCATATTATCCCATGTCTTTACTCCTGACGGATAGCCAAAATACATATTTCTTTGGCAAGTTGGGGAACTTAAATTCACATTTCTCTGGTTATGCAGTCTGAGATTATTTCGAACAAAAATAAGATCTTCAGGCCTTTCCACACCAGACCTGTTGGCTGCTTCTTGACATGGGAAATCATTATCTTGCCAGATTTCTTGACACATTGCAACACTTGAAACCTGACTCAGAACCTTTATGGCCAGTGTCTGCAAATGTGAAATTTCAAAACCAAAGTTTTCCCACCATGCAACTGGTTCCATTTTGTCTCTAAAATCAACAGCATCTTCCTCTCCCAGGGATCCCTCTAGTCGCCAGTAAGAGCTGAGCTGCTCTCTAAGAATCCGCCTGGTTGCACTGTCAGACTCGTATCTTTCGAGAGTAGATTTCCAACCACGCATTACTGTTTTATCCTTGTTTTGACCTCTTCCGAAATATCTAGGGTTTAGTATATAACCAGAAGCATGAAGAGGAGAAAATAATGCATCCCATCTGTTTTCTGTCAGAACTTCCAACTGATTCAATGCAGTGGCATCAATTCCTTTCATTCTAACAGCCTCGAGTGCCTGAAACCGCCAATCATATACAGCACCCATGACAGATTTATCAATATCAAATGTAGCCAGTAATCTCACAAAAGGCTCACATAACTGCAAGAACAAATGAGCCTTGCCCCAAAAATCATCACCTAAAATAGAAGATTCAACAATTCCATGGTCCCCTGGCATACTAAGCTTCCATTGCTTAAACTCTTCACTAACAACTGCCTCCTGAAGTACTTGCTTTAGCTCAATAATCCTCTGGACAAAGCAGTATGAAGGTGCAATTTTTGTGGAAACTTGGTCAGAGCTCTCTTTTAGATTATGAGGAAAAAGACATGGATAGGCATGCTGGTAATACATTATGTGCTGCTCAATCCTCTTAGCACACAAAACGGTAGATTTTATCCACTCAAGGCCAGCTATTTCTTCCATGAACATGTGGATAGATTGCAAAGTACAAGGAGACAAAAATATATGAGGGAACTTGGACAAGACAAGTGATTCATAAGATTTACAAGCGTGACCTAAATGTGAGATTATTTGAAGTACATTTTTGGGCCCAACTTCCAGAATTGCATCACTGAGAACAGTAATGAACAAATTCTCTGCCTCATCAGTATCATCTAAATCTAATGCTTTCAAGAAGACAAGTCCCCTTGGACTTGAGACAAATATACCAGTGGGGAAGCAGCCAAGTCTACCATCTAAGCTACTGACACACAATATTGTACATCCTGTGTGAGGCCAAGATTCCCTAACTGAAGCGATGAATTTCTCAATCTTTCCTTTCTCTTTACTTAAAAATGAGTCGGACAGATTTTCTAGCGATGGGAGATCATATCCATGGCCAAAAGCAGCAATTGATCTCACCATTTCCAGAAAGTAAGGAGAGTTGACAACATTGACATTCAGTCCAGCAGCATAGAAAAATCTAGCTACCATCTCATCAACATCTTCTTTAGATATGGCTTTTGATACAATGCTTGACTGGCATGCCCTAATGCGTTTACTGTGCTTTGCAATACCAGAAGTCCTTTTCTTTTTCCGAGCAATGCGTTCCTCTTCAAGGATCTGGAATGTTTCTCTCATAGACCTGTCTATTGCAGGACAGCTTTTGACCCCAACACCTGAGAAACCCAGAAGGTGAGCTCTAACACGAGAATAAGATCCATTATATCGTAGATTGCAGTGGTTGCATTTCCACCTCTTAGTACCACTTCCTCGCTCAAACCCACCAAACACACTAACGTGTTCCCATCCCCATTTATCAGATTCTGATGGCATGATCCAGAGCCTGATTACTATTTGAATTGAAAAAAAAAGGGCAAGAGACATCTGTTAATATCCTTCCTACCAAAGAATGGTACAGCAATCAAGATATGGACTATAGCAGAAGCATTTAGAGCTCTGTTAAAAGGGATGATATCCCTTGGAAATGAAATCACTTTTTCTGCAACATAAAGCTACTATGCCATACAACAATTTCCCAAAAAGTTTCCATTGATTTGGAAACAAATAGAAGTAATGAATAGAGTTGACAGATAAAATAATAAACCAATAATATACAGAAGGAGGAAATCGTAAAAAGAGGAAAACATGGGGAGAATTAGAGAAAGAACAGTTAGTTATGCATAATCCAATCAATGTAGTCCAGGCCTTTCTGACCCAATAAGCTTATATCTAGATTAAAAAAGCATATACTATAAACAGTAAAGAACTCTGTAACTCTTTCTCAAGCAAGACCTTGTACTCAGCTTGGAGCATAAAGCAGTAAAAGGAGCATGAACTAGAAGTTTGGTGATTTGTATCCTAACTGATCTTCCAACTTCTCATAGGGTATCACAATTAGCTTCCTAGTATCACAAGTGTAATGACAAGTAATTTCCATATGCTTAATTTCTCAAGAACACATGATTACTACGGCAAATATAGCAACCTGTCATCAAATTACAGCTCCATAGTAGACGGAATCTCAACAGACACGTCACAGAGCACATACTAGAACCCTGACACTTCTTAAGTTATATGAGCCATAGCATGTGTTGAGTCAAATATGATCTGACTTTGTAATTGAGCATTTATCTCTGTCCAAGAACAGTTTTAAATGGTTTTCTGTTTTGCTCTTCTTAAAATATACAAGAACAGAAAATTCTTCTCACTCCGAAGAACAGAAGCAAACACAAAATTGCATGTACCATCATCCATCCGTTAATGCTAGGTGTCACCTTCTCTTTTCCAATGCTCATGTTTCTCTTCAAATTCTCATACTTGTCAGTTTGACACAACTCAAAACCAACTAGTTTGATTCTCACTTCACCCTGTCTTATCCTTCTAAGTATCCTGAAAGTTGAATCAATCTCTTCTCTTTTGCATTTGCATTGAACAAATGTTTTCGTAGCATACAACTAGATCATCACATAAAACACCCCTTCATCTTTTACTCCAGTCAACACATCAGTTAAAACATAAAATCTACAATCTATCTGTGCTCGTATGATCCTTTATACACATAACACTTCTTTTCTTACGATTCTCTATGCACTTGGCACTTCTTTCTTGTTCTAAAGGTGACGTGTTGCTAAGATAACCACAAGGGGAAAAAAATTAAATTGATTAAAAGTTATTTCAAGTATTAAAATTAATTTCCATGACTACCCACAGGTTAAGCAAAATCCTGATTAATTTATCCCATGTTACTTTTAACATTATTTTTGTGTTCGATCATCAGTACCCAGATTCTAATTCAATCTCCAAAATTCAAAAACACAGTATAAATTCCAGAAAATTCTCTAATTTTTTAATCACTTCTTAGAACCCCTTACTAATTTTCACATAATTTTAATTAATATTTCCAGAAATAACAAGATTGGCGAATGGATAAATATTGACATGGGATGTTTGAAAAAGATGAGGAGCTAAATAACATTAAGTGGTTGAAATTATTTACCTTGTGGCGGGATTTTGCCAAGGCTTTGAGATTGTGCTCGTCGAAACCCGCGTTTCTTTCGCTTGTGATGTTAAAAGAAACTTGAAACTGCAGCGTACAGACTGTCCCGATTCGTTTTTTTTTTTGACTTTCCGACTTTCGGTCTTTTTTATTAAGGTCCCTCTTTAATGCTGTAATTTATTTACAGCATTAATAATATTTCAATCATGTAATATTAAATTTAATCAATGGTACATGATATTTATATTTAAATAATTTACAAATAATTGTAATCGCTTTGTTAAGAAGTGAAAAAATGGAGAAATTTTGTAAAATAGCTCTTACCACCTTGGAGTTTGAAATAATTTCACTCGAATGGTATGTTTTATTTAAAAATCACTTTTCATTCTTCTTTGCCATTTGAAATGTGACAATTTTTTTTAACATAAATGTTTAAAAATCTATTACTACTACGTATAAGATATAATATCTAATAGATTATCTAACACAAATCAAATAAATAAGTTGTAATTATAAAATTTATATACGGTGTAACACCAATAAACAACATAAGATCATATATTTAAGTAAATATCATAAATTACATCAATAAACTTACTGGTAGATTGTTTGTAACCTAAAAAATAATTGATCACTCATACTTTAGTAAATTTAATATCGCATAAAATACCCATTATTTAGTATACTGTCAAGAACCATTATATAGTGGACCATAAGGTATCTATTGTTTTTAACACCCATTTAACACACTTATTCCATGAAATTATGATTTATGTTACAATTAATATTTTTACATAGTAGAAAATTATCCAAACTTTATAAAATCTAAGTTTCACAATCATATATATTTTCATTTTATGTTTAAATATCCCTTTATTAATTTCATAAAAGTTAAATATAACATATTAATAATTAGCTTTAGTTTATGAAACATGACAGAATTTTTTTTATTGATATTCTTTTATTCTAATTGTAAAAGTTTATGATACTAAGAGTCATTGCTCTTCTTATTATGATAATTAATGGTGGTAACAAATAAAATATTACCTTTATTAATATTTACATGGAAAAGAATAATAAAAAATTTCTTTAAATATTTTACATTTTCATTATAAAAACATGGTTTGAGATTTTTAACTTAAATTTTGATACAAAATCTGAGCTATTAATTTCTCACAATCTAATGGTTAATAGCCAAAATAAAAAAAATTATGATAATATATCATCCATCATTGAAATGCATGAAGTTAATAATTTACATTTTATGTTAAAAATTTAAGTTAAAAAAACCTAACTCTAAAAGTATATACCAAAGCCATCATGTGGTTATATACGCATATATATTGTTTCAATTATAGTTGTTAAATAAAATATTTCTACTTTGTTGTTGCTCATAGTATCATTAATAAAACATTGATCAAATAATTTATTACTATGCCTTCTATGATCATTATTGTTTAAGTATTAATGATTTTATAATTGAATTCATGCAATACACATTATTACAAGGCCTCAAAGAATAACGTTTTCTAAAGTATTATTGAAATAACATTACCTGTTAATTACATTTATTTTGATGTATATATTTTTCTAATACTAAATGTAAAAATAAAAAAATGTGAAATTGTAAAATTGTAAAATTATAGATAGTACATAATAATTTAAAAAAATATTTATTTTTTTCATTTTGTTGATGACTTAAAAAATATTTATGAATTGATTGGATCAAAAATAATTTAAAGTATGAAGAAATATCACAACTTGCAAATTACTAGTTACATAATTACTTGTCCATTAAAATTAAATTAATGGCGAAGATTCTAATATTTATATCCAATGATCCCATTATTAATTATGGGATTTTTATCCTAACATAATACAAAATTTCTTTTATCAATTAATTAAAATAAAAAAAATCCATATTAACTTGTAACATAATACAAATTTTCTTTTATCAATTAATTAAAATAAAAAATACATATTAACTTGTTACCTAAAGGTTACTTGTTATTCTTTAACTAACTAGTTTTATCAATTATACTAAATGAATGGTAGAGATTAAAACAGTTAAACCTAAAAGTTCATAACAATCCCATATTAATATTGTAAAAACTCATATTGTATCATAGAGAAATCCTTTTTATTACAGCATTGTTTGGTTGTGGCTTTTGCCGTACCAATATTATACTGGGTTTGAGTGATATAATTTTACAAACAATTATTGTTTGGGTGGTATAATTTTGCAAACAATTACTGTTAGAATTTATTTCACTCATAAAAATGTATGTGAGTTCGAATTAACACTCAAAAGAGTGGAGACGGGATTGAGTTACCATTAAATTAAATAATAAAATAAAATAATAAAAAAATTATTGAGCTAGGGCCTAGGGAGAACTTCCAAGAAGGCTTTATTTTTTATATAAGACTAGAATTTTCTTCTTTTTTTAGCATGTTTATTAATCGATCTTTATTTTTTATAATAAATCAATCTCTATTAAAATAATCTGAGCACTCTTTATTGATAAGTTACTCTCTACTTATTTTCTTTCATTAATTATTTTGCTACAAGATTGTGGTAGTATTTATTTTTTATTTGAAGTCTGACTAAATATAAATTTATTTGAAGTTTAAATGAGTTTGAACAAGACTTATTTATTTATTTTAATATCAGAATATAAACAATATTTTTTTACTAATAAAAAATATCTTAAATGTGATTATTTGACATTTATATCTTAGTAAGTCAAAAAAAAGATTAAGTTTTATAGTTTTGGAAATAAGTATATCTAATAGAGATATTTTTAGGATATATAATATTTACTTCCCATTCAAATCTTTTTTTTTTTTAGTTAGGTAAAAATTATAAAAATTTATTTTTTCTATTCATATGTGAATAACTAAAAATCACATATAAGTTACAAAAAACTAAACATACAAATGTTAAAAAAGAATCCAAAATTAATAAAATTTGAACTTAGACATTTAGCAAACAAGCCCTATGTTTGTTGAGAAGATGATATAGCCATGATTAATTATATTTTTAGTATTCTTATACTTTTTATTTCTAAATGAGAAATTTTACTTTCTTAAAAAAGTGATACATGTATCAATAATAATCATCAATAACAAGAGGAAATCTTAAATAATTATATAATTAATCTCTAATAAATAAATAATTACTAGAACTCAAACTTGGGACTGGCCAGTATTTGGAAACTAGGATTTACGAAAAGGATTTCTTCAAATCTTGAAGAATTGGAGGGGTCATGGTCCTGTACGCTCTTTCTGAGGGATGGGCAGAGTCCCAAAATACAAATTCTGAAACATTATCACATGTGAAGGGAGTTAGCTGGTTACAAAGTATCACTGCCTCAAATAATCCAGTGCCGCAACATGATCTATCTGGAACTCTGAAGCCTGGAAAATAAATGTTAGTTAAACTTGCGTTCGCCGAAGTGCCGCAACATGTAAATGACACCTTATTTATTTTGTAAATGACGTGACATCTGACATATCAAGTATTAATAAGTTTTCTAAGATTATCACATTATCAATTGAAATACAAACTCTGCATGTACAATGATTTACCTGATTTCACTGGATTCTTGATGAGATCAAGCAAAGGGTTGTAAACATCAACGTAGACAATCTTAGCTTGGGGAAGGGAGCTGTTGAGACTGTTTACCTCAGCCAGCAGCTTGGAGTTGAATAACTGTGCTGCTCTGTTAGCGTTATCTCCACAAAACCTCATTGGCCACCCATGTAGAGTTCTTATTATCGGTAAACAACCCAGTGGCAATGTACTCAAAACACCAATTTTTCGTACTCCGAGCCCATATAAATCCTTCAAAGAAATTTGCATAATATAGTACTGAAAATATCAACTGCTTGACCCCTAAATAACGTACGACAGTTGCAATGCAACGAAAACCTAGGGATTGTCTTTTCAACGTAGAGTAGAGGGTAAAATGCTGAATCCAATATGTCGATGCAAACAAAAGGATATATAACAACATGATTCTTACCTTAATGAAAGTGGAAGTCCAGCTAACTAACAGAGAAGTGTAAGTAGGAACGTCGTATTGGAAAGCTCTTGAAGGGGTGTCTAAATAGATTATTGCAATGTCGTTATTCCCTGCTGACAATAGAAACAAGCTGTTGGATATGGTTTTGTTTGCGCCCTCTTCTCCCACAACCCCTTTAAGCTTTCCTATGTACTCTTTGAAGTTTTTCAATTGATCAGACATCGATATAACTGACTGATCATCATTTTTTGGTAACATTCGAAGAAAAAAAATTAAAATTTAGCAAAAATGAGACACATAACAATTGAGATATTAAATTGTAAAGAAAGATACAAAAAAACTGGAATTAAAGTTTATATGCACCGTTAAACTGGATGTTAAGGTGTCCAATCCTGAGCCACCTGAAGCAAAACATACGCCGGTTGGGAGATCTTTACTTTGCAGATTTGGGTCTAGATACGCCGGCACTGTCTCTTTAATTCCTAAGCCTTCAGCTGTAGAGAAGACAGAAAGATTAAACTATGATAAAATACCATTTGAGGCCTTCCTATGCAGCAGTGCTGGTGCCAGGATTTAATTTGGTTCGGCAAGGGCGGTGATGAAAACAATAAAATTATGAAGGCCAAAACATAAAATTAGAAATTTGAGGGGGCAAACATAACATTCACATTAAACGGGTTAAATTTCACTAAAACCCCAAAGATACCTTAGTGTTACTTTTGCCTCCCAGGCCTCGACATGGTTCTGTCCCTATCCCTGCTTGCTTTTGAGTTTCTAGGAAATGTACTTTTATGTCGGTTATTCAATGTCTTCTTGATTTGATGAAAATACTTTCTTTAGAGAGAGTTTTACGGAAATTTCAAAGAAAATTAGAGCTCTAAATTTTTTGATGAAAATAGTTTCATGATTTTATTATCTTTTTAGAGCAAAATTAAAGGACATGTTGTTCAAAATCTTTAAAAGTTTATGAACCTCAAATTATATGAGGATTCTAATTCAAATTTTAGGTATTAATTAACTTTCCTTATCTTCTATACTCACACATGTAAAAAAAAAAATCAATAAGTTACCTTGAAATTTGATTAAATAATTCTACTCTTACAAACTGATGTCTTATGAATAAATAATGAATGTCACAGTGTACTAAGGATAATGTATATAAAATCAATTGGAAAATACCAGCATCATGTATAAATAGGCGAGCTTTTGATCACATACCTATTAAATCAGTAAGAACTTTGCCATTGCAAAATCTTCCTGTAGGTTTTCCACCAATGAAATCCATTCCGTATGGAGGGAAATTACACTTTAGTACTGAAATCAGATTGTTATTGTTGCCTGTATCAAGGATTGAATCTCCAAACGCCATAAGTGCTGGAATTTCTTCATTTTCCTGTGGCTCTCTAGATGCCTTTATGCAACACAGCGACAAAAGCATTATAGAAATTGGCAACAAAATTTTATAAGTAGCCGAAGACATGTTTTTAAATTTATATGTAAACATATACACACACACATGCACATATATACATGATGTTGCATGGCCTCTAAAAATCCGTTTCTCGACTAAACGGTTGTTCAAACTTGTATTTAATTTTGGCTTTTTCTTGTTCTTGATTACCAATCGAGGGTCCTCGATGGGTTCTAAATACTTTAATTCGTTTTAATGTTTCAAACTCTATACTTAATTCTTCGGAAATTTATTTTTATTCCAATTAGGTAAAGCAAACTCAATCTCCATCAGAACTGAATGATTATTATATAATTATACACACGCACACACGTAGTTTCTTTTAAATTTCTTTTACCGGTCTTTCGAATTTTTTTTCCTTTTGATAAGTTACTTTTTCTTTATTGCATAGCTGTTACACATCAGATTGTGATCGTTATTTTCATATGATGTTTACAAAGTTTTAATCCATTATTTGTATAGATTAGTTAATGGTGATAATTTTATACGAATGTTTAAGAATTAAGATGATATTCAGGTTTTAATTAAATTGACCATATAATTTGAAATTAAAATAAAAAAATTAACTACTAAAAATAAGAAAAATACTTATTTTATATTAATAAAAATATATTTTTCTTATCTTTTTGTTTATTTTTACAAAATTTATAATAAATTTATATTTTATATTCCTACGATCAAATATCAAGCAAATGAATAATTTACCACTCATTTCCTTTATATTAGAGATTTTTTTATGTCAAAAGAGTTATTGGATACTATAAAATCATCAGGAAATTAGTTGTATATATTGATTTTAATAAGAGAGAAATTGACAATTTCCTTATTTTTAAGTGTCCAACAACATACACGTGAATTAGAATAGAATATCATACATTATTGTAGAAGATTTCTGGATGCTTGTATGTTAGTAATAGTATCTGCAGGTACATAAAGAATGACATTATTCTTGTAAAATATTTTAATCCTAGATCTTTTAATGTAATTTAATAAGTGACATTGTCAATGCAAGAAATGAGAAGCAACAAAAGTGGATCCTGTGAACATATGGCAGCATCTAGAAGCTGTGCTTCTAGATGTTTGAATTCAAAGCCTGTGGGCACACGGCTTTGAATTCAGAAGAAGCATTCAACAGCAACTCAAAGAAATAAGATCACGGCTTTGTTTGAAAAGAGAAGAAAGAAGAAAGTTTGGCAGCAGCCCGTGATTGACCAAAGAAAAAGAAAAAAAATTATTTAAATGGCCAAAACTTTGGCTATAAAAGAGAGAGCTCCCTAAGTGATTTTGAATTCAATTCCAGAGGAATGAATTCCATTTGAGAGAGAATTGGAAAATTGTGAGAGAGTTTTGAGCTTGAATTTATAAGCTCATATTATTAGTGATTTAGAGAGTTTGGGTGTATTGGGGTTTTGGGAAGTAAGATAAAATACCACAATACTTGTAATTCCTTTTCACTAGTAAAATATTTCCTTCTATCTTCGCCCGTGGACGTAGGCTAAAAGCCGAACCACGTAATTTCTGGTATCCTCTTTTACACTTGTTCTTTATTTTATTACAATTTTACTTTAGCTGCGTGTCTGCTTTCACCACCAATTTCCTAACAGTGGTATCAGAGCTATTGGTTGTATTTTTGGAGTCAGGTACTGTTCACGTAAGGGGTACTGACGTATACGTTACTATTCACGTATACGTTACTATTCACTTATACGGTACTATTCACGTGAAACGGTGGGAGTGGTACTATTCGGATATACAGTACTATTCACGTATACGGCACTGTTCACATATACGATACTGTTCACAAGAAACGGTGGGAGCGACCCAAGATTTGGCAGTGCAAAGCAGGGGATAGTGGTGTGAGTAAAGCAACTGTGTGGTTTTTTGTACATGTCTAGGAAAGTTCTGTCACAAAGGCGATAAGAGCTTAAGGAGTCTGGGTTTTAAGTGGGACCATTGTGACCCCTCTAGTCTTTCCTGGGAACTTTCCTGGTGTACATTCTCATACATACTCACAACTATTCAAGGTGGTACACTAGTTTGTGTGCAGTATTTATCAACAAAATGGCGGCAAAGTATGAAATTGAGAAATTTAACGGAAATAATTTTTCGTTGTGGAAAATAAAGATGAAAGCTGTATTGAGGAAAAATAATTGCTTGGCAGCAATTGGAGAAAGGCCCATGGAGATAACTGATGACAAGTGGAACGAGGTAGACGGCAACGCCATTTCTGATCTACACTTGGCACTTGCAGATGGAGTATTATCCAGTGTGGCAGAGAAAAACACAGCAAAGAAAATATGGGATACTCTCACAAAATTGTACGAGGCCAAGTCACTACACAACAAAATCTTCTTGAAGAGAAAACTCTATACTCTTCGAATGGCGGAATCTACAATGGTGACCGATCACATCAACACATTGAAGGCTCTATTTTCACAACTCACAACGTTGGGTCATAATATAGAGGAGAATGAACGTGCAGAGCTTTTACTTCAAAGTCTACCAGATTCGTATGATCAACTCATCATCAACCTGACGAACAACAATCCAGTGGACAGTCTAGTTTTCGACGATGTTGCAGCCTCCGTATTAAATGAGGAGAGCAGGCGGAAAAATAAGGAAAATAGACAAGCAAGTTCACAGCAAGCGGAGGCGCTATCGGTGACGAGAGCGAGATCAACGGAACGTGGCCCCAGTGGGAGTCAAAATCATGGTAGATCAAAATCCAGAAGTAAGAAGAATGTTAAATGCTACAACTGTGGCAAGAAAGGGCACGTCAAGAAAGAGTGTTAGAGTAAGAGAAAAGAGGGCAAAGAACCTAAGTATCAAATGCTCAGGGATGTGTAACAAGTACCTCAGATGACGGCGAAATTCTATACAGCGAGGCAACAACTGTTTCAGAAGGCAGAAAACGACTATCTGATGTCTGGCTTATAGACTTAGGAGCTACCTGGCACATGACCTCTCGGAGAGAATGGTTCCACACATATGAACCTATCTCAGGAGGATCTGTATATATGGATAATGATCATGCCTTGGAGATCGCTGGTATTGGTACTATTAAAATAAAAATGTTTGATGGTACAATTCGCACAATTGGGGAGGTACGACATGTTAATGGCCTGAAGAAAAATCTATTGTCTTTGGGGCAAATGGATAATCATGGGTACAAAACTCATGTGGAGAATGGAATTATGAAGATCGTTAAAGGTGCGCTTGTATTGATGAAAGCGGAAAAGATCGGTGCTAATCTATTCATGCTTAAAGGAGAAACACTACAGGAAGGTGATGCGTGTGTCGCATCAAATGGAGAAGAGTCAACGATGATGTGGCATCTCAAACTTGGTCACATGTCGGAACAAGGTTTAAAGATTCTCTCTGAGCAAAAATTGCTTCCGGGGCTCAAATCGGTAAGTTTACCATTTTGCGAGCATTGTGTTATTAGTAAGCAGCATAGATTAAAGTTTAGTAGATCTATTGCTAGAAATAAATGCATTCTAGACTTGATTCATTCTGATGTTTGGGAATCACCGGATATATCTATGGGAGGTGCAAAGTACATGGTGACTTTCATTGATGATTATTCCAGAAGATGTTGGGTGTATCCAATTAAGAAAAAGTCAGATGTATTTCTAGTGTTTAAAGAATACAAAGCGCGGGTGGAACTTGAATCTGGTAAAAAGATCAAGTGCTTGAGGACAGATAATGGTGGAGAGTATACAGACGGCGAGTTTCTTGCTTTCTGTAAGTAAGAAGGTATTCAGAGACAGTTCACGGTGGCATACACTCCTTAACAAAACGGAGTGGCAGAGCGAATGAACAGAACTCTTACAGAGAGAATAAGAGCTATATTGAGGACTGCTGGTCTACCCAATTCATTTTGGGCAGAAGCAGCCAAAACTGCCTGTTATATAGTAAATCGGTCGCCATCTACAGCTATTGGGTTGAAGACGGCGATGGAGATGTGGACTGGAAAGCCAGCTGATTATTCCTACCTTCATGCATTTGGATGTCCTGTGTACGTGATGTACAACGCTCAAGAAAGAACAAAGTTGGATCCAAAATCTAGAAAATGTATCTTCTTGGGGTATGCTGATAGAGTAAAGGGGTATCGTCTGTGGGACCCCACTGCCCACAAGATCGTCATCAGCAGAGATGTTATCTTTTTAGAAGATCAACTGCAGAGGAAAGATGAGAATGATAGCACTGTAAAAGAAAAGTCAGAGACTGTACCGGTATATGTGGAAAATAATCCAGAAGATTCAGATTCTTCTGAAGTAGCACCAGAGCACGAGGGACAAGAACCAGTCGAGTCTGAGACTCCAGAAGTTCGTCGGTCAACTTGTGAGAGACGACCGCCAACATGACACTTGGAGTATGTCATAGAGATCAACGTTGCATACTGTCTTCTAACAGAGGATGGAGAGCCTTCAACTTTCCATGAAACTTTAAACAGCTCAGATGTTGCTTTGTGGATGACAGCAATGCAGGAAGAAATTGAAGCTCTACACAAGAATAAGACATGGGAACTTGTACCACTACCACGTGGAAGAAAAGCCATTGGAAACAAATGGGTCTACAAGATCAAACGTGATGGCAATGACCAAGTGGAACGGTATCGTGCGAGATTGGTGGTGAAAGGATATGCTCAGAAAGAAGGTATTGACTTCAATGAGATATTTTCTCCGGTAGTTCGACTTACAACAGTCAGAGTAGTCTTGGCAATGTGTGCTACATTTGACCTACATCTAGAGCAGTTAGATGTGAAAACTGCATTTCTTCATGGAGAACTTGAAGAAGAAACATATATGCTCCAACCAGAAGGTTTCGCAGAAACAGGAAAGGAGAACTTGGTTTGCAGGTTGAACAAATCTCTATACGGTCTCAAACAGGCGCCGAGGTGTTGGTATAAGAGATTTGATTCCTTCATTATGAGCCTTGGATACAACAGACTCAGTTCAGACCATTGTGCATATTACAAGAGGTTTGAAGATAATGATTTCATTATTTTGTTGTTGTATGTGGATGACATGTTGGTAACAGGCTCCAACAAAGTTCGAATCCAAGAATTGAAGGCACAGTTGGCTAGGGAGTTTGAAATGAAGGACTTGGGACCAGCAAACAAGATTCTAGGGATGCAAATTCACCGAGACAGAAATAACAAGAAGATTTGGCTTTCACAGAAGAATTACTTGAAGAAAATCTTGCGACGCTTCAACATGCAAGATTGTAAGTCAATTTATATCCCACTTCTTGTTAATTTCAAATTATCCTCAAGTATGTGTCCTAGCAATAAAGCGGAGAAAAAGGAGATGTCTCGAGTACCGTATGCATCAGCAGTGGGAAGTTTGATGTTCGCTATGATATGTACTAGACCGGACATTGCACAAGTAGTGGGAGCAGTTAGTCGATACATGGCAAATCCTGGTGGAGAGCATTGGAGAGCTGTGAAGAGGATTTTGAGATACATCAGGGGAACCTCAAATGTTGCATTATGTTATGGAGGATTAGAGTTTACTGTTAGAGGCTATGTGGATTCAGATTTTGCAGGAGACCTTGATAAAAGGAAATCTACTACTGGTTATGTGTTTACACTTGCGGGAGCAGCTGTAAGCTGGGTTTCGAAACTGTAGACCGTTGTAGCTTTATCTACAACAGAAGCAGAATACATGGCAGCTACACAAACTTGCAAGGAAGCTATTTGGATACAAAGGTTATTGGAGGAACTCGGGCACAAACAACAGAAAATGCCTGTGTTTTGCGACAGTCAGAGTGCCTTGCACATTGCAAGGAATCCAGCCTTTCATTACAGGACAAAGCACATAGGAGTTCAGTATCACTTCGTTCGAGAAGTAGTGGAAGATAGAAGTGTGGATTTACAGAAAATTCTTACGAAGGAGAACCTAGCAGATGTTTTGACCAAGCCGATAAATACTGACAAGTTTATCTGGAGTAGATCCTCTTGTGGCCTAGCAGCAACGTAGGCAACATGATTATGGTGAAGCAGAAAGGATGGTGTGGAGATTGATTGATCCTCAATTAAATCTCCAAGTGGGAGAATGTGAACATATGGCAGTATCTAGAAGCTGTGCTTCTAGATGTTTGAATTCAAAGCCTGTGGGCACACGGCTTTGAATTCAGAAGAAGCATTCAACAGCAGCCCAAAGAAATAAGATCACGGCTTTGTTTGAAAAGAGAAGAAAGAAGAAAGTTTGGCAGCAGCCCGTAATTGACCAAAGAAAAAGAAAAAAAATTATTTAAATGGCCAAAACTTTGGCTATAAAAGGGAGAGCTCCCTAAGTGATTTTGAATTCAATTCCAGAGGAATCATTTCTATTTGAGAGAGAATTGGAGAATTGTGAGAGAGTTTTGAGCTTGAATTTATAAGCTCATATTATTAGTGATTTAGAGAGTTTGGGTGTATTGGGGTTTTAGGAAGTGAGATAAAATACCACAATACTTGTAATTTCTTTTCACTAGTAAAATATTTCCTTCTATCTTCGCCCGTGGACGTAGGCTAAAAGCCGAACTACGTAATTTCTGGTATCCTCTTTTATACTTGTTCTTTATTTTATTACAATTTTACTTTAGCTGCGTGTCTGCTTTCATCACCAATTTCCTAACAGATCCCTCCTCCCAAAAATTCAAAATCAATGTTGATGTAGCTATCAGTATTGAAGATCAAATGACAGGTTTGGAAGCTACTATAAAAGATTCAAATGATAATCGCATGTTTACATTTTTCCTTACAATAATAGTAAATAATAGTTATTGAATAAAAATAATTAAATTTTACTTGTATACGATTATTAATACGTATGATCATAAAATCTTTAGCTGCTTGTAACAGCTGTTGGAAGAGACAATTTTGTTCTATTATTTGAGCTTAAAGATGCATGTCGTCGATGTGTGAGAATTAATAAAAAGACCAGAAACCAATGAAAAATGGTTAGGGGCATTATGGTCTACTTTCCCTAATAATGATTTCTTTGAAAAGAGTCAAAAGAATGGACATCACCGTCATCAAAAGAATGGGCACAAAATTGGACAACTAGTTATTAAATAGCAATTCAAATCCATCTTTTATTTTTCTTGTTTGATGTTTCTATTTAGAGAGAGAGAGAGAGAGAGAGAAGAAATAAAATACAGGTAGAGAGATGAGCACAGTGAGTCCAAGTTCAGTAGCAGTTGATGGAGGAAAAGATATTGCAAAGATTCATCATCAAGATGAAGCTCAAAGAGAACTTGATGCTGGTGCCCTCTTTGTTCTTAAATCCAAAGGTAATAACATTAGCATATGAACCCTACTTATGTAAAATTAAAACTCTTTAATTTATTCTATAGATATTTTTTCTTCATTTATACACTATCAAAATGATCTCGTTTGTGTTTCTGTTTGTGTTCTGTTTATGCATATTCATCATCTTCCCCTTTTCCTCCTTATTAACCAATAATATACAACGAAAAAACTTTTGACATGATTATCATCATCACCGTCAAAATCTTTCTTCTGTTTTGATCCACGTGTATCGTAGGTTTCAACGGTGATGTTCCCCGTTTTTTAAACCCAATTTTTCCTAATTTCAAGGTAGCGCAAAATTCGTTAAAGTTTGAAAATGGTTAATACGTACAATGATACACAACCAAAAATATCCGTCCTCATCAATTATTTCAATCTTTATTTCAACTCTTTTGTCATACACTCATATAGTCGTTCTCCAGCGTGAATGCCGTCTGCGCATTTTAATATAAATTTAAATTAGATGTTTTAACCAGAAACCTGCCTAGTTCAAATCCGCATTTCAAATGAACAAATATATATTATACCAAAAGAATTTGTATAATTACTTTTTATATAAACCATAAAATTAAAACGAACAGATTTAAAATACAAGAAAAATATGAATTTCAATGCACTTTTTTTTTTAGTATATTAGAGTTGGTACTTTTTAATCTTTTAACTTTATTCCGCATATAATTTTTTTTTTTTGGCTAACATCACACCTAACACTACTCTCTCTCTCTCTCTATATATATCTATATATGCTGCGTGTGCAGCCGGTTCCCAACTAATCTAACCATTTAAGCAATTTTATTAATTGTTTTTCGTGCGTAAACGTTGACATTTCCGTGTGTTGAATACACTAATTAAGTTGATTCTTTTGCTGATTAAACTGTAGAAATTCAAAACATAAGATAACATAAGGGGCAAAAGAAACATAAAGTATACCAAATAGTTGTGGCTTAGTTGGCAGTGCAGGTTGAGTTTGTGGGAAGAGCTCTCGGGTTCGATCTCCACTAAACAAATCATTTATGAGGGGTAAAGAGTCTTAATTGTGACTACACTCCGAATTCAGATTAGTCGGGAACCAATGCGGTTGCTGGATATCAAATGACTTACAAAAAAAATAAATAAATAAAATACGAGTAGATAAATAATTCATAGTTGCGTAATTTTTTGATTCCATTGACCAATATAAAATAAAGTAGAGAGTGTATGGATTTAAATAACATCTCAATATTCATTATAATTCAAGCACCGAGGTATTATCTATTTATTGAATGACGATAAATTTCATAATTTGCACGTAAGGAGAGATACCATTTCACTTGGAATAGAATATAGAAAAATCTCCCACATCCCCCTTCTTATTTGAGTGATTACTAACTTCCCCCTCAATAAATCTTATATTTACTTGTTAACTATAAATATATTGCTAAAACTTAATGTAGGATCATGGCTACACTGTGGGTATCACTTGACAAATTCAATAGTGTGTCCACCTCTCCTTAGTCTCCCGTTTGCTTTCACTTTTCTCGGTTGGGAAACCGGAATTTTGTGTCTCGCCATTGCAGCTCTGGTAACTTTCTATTCTTACAATTCAATCTCTCTTGTTCTCGAACACCATGCTCAGTTGGGTCATCGCCATATTCGCTTTAGAGACATGGCTCATGACATCATGGGTAAGTTCTATACTATAATTGCCAATTTCAATTCATTTAAGAGTAATGATGTAGTGGAGAACATAACTAATATTATGGTTGTTCAACTACATCACTACCTACTAAATAGTACTGTTTAAGTGATTCGTAGTTTCATCTTCATCTCCAAAATGTTACATAATCATATCACTTTGTGCAATTATGCTTCATAAGATGTGTGATATGTATGATATGATCAAACTGTCTTAACATGCATTGAATATCAAAGTTGTGCACCAGCAAAACACTTAAAAATTGTCCGTAGGGACAATATTTATTAAGTTGATTAAATAGCGAGTGAAAATCAAATTAACTAGATGTCCTATTCTTTATTGCACAATTCAAATTTTGCAAGCCTTGTCATTTTCACAGTAAATGTAGCAAGTAGGCAAGTGTCCTAACAAATTCAAGTGATCGTCACGAAATTAAATGATTAGCTATGCATAGTTTGCATACACCATACGTTATTGTGTGCGCTGGCAATTATATGAACCGCTGCTAAACTTGTACCAATTTTAGGGATAATGGGACATTAATTGATTGCCGATTTGAAAATAAAAGGCAGGAGTAGACCAGTCAATATTTTGGGTAATATTTAATTATTTATCATGGTGGCGGCCAAGTGGATCAATGTTGTTTTCTGAGGGGCCTGGGGCCAGACCCTTAGATTTTGACCAAAAAAAAAGAAATAAAATCAAGGTCTTAACTTTTAATTGAAATTTAGCGCAATTCTTTGAAAAATTTACATTTCAGTCAACGTAGTGGCATAGTTTACCTACTCTTATTATTATTATTATTTTGGCGTCCTTTAATTTCTTCATTTTGACCTGTTGAATCAAAATTTTGATTCCGCCGCTGATTATATATGTATGAACCTTTGTGGTAGTACTTAAAGAATCCAAAATGCCGATTAATTTGGTAAAAATGGATTTGCAGGGCCAAATTGGGGCCGATATTATGTGGGTCCAATCCAGTTCATGGTTTGCTATGGTGCTGTTGTTGGAGGCGTTCTTCTGGGAGGACAATGCATGAAGGTTCAGCAAAATTATACAAATTTCACATAGAATTTTGTTATGTTACAGAAAACAAAATAACTTACTACAAACCATTTTTCGGCAAACAAGTTATAGGTATAATGTTTCAGGTTTATTTAAATCGAGATTTTAATTAAAATCTTTGTTTTTTGGCAGGCTATTTACTTACTCTCACACCCAGACGGTACCATGAAGTTGTATGAATTTGTGATCATATTCGGATGTCTAATTTTGATCTTAGCCCAAATCCCATCATTTCACTCACTGAGACACATCAACATGATAGCTTTGGCTCTTTGCCTCACATACAGTGCCTGTGCCACTGCCGGCTCCATTTATGTTGGTAAGAACTATGCTAAATTACAAACACATTGCATCGTGTAGATAATTCAAATTTAAATTGTAAACTTACAACTGATATATTTTTTTTTTCTCAGGAAATTCTTCAAAGGGACCAAACAAAGATTATTCCATTCGTGGTGACAACGAAAGTCGTGTTTTCGGGATGTTCAATGCCATTGGTATCATTGCCACAACATTTGGAAATGGTATCATTCCTGAAATTCAGGTATGAGCCATCGAAATCGTGCCCCATATTTGCGGAGGCAATGTAACTTATGCGTAAAATTATCCTTGTTGCAGGCAACAATTGCACCACCAGTAAAGGGGAAGATGTTCAAGGGACTATGTTTTTGCTACGCAGTGCTTGGTGTAACTTTCTTCACTGTTGCAATTTCTGGGTATTGGGCATTTGGCAACCAATCTGGAGGCCTCATTCTTGGCAACTTTTTGGATGGTGGAAAGCCTTTGGTACCAAAATGGTTTATTTTCACGACCAATTTCTTGGTCATTTTACAACAATCAGCTATTGCTGCGGTAGGAATTAGTCAATGAACATTTGCGTAAACATCTTTGAAGGGAAAATGATCAAAACCCACCTGTTTTGTTTCTTACAGGTTTACTTACAGCCAACAAATGAAGTGCTTGAAAAAACCTTTGCGGATCCACTGAGTAAAGAATTTTCTCTCCGAAATGTGATCCCCAGGATCATTTCTCGGTCACTATCCGTAATCATTGCCACATTTGTAGCAGCAATGCTTCCATTCTTTGGAGACATAAATTCAGTCCTTGGAGCTTTTGGTTTTATTCCACTGGACTTCATCTTGCCTGTGGTTTTCTTCAACTTGACATTCAAACCATCGAAATCGAGCCCCATATTTTGGTTGAATCTCAGCATTGCAGTTGTTTTCTCAGCAATCGGAGTCATAGCAGCTATTGCAGCAGTGAGACAAATGGGCCTCGATGCCAAAACTTATCAGTTGTTTGCTAACGTATGATCATTGATCAGGCCGAGCTGGCCATTGACTCATATTAATACATTATGAGCCAACCATTCTACATATATACATGTGTACCTAAACAACAGTTCTGAGATAGTGAGATTCCTCAATATATAGTAACAGCAAATCCATCTAGTAAAAAGGGGCAGCAGCAATTCAATATCATCTCAATCAAAACAATGCATCGGCTTATTGCAGTCTGAATTATTTAAAATGAAATAACAGAAAACATAATATGCTTTTACATCAAGCTAATGTCGCAAAAACAAGATGAACATCCTTTTTATTAGCAGCAACAGCAAAGGGTAAAATCCACTGTCAAAGTCTCAAAGATCCACAATTAAAAACTTCATGGAGAAGCAGGACTCTAATTTTCACTTTGAGCAGCAGCAGTACCAGGAGATGTGTTTTGATCATAACTGGGTTGCCAAACCTGCAAGGCATAATTCTCATCAAAACTTTGTGGAGAAGCAGGAGTGCTAGGGTTTTCATCTACAGCAACGAAACTGAGAGGCACTGCTGCTATAGGAGATTGTTGTTCGAAGGGTGCAGTTCCTGGAGCAGTGAAGTTCTCATTGTGACCAGCTGCGACTTTAGACTTATTTTTCACTGGAAATCTGGCAGCTGCTGATGATGAGCGCTTTCTTTTAAGGAAATCCGAGATTACATTTAGCTTGAAAGTAGCGATAATAAGCTGACAAATAATTAGAAACCATTAAAAATTAAAAAAAAAAAGCTTCCAATCACGAACAGGAGCTTTATTTCATACAAAACACTCAAAACAGGATATCTTCCATTCACAAACATAACACCTATCATCTTTTATACTTCCCTTGAAGTTTATATTGGCATTTTTTTATCAATGTTAAGGCTCCATTTGATATTAAGGTGCTATAGTTTAAAAGGCACTGCTCTCGTGAAATAAAAGTGACCACAACTGTAGATATTTACCAATTACTTTAAGCTACAGCGAAGCCGTAAGTCAAGGAATGTTATTTGTAAAAGAACACAAGCATAAAAGGTTTAATATTTTAATAGTTCTAAGAGTTACAGGAACAAAAAGAGAAGAAAGAACATACCTGGATACGGGACTCTGCAATTATAGAACCCGCAACAGAACCACCAAAAACTTTCCCAGCAGCGGAAGCCAACATAATGCTTGACTGGCCTATCACTTTTAGTTTTTTGTCCACTTTATCATATCTATATAATCCAGATAGAGTTACAATTTGATAGCCTCCCTGTTTCAAAGAAAGACAAGCCAAGGAACTGAATGCATGCTTAACAACAGAATCAATTTTGATTGACTGGTTAATTTACAACATTTTTAGAATATGATCAAATTAATAAATTTATTGGGCTTGATACATCTTAAGCTACATTTATTTAGAAAATGGGTATGGACTTATTATTATTATGTGTGGCCTGGTGGTGGAGAAAGATATCCTCTTTTAATTTAGAATTTCAGTTAATGCCTCTAAACAAACTTGTAGGGTCGCTAGTAAACAGTGGCAGAATCAGGATTTTAGTATGACAATGGGGACCATAATGATGAAACAACACAAATGAAGGGTCAAAGCATAAAATTTACATATAGATATATGTCTTGTTCGTGGTTGAGGTTGGAGAACTATATCTTAAAATGTATAACATTAAAGTGTGTGGTAAACATTAGCTGTTATAACTTGAAAGATAAGTTGATTTAATTTATACTTGTGTGATGAGAATTTCTTATATTTTTTTTATTAATTTATCAAAATTATTATTTAAAAATTATATTTACTACATATTATTTACTTTTATTTCATAGTTACAACTTTTTTTTCATAACAACTGCAACTCTTAATATCAAAAAAGACTGTATAATCAATAAATTTGTCAAATTCTAAGCTTTTTCATGACTTCTTGCATAATTATGAATAACTTAACTAATCAATGGCACAGCAGAAGTAGAATTGATGGGTAAAAATTGGTACCTCATCAACCCATTTAGCAGTGGAAGATCCAAATAGGCGCATGAGAGCTTTAGAAACTGTGCCAGTAGCAGCAAGAATGCAGACAGCTCTCCGAGGAATTGTGGCAAATGACATTATCGTACGAGCCAAATCCTGAAATTAGAACAAAATCATGCAAAATGAGTACAAATCGATGAAATAGACCAAGGAAAACTCTATCTCAATATTACAAGCAATTAGTACCTCCCCTGGGTTTATGAACAAAGCATAAGGGCAAAAGTCTCCTCCAGCTGTTGCCGCAAAGATTCCACCTGCACAAAATGATCAATGTTTTAGATTTGCAATCTTGCATATGAGAAAACAAAGAAATACAAATATTACATTTTAGTTCATTTTTAGCATCAAGTACCAGCACAAAGCAAAAGAAATTAATAAATAATCAAACATGGTCGAAGAATATAACAGATTAGATCAAAAGTAGAAACCCATGCATGTATGAATAATATAGACAAGTCAAATTATTACAGTATTATTAGTGAGTACGTAGTGAATATAATGTAACTGAATCTTATGATCTATGTTGTTTCGAATTTTGACAATATGCCGTGGCATCTACTCAAAAATATATACACACACACACAGATACATACACACTAGATAACATTATCAAATTCAATAATACTACTATTTATTACATAATTGAAAATAATAATAATTTGTATTATTACTAATGTGTCACTTAAAATTATGTAATTGTCAAATGCTAGGTTCTAGTAACTTAACTATATATTCATTAATCATTAGTAATAGTTTTATCTTACAATAATGTTAATTAAATGACGTGTTAAATACCATGTCAGGGAAGTTGAAATAAAATTTATTAAAATAAATTTTTTATTTAATAAATAATAAAAGTATTATTCCAAAGAAAATTTTTTATGGTATATGCGTAAGTAGGTTTCAATTTTCATTGTGGGACCCATTACATCGGAAAGAATTATAGAACCTATATCCTCTGCCATTTGGCAGATTCTGTCGAGGTTGAGCCCCACCACCTCAGCACTCAATTTACCATCTTTTCCGGCTGTTGATAACTTGTGTTTGAATTTGGTATCGTTAGAATCTTTGTTGGGGTATATATGCAACCATACAAATTTCACCTACAAGTGAGATCTTATTTAGAGGAAATAGACCAAAACCGGCCGCCTTCAAAACTCATTGGATTAAATAGCGACGGTTTGAACTACACAACCGCTCAGATATTTCAAAAGTTGATGGCGGAGTGGTGTTTAACAGTGACAAGTTACGAAAGCAGACAATCCCCAACCAATTTTATGACAAAAGGGAAACGAGCTCCCCTTCATCTGTAATCTTTGTATGGTGATGTAGACCCAATGACAAAAATTCTAATGGTACCAAATTTGACTCGTAGAGACAACAAAAACCAATGATTAATTACAATAAGAGGTAGTCAGCTGCGGTAGTTTTTGTTTTTCTAATAATAAATAAAAAATGGCATTCATCTAATATAAACAATAATATAAACCAGCAAAACAACACCAAAATATTACAACACTAACACATTACAATCATCAAATTTTACTCCAATGAGAAATATATATGCAAACAAGCGAATATTATGCTAACTACACCGTATATACAAAGCTAAAGCTTACCAATGGTAGCCAAAGACTGGAGTTTCCCGGAACCTTTTGGTCGTCCTCTAGGACGTTTCATTGAAGAATTATGGCCTGCATGATCATTAGTTTCTTGTTTTTTGGGTCTCCCTCTCTTTCTTTTCGTCATTATAGGTTCACTATCAGTAGCAGATGATCCTCCGACATTCTGTGAAACTGTCACCTCATCAGAAACCTCTCGGTTTACCGGAGACTTTTGAGAAGCTGTGCTGCTTTTCTCTTCCATGTGACGCGATGAAGAGAACAGAGCAAGAGAGGAGTTGTTTGTTTCTTGATGAAGTTGCAAAGAAGAAGTATTGAACTCCGAGGACTGTTATATGCAAAAGGTGACAGAAAGGACAACTAGGTTGGTGCTCATGCAACTCTCTTTTTTTGTTCTTTTCATACATATTGCCATATCTATCACTAATTTGAATAATATATATATTTTTTTAATTTTTACAAAACAATAATGATATGTGCACAAAAATCCGCACAAAAGATAGCACACCAATATTACTAGAAATAAAATTAAAATTAATTTCAGGATAAAAAATTTCACTAAAAGATGATTTTCTTTTTTTGGTCTTTTGTGCTAGATTTTATACTATTTTCGATACATATATCATTGTTCTTATTTTTTTAGAATTTAAGTAATCGTGATTTTATTTGGTATTAAATTTTTATTAATAGAGTGATAAACTTTTTAATGGAAAATTTTAAGAGTGTAGTTAAATTGGAAATATTAATAATAATAATAATTATTATTATTATTAAATGGGAAATATGAAAAACAATAATAATGCAAATTAAGTGGGAAAATATGAAAAATAATAATAATCTTGATTGTAAATAATTATTGTGACAATTGTACAATTTGATATTTCATAATTAATCTTATCTGTCACCGGTTAATTACAAAAAGTCATTTAATTGTGAGCAACTCAGTGTTGCATAAAAATAATAAACTAATAAAGATAAAACTTAAAATGGTAAAATATAGAAATGAAAAAGATTCTCGCTAGAAATGGGGCCCACAAGGGCTCTGTTCGTGCGGTCTATATCCGGTATGGGCGCGCGTTAGAGTATTGAGAGGACCTTTCCTTAGTATGAGAAGAGTGAGGGATTCGACCCCATTTAATCCTTATTTTCTATATATATATAACAAGTCAGAGACCAAGTAAATACTCCCTTCTTCTTTTTTTTCGATCTATGATAGTTTTAAAAAAATTAAGAAAAATGTAGTTATAACATTTTTTAAATTTCGTAAAAATGTTTTATTACATTCTTATGACTTAATTTTAAAGTATGTAATTTATGTATTGATCATGAGATACTAATATGCTAATACATATACAAATCAAAAGTTCTTTACAATTAAAAATCTTTCACATCCATCATAATGAAATACGAATTTTATTATGCTATATTAATTGTAACTTAAAAAAAATCTATAAGGAGTGGTTTTTCATGGTGAATAGAAAGTTGATATGTATACTGAACTGAATGTGAAAAATGGTCTAATTTAATAGATGTAATTGATCATAATTCGAGCAAGCTTTAATGAGTTTATTTGACCATCTAATTCCTAAGTCAGTTTGCATGTACCCCTCCTTAAAAAAAAAAAAAAGTAGACAATACTTTATCTCACAATATGAGAGTGAGAGAGTTTTGGAGAGAGAGCTTAGTAACAAGGATGCCCGAGTCAATTCGGACAATAAGCTTTGGTTTTATATGGATTTGCCAAACCTACAAGTCATATCATAAACAGTTTATGGAGAAGCAGCAGGACTAATATCTTCATTTTCAGCGGCATCGGTCCATTAGAAGATGTCTTTTATTTGATCAGCACCAGGGATTCGAGTTTTCTCTATTGCAAAAATGACAGGCTCTACTTCCGTATTGGCTTATTCTAAGGGTGCAGTTTCTGGCGAATGCTTTCTTTTAAAGAAATAGGAGATTACATTTGGGTTGAGGATTGCAAAAATAAGCTGATAAATTAATCATAAGAAACCAGCAACTATATATCACTTGTCCATTTAAATGATGATCTTTTAACTTGTAAAATTATTATTCTATCATCAAATAGATAAATACTATCAGTTGGGTTCTAAAGTTAGGATCCTGGCATTGCTCGTAATTTATCAAACAACTATTGGGTAAATTGCCTTTTAACTTCTGAGTGTGTTGATTCTCTCTTCCACGAGAGTTGAAGAGAAAGAATGCAAAGCAGGAGTTGTTTGTAGACCTAAATATAAAATTTCCTCTTCCACGAGAAAAGATCATTTGGTTGCTGCTCATGCAATGGAGAGATTCTCTTTTATCTTTCTTTTCATACATATTGCCATCTATTACTACTGACTTAATAATTATAATTGAGCATAAATATTTTATTGTGTCAGACTATAAAATAATCTTGATTTTATTTGGTAATAAATTAATTTTCTTTACTACCCAAGTAACAATAAGTCTATTTTTTGTGAAAATTTTAAGAGTTTTAAAATTGTTATTTGTAGACCTTAATATTGAATTTATATAATTAACGCCTATGCTCTTGATGGTTATTATTGACTTTGATTTTGTACAAGATTTAACAAAACTCGGTGACAATTTTAGTAAAAGTAAAAATGTGACAATTTTAGTAAAAATAAAAATAATCTTTGTTGTAAATAATAAATGCGACATCTATGCAATATGAATTTTCATGAGTAATATTGTCTGTCACCAGTTAATCACCGAAACTTTATTAATTGTAAGCAACTCAAGAGTATATCCAAAAAAAAAAAAAAGCTTACAATGGTAATTCTTAAGAATTAAAAAGATTCTTGCAAGGATAGGAACCCACAATAGTTTGACGGGTAAAGATTCTCTTCTAATTTGATTTTTCATGAACTTTTAAAAATCTTGTGTCATGTATCTTTAAGTGATAGTATATGGGTATGATTTAACTTCTTTATTTTATTTATTTATTAACTATTAATCACCCACATAGATTTTTACTCATGAGGATATCATATCATGAGAGAATCTTAATTATAATTTAACCTGTGCAAGTCGGGGATGGGACCCGCTTTTATTGCGATAAGAAATGCTGTAGTGCATAATCAAAATTTTGCTCATTGGTTATCACTCATCATCAGAAAAATTTTAAAATCTTGATTTTATTCAAAATGGACCAGAATGAAAAATTACAAACCCAAAGAGGCTAGATTGAAAAATTATATAATATTGTGGTAAAAATATAAATTTTTGAAAAAAGGTTAAATTTAACAAAGACCTTTGTCTCTCCTGAATTTTTTTTTTTCCCATCTGCGCACTAGAGTAGAGTCTCGTTAGCCACCACAAAGGTCTGCCCTATGCGACAAATTTTCGATCCGGGGCTAAAGAACGGGCTTTCCACCCGCTCCATCCCCGCTTCACATTTCTTATAATTAAAAAAAATAAATTATTTTTTGAAAAAAAAAAGTCATATGCACTTTACAAAATTTTATATCGTTTTGAACAAAAAGATCGAATGCCATCCTGAAAATAGAATAATGAACTTCAAAATCAAACTGGTAAGGCGCTTGTAAGTTTTACCAATCAAATATGCTAGCCAACAACTTCTTTAAATCATCAGTTTTAATCATCTAAAGTTTTAATTCAAGAAACTTTATTAAAAATATATTCTATCAAAAAATATGAACAAAAAAAAAAACGCTGTGCCAGAAATGAGTATACCTATTAACAATTCGAGGAATCCCTATCCCGTTCCCACTTAGTTCCCGTTTAGGATCTTCAAAGAGACAGGGATTTCATTAATCCATATTCAATGTTGTTCAATCTTTTCTAATATATGCATTATATACTATTAACTGGACATGACAAAACTAATTGGCATAAAATCTAAAAATAAATGCCTGTGTTTAGAATTTGATATGGAATTTGGAGAACAGTTAAAATGTGTGATCATCTTTGTGGCAAAGCTAGTGAGATTTTAGCATGTACACAGATCAGACTTCAAAAATAATCATGATAAACAGAACAATTTTTTTATAAAAAAAATTATTATTACATTTGATTTGGTTATACTTATGCAGTGGATCACGAATCACTCTTTCAACAACTAGAACTAGTGCACTCTCTCTAAGCATCAATCAATTAATTGTAAGATTTCGATTTTCCGGATCCAATAGAATAAAATCTGAAGAACAGGAGTCACATTAATGAAGTTGTAGAAGTTGTAAATTCATCATTCCATTTCATCTAGATGTCCAAATAGATTTTTCCAGTGAGAATTGGCTTCCTCC
Source organism: Citrus glauca (assembly GCA_029633175.1). NCBI lineage: Eukaryota > Viridiplantae > Streptophyta > Magnoliopsida > Sapindales > Rutaceae > Citrus > Citrus glauca. The sequence continues at coordinate 32,163,003 of JAQOOD010000008.1, forward strand.
GGTGTCCGAAAAGTCCAAATGTGGGGTTTTGCCTTCTCGCGAGTTTCCAGAATTTCCTGCAGTTAATTTCAGAGGACGGTAGGAAAGGAACTAGCCAAAAATGTAATTTAAAGTCTTAATTTAAGGGAACAATAGATAATGCTGTTGGTAGTAAAAGACTTGAAAGAAATGAGCTCTTCTGAAGAGAGATTTATGTAATGGCAGTTACAATGTCATTGTGTATGTTCAATCAGGATTTGCATGTTCCCATTTTACCATTCTAAAATGAGGACGTGCTGGAAAAAGAGACCACAAACACGCATAATAATAACAACCTTCTCCCACTTTTCATGCATTAAATAGATCTTGCTTATCAATGAACCAAACAACACAATAATGAAGAGTAGTCAAGAATCAATATCAAGCAGAAACTGCCCAACAACAAAATAATGTTTTTATATATAAACAGTACTAATTTTTTTTTTTTTGGCTGCGAAAACCTGTCAGTATAAAAAGAACAACATCAATTGTAGTCCAACAGAAATTTTCACCAGCAATAAACAAAAAGATTGTGCATTTTAAATCTTCAAAGATAGTATCAATAACAATGGTTAGGATCAACACCAATGGAAGACAAGTGATTGAAAGTTGAAACTACCAATCAAGTCTTAAAAAGGAAAAGTTCCAAGAATAAGCGAGCCTCAAGCAAATGAGATTTTCTCTTCATTTTGACAGTCAAAATATCATCAATCTCTAGAAGAATCCAAACATTTCATTAGAAGCACAAGCATATTGGTGTGCATTATCATTGGATCGGGATATTTTTAAGAAGCTGTTCCTTGAACAACTCCATACCAAATGAATGAATCAGATGTAACGATCAAATCCCTGGAGAGTGAGTCAGAGAAGTTTTTTTTTTTTGGGGGGGGGGGGGGGGGTGGACACCACCTTAATGCTTGCAGAAAGAAAATGAATTGAAGTATCACATATGAGAGTTGGGAAGGGGAAATGCAACATGTAGGATCAATTAACTATAAGAGCCGTAAGAGCACACAGTGAATGAAACTTTTGGTCGCTATCAAAACTTCATACACTAAACAACTCATTCAGATGCCAGATGGACAAACAAGCTCATATGACCACAGACCTATGACTACAAATAGCAAGAAAACACCACTTTGTTGAAGCGAATGGCAGAAATATGTCGGTTTTGACATCAATGCCTAACTCATAACACGGACAAGCATAAAATTGTCTCTGACTTGGATAGTCACCTGAATTAGCAGCCACCCATGATAGCGTTATTTATCATGCCGTAAATGGTTATAATGGGCTATGCTAGTTTGTTCTAGTATCCCCAATTCAACAACAAAATTACAACCAAGCAAACAATCTAACAGTTCCAATGAAAGCATTAAATCAAAAGATTGAACAGGTAGTGTTATATCCAAATAAAATTAGAAGACGGACCTCAACTTGGGAGGAGGGTTTGGTCTTGAGCGTTAAGCAGTCAACAAGAGCGCTCCATTTAGCAGTACAGTTATCAAGAGCTCCAAGCCGATAATACTGCTGCATCTGATGCACCGGAGCTGCACACCCATATTTAAACAACACTAATTAACTAATTAATTAAAACCCATTTTTAGTAATTATATGAAATTAACAAGAAAGAGAAAAAGGGAAAGCTGAAACAGACAATAGCAGAACCAGAGGGCGTCAAAACAAGTAGAGCAGGACAAGCGTCGCCGCGGAGCAGACGATTCTTTCACTGACGTATCTAATGAAGTCATTGGAAAATCGAAATCTTGATGAAACCAGAAAGAATTAAAGGAGAGAGAGCTCTTTCTCTTTTTTTATAAATACCAGCGGCTTTTGGAGCTTAATCGGAGTGATTTAACTAAATTTAGAGGAATAAATAAATAAATCAAAATATTTTTCTTTAATATTATAGTAAACCACATTTTTATTACTATAAAGAAAATAAAATTAAATAAACCATATTATTTATTTATTTTGGTTCAGGTTGACCAATTCCCTCAGCTGCTCTTGTGTTTCCTGATAAGTCTTACACAAATATTCAATCGCAAATTAAATACGACTATTTTTTTAAAATTATTATATTCCTCCAAATTACCATGAAGCGACCTAGCATCAATTTCTCTTTTTTTTTTTTTGGTTTTAAGAATCAATTGTACAAAAACAATAATCTTTTTAGCCTTTTTCTTTTTCCCCTTTTTTGGTTTAAGAATATTCAAAATTGTTGGGTCTATACTGTATAATATGCATAAATGAATTTTATGCTTGAATTGATAAATGCAGACTAGGTTTCTGGTCTGGGGAAGAGACCAAATGATTTGACAAAAATTATCAGTACAAGAAGGAATAACAATAAAATTACTCTTCCTCTTAACCCCACCTTGAACATATACAATAGTTATTTACAAAATTTACCACTTCGCCTTCCAATCACCCAAAAATCGCCTCCCTTTCAACAGCCTCTCTTACATAATAATATAATATCACTCGCAGCCGCAGCTTCAAATATGTCCTCCATGAGAACTAAAATTTGTGGTGGTGAGTTTGATCTTTTTTCTCAAGCTCCAATGCCACATTCAAAATCCCCTGACCCGGAGATATCTTTCATCAAAGTTAGGCAGCCAATAAAATGATTACCCATGACAAACAACCGGGAAAAAAATTAATTTCCCTTTTCTCAAGTAAAAAGCATCTTTAGTTCCTCAATTCGTGCAGATCTAACTTCTTGATCAGTCAATGCACCAGCTATCAATCTGTGCTTGCGTGCTTGCACTGCTTCCATTCTTTCTTCAACCGTTCCCTATTGTCCAGAACATTTACGCAAGCAGAAAAATTGCATCATCAAACTTTTCTAAGGATCAGCCAAATGCACTAATGGTTATTATGCAGCCAAGAATTTAATCTTAGTTTGCTGTACCCATAAGAAAATGATTATCCTTTCTTTTTTCTTTTTGGGGTAAAGGGAAGCAGCTACATTTCTACTCAAAAAAATTTAGATCTTGGTAGCAATAGTATCATTCAACTTTTTTGCATAGTCAAAAAGAAAATGTACCTTGACAATGAACCGTTTAATTGTCACCCTATTAGTTTGTCCAATACGGTGAATACGCATAACAGCTTGCTCCTCCACAGCCGGATTCCACCATGGATCCTACAACAGATGCAAAATATTGGTACATCAAAATTATATACCCAGGTTGTTAAATCGAAACATGTTGAGCATGGAAATAGAATGGCAAAAAGTAAAAAAAAAGACACAGGTGTGTTCCTTGGCCCCTCCACAAACATACCACTAAGAACATACAGACACTCATTCCTCAAGCAATATATACTTTTAGTACATGAGAAGATAATATTCCAAACAAGTTCTCAACTAAATTTCTTGAAATGAAATGAGTGTTATTTCTAAATCCCCCCCACCCCAACAAAAAAACTCAAACTTGTCAAAGCAAAACTCACTCCTTCAATGATTTCAAATACGGATACATTACATTTCAAAAAAATTACAGATACACTATCATAGAACACAACAGAAAATCTAAGTATATATTGCTTGAGAACTGAATGCCTAATCAAAAACTGGAGATCTGTCATCAAGCCAAAATTCTACCCACTGTGAAGTGAGTTAGACAAAAAGAAAAGAAACTTGGACAAAAAGAAAGTGGCTTAGACAAATCTTTTTTGTCGATATTGTCAGGCAAAAATAGTCCAGATTAGAAAGTGGTAATTGTAATGTAGCACTCACCAAGACAAAAGCATTGGAAGCTGCTGTTAGGTTAATTCCCACACCACCAGCCTTTAATGACATAAGCAATACCTAAAGTTCCAAGCTCCAAGATCAAATGATTAATTCAATCCATCAACCAAACTGAAAAAATCCTTCAAAAAAGAAGAGTCACTAACCATGATGTTGTTATCTTCTGAAAATTGTTTTAGTACTTTTTCTCGTTGTTGCTGATTTAGAGTTCCATCCAGGCGAAGAAATAGAATGTTTTTCCTGAACAGAAAATGATAATTACATTGATAATAAACGAATATTAATAACAAAATAAAAAAATTAAAATTTTTATATTCGTCTAGGGCAAAATGAAAACAAATCCGTACAACTACAAAAGATAGAATGCGTGCTAAAAGTACTATCCCACGCTGAAGTGCACACATTCACTAAAATCTAGGAATCATGTTACAATGAGAGTGATAAGCAGAAGCACAGCAACAGGGTGGTCAGAGGGGCTTCAAATTTAGCCATCAAAATGTTGTTTTTATTGTTTTGGCCCTTTAAGAGTTGCTTTATAAAGCATGGCACCCTGGAGTTGCTGAGTTCTAGCTCCGCCTCAGTCCACAAGTATACAAAAGAAAGTAAAAGCATTCCATTGCGAAAAGACCAAAGCTTCCCATTAAGGGGAAATGAAGAAGAAAATGCGATGCACAAGCATCTTTAGTATGACTAACAAATTAAGTGTGTTAAATATTAAATTTTGCTGATTCTTTAGATCCTACATAGCTAGATTAGCCTCTAAATGATGAAACTGGAAAAGCAGGAACCCAGATGTTCGACAAGTTGGGACAATATTTCCATAAGGTACCCACAGATTTTAAGGTTTTGCAAAAAGCATATACAAATTTTTAAGTCTTTTGCACAGAAGAATTATCATAGTATGCTCACAAATATTCTCCTCCAAAATTAAGTCACTAAATATATTTACCGAGAAAGAGGGATTTGTAAGAGGTCCAAAAAGGCGGTCCACTGGCTAAATAAAATGCTCTTGGAACCTGATAGGCATAAATTTTCTAGTTCTTTCAAGAGAACAGCAATTTTAGTAGATTCCACCCAGTTCTTCTCAATATCAACTTGGAACCGACTACCAGTCGGGGCCGTAATAAGATCTTGCCTACTGATGGTCTTCCTGAAACAAGGTGAAAACATAATACCTGAGATTTGTATGACCATTAAGTTTCATTGTAAAAAAATCCCACAAATAACTAAATGCAGGTTTTAATATGAAAATGAGGAAAATAGGAGAAAATTAGAACACTAAAATACTTGACAAATACCTGCAAACGGGGCATAAACCAGAAGTAGGATTTTTCCAACTTCCCAACAGGCATTCTCGGCATAATCGGTGAGCACACGGTGTCAACACTGCATCCTCAAATGCTTCAAGGCATATCGGACACTCTCCCTGTTCTCCTTTTTGTAATTCCTCCACAACCTCTTGTACATAAGCCCGTGAGGGCACATCTTTGTCTTCCCCTTCCAAGGTATTAGAACTGCCTTTCAGGAAACGTTTGGCTAGCTTATTTAGGTCTGAGTAATCTTGAGTATCAGCTCGACTGGATGCATTAAAGCCATTCATCATTAATCAGTTTATAGTTGGTCTCTTTTAATAAAGATACATATGTAAAGAACTACATTATAGTGCCCTAGTCTCTGAAATTTGACGATCGGGAAAAGAAAAAGTAAAAAAAAAAATACTTTCCAATACCAAATATAAAACAACTCTCAAATAAGTAGATCAAGCAACTATCCACTTTTGCTTACAAACATCACATTGTTCGCCATCATAAAGAAACAAGGGGCTGATTTAATTTACTTGAAAAAAAAATGTCATACCATCAAAGGAGAAAAGCCAAGGTCTATACCTCATTACAAGGAATGGATGATCACAGCATTGGCGAAGACGCAAAAGTAACTCCAATATAGAGGCATAATTATGAAGAACCCGTCCTTGTTCAACAAATTGGTCAAATTTCACCTGAAAATATCCCATCAAAATGTTACACATAAAATAATTTGAGAAGATAAATTGAAATTTAAAGAAACAGATAAACTTCAATCCTGAAACAGAAAATACCTTGGATCTTTTAAAGAGGGCCTCGTAGAAGTCTTTCTCAGCTTCTGTGAGCTCACAGTAAATCACCTGAATGTCAACCGGAGGGAGGACTAGAATTGGCCTGTGACAAATAAAATGTTAGGCTCACAATATGCAAAAAGCTGAGATAGGATTGCTAATGGTGTACTTAGCTTGCACTCTCACCTGCCTTCTCTGTCAGTGCTAGATTTTGTTCTCCTTAACATGATTGGCTTCAAAATAGACTGAACTAACTTTAAACCTCTCTCATCACCTTCCTCATATGGTTTTTGAATAAGTTTATTCCACCTATTCATAATGAACCATAAAGCGGACATATCTTAATCATGGTACGTCAATTCAAACAGAAATAGTAATGTAAAAGTAAAATCTGCAAAACTACAGGACCTATAAGTGGAATAAAAAATTATCCAATACTCAGAAGACCTGTTTAAAATTTTAAAATATAAACAAATAATGATTAAAAAAAAAAGGGTTTCCACTTGTGTGATCAGTAGTTCAGTGGAGGATGAGTAGATGTTGCATGCAATATGGTTCACAACACCAATCACTTGATCTGCTTTTAGGAAATACGTATGTACGAAGACACGTACACACACCACCACTATGAGTGGGACAGAAGAAGGGCAAGATTTCTTAAGTATAGTCCAGAAATGCTAGTTATCAACTGTGCTCAGGTGATTTTAGATTCCCCAAAAATCCGGCATCAACAAGAAAGTGACCTACAAATACTTCATCTAAAACCCCCTCAAAACTTAGTCTTTTGATAACAGTTTCCTTTCCTCTCAGTAGGATCGTTTTAGCTCTCAGCCTACAGAAAAGAATTAGCTCCACAACCTCAAATGATTTGAAAGACAGCACCAAGAGCAATAATTGATTACAGTCCATACATAAGCGTAAATATTTTTAAAAAAATGAGAAAGCAACTATGAAGTTTATGCAAGCCAATATTCTAAATCTAATGCTTGTATTGTATGTGTTCCACAAAAAGAGTAGCAAAACTGACCATGGCCAGTTTCCCCAGGGTTCCACCCTTAAGAACCGAAGAAGACTGTAAATGTCCTCCAAGTTGTTCTGTCAAAAGATCTATTACATATCAGTAAATATACAAGACCATGAAGTCAAAGATCAAATACCACATGAAAATTTACATAGGTTTCCTCAATATGAAAGCACCCGGTCAACATAAAGATGACTTGCAGAAGAGAAAAGAATCAACTTATTATCAAAAACAAGGCACGAACGTTCTGACAAACTATATGGTCCAAACTCCAAAGACTCAAGTTAAAAGGTGAACTTGTATAAAGAAACCACAAGCACACAGGCATGTCAATTATCAGCACCACATATAAAAGAATAAAAGAATAAAAATGAAGGAAAAGCAAACATAGAAACATCATAATGCTATCACTAGATGCATGGGAATGTCCATCTATAAGAAACCAAGCTTCATGAGGCCAGCCCTTGAAGCAGAAAATAACTGTCCCTCAAGATTGTTCAATATTTTATAAGACCAAACTCAATTCTTTTTTAATAAAAAAAAAACCGAGCTAGAATAAAAGAGTCTGATTATGCAACCAATCTCAAATGCATTATGGGGCACAAAAAAATAAGGTAAAGAACTTTAAGTGAAAATAACAGTATGCTTCAAACATAAAAAACTGTACATATAAAACATTTAGAGATCCGGAAATCATCAAACAATTAAACTCAGTGATATAATCTAAAATATGGAAGAGGCCCATGGACTAATCAAGTAAACCGGCTTTGTGTTTAAGCAAAATAAGATGAAAATTTCCTTCAGGAATAGCATCTCCTGTCAGATTAAAAAATAATGGTTAAATGGCCCAAGCCACCTCCCTTAAACAGGGGGGCATGGCAGAGAATTCAATCACCAGCTTAACAGGGTGATGGTCTGAAAACTCCTGCTTTAGAAGAGTGATGAGGAAAGGGACAAGAACTCTCATGCAATAGTAAACAAATTACTCCCCATGTGCAGAAAAAACTAAAAATTGTTAGAGAACGGTTTCCTCTTTTCAGAAAAGACTTGACACTGTAGCAAATTGCTATTCGTTTGTTAACAATCTGATTTAGGTTTTAACAAGAGGAAAGAAGCCCAAATAAGAGAATAAAATAATTTTTAAGTGAAAAAAAAGGATGAATAAAAATTTCAAGTCAAAAGTGAGTCTGTATACCTGAATAGGAGTGCCTGTGAGACACCAGCGGTAATCAGCAACAAGAGCAGCAGCAGCAATGGAAACTTGGCTTTTAGATGATTTTATGGTGTGCGCCTCATCAAGAACAACTCTCAACCACCAAACCGAGTAAAGCCCGCCATAGTCTTCGGAATTCTATAAAGTGAACAAGTAATGATAAGCAATTCCTTGATCAAACACCAAAATGATGTCAGAAAGTTCCAGCGATGTAAATCAAGAGTTTTTCAAACTACCTCTGATGAGAAATCTGAGGATAGTATTCCATACGTAGTAATTACAACATCACTCTGAGCCAAAACATTCACATCCCTTTGTCTAGTTTGTCCATAATGAACATGAACAGAGAGAGTCCCAGCTTGTGCATGAGTTTCAATCTCAGCCTGATAACAAACAGAAATTTCCAGACTGAATATAGGAAATATAGAAACTCGCTATGAAGGACAGGAAGAAATTTTTTTAAGCTCATTAAATTACCCACTTTCAAGCAGTGCAAGAGAATGTGTGTAACCTAAATGGCAAGGCAAATACCTTCCACTGGCCCAGAAGAGTCATAGGACATATGATCAAAGTGCCACCATTTATAAGTGTATTAGTTTGCTTTATCAATTTATCAATGCTCAAAGATTTTGGTTCTTTCTTCATGAGATTTGGCGATTGGTCTGAAATATCGTAGCCTTCAATGCCCCCATCAGAAGGCTGACTTGCTGACTGAATACCTGAAAGTCCACCTCTTTGTGAATGAGTGAGTAGGAGTGCTATGGTCATGACAGTCTTTCCGAGGCCCATTGCATCTGCCAGAATCTTCAAATGCATGGTCAAGTCAGTACATAGTAAGAATATGTCAATAACAGGTTGGTATTTGATTTTCTGTTAAAATTGGAGCATTTAAAGGCTTACTCCTCCTCTGGCCATTTGAAGAGTGCTTGGGAATTCTATCGTAGCCTCGCCAGAAAATGCATTTAAATAAACTACAAGCTCCCTCCTAGAATCATGAACACCCAATAAAAATCTAATCACATAATAAATAAATAATATCAAATTAAATAAAATGATAATTCACCATACTCGTCTAATAGGCAGTATGCCTCCCAACATGGGTGAAGAGTTGTTGCCGCCTCATCCACGCATCGCCCCTTCTCCAACTGGACCATCCAATGAAGGGCCTGCTTTTGGTAGGGACGGAGTTCACACTTAAGAGTACTCGGAGGCTCCATTTCCTAAAACATAGAAATTTTACAAGTAATTAAACCTGCCATAAGCATTTCCAATTCCACACTATAACATCATTTTCAGACATCCTAATACCTCTATCTCTGAGCTGTATCCAACGCCAACAATATTGTCAACGTCAGAATCTGAAATGGGCTCCACATCATCAACATCATTTACTTTTGCAGACTGAACCTTAGACTTGTTGGCATGTAACAACGAGGCATGAAGACCAGAACCATCCTGTCGATGTGAAATCAGGATCCAATCTCCATTTTTAAAAAAACATAATTGAAGGGGAAGAGGGTTTCATATATACCTTTAAATCCAAAGGTCGTTTCCTTGTGTACAGGTCACTAGGAGTAAATTCTGCCTAAAGACAAACAAGCAATGCTGAATAAAAGAGTTTGCTAGAATTTTTCAGATAAGAAAGCAACTACGTAAAAATCTTTATTTCACCAGAAAGAAAACAACAGCATTACAAATCAATAATTCATATTTAGCTGTAGGCAACTGCATAATCCAATCAAAGGAACAGAATCCCAATAAGAAGGCTCAGAAATCAAAATTGCAAATCATCACCTTCTTGAAAGGAGTTATGCCAAGCAACCGGAACAAATTTGGAAGAGGATGACAAAGACTAACTGAATCCTCAGCTGAATTGCTACCTGCCTTAAGTGAGGTTGCATGGTGCTTACGGAACATAGAACTATTGATATACACTCTGAGAGGAAAAAAAAATCAAATTCATCAACTATGTTACACAACTCCAAAAGAGGGGGAAAAAACACTTATATCAGTAAACAGTGCAAAAATATATCAAACGCTCAAGTGAATGCACAGCCACTTGATTTAGTCTGTGACAAATGCTAATAACAGAAAATAAATTATCGTTTGCATAAACTCTTCAAAATCAATACCTTATTGACAAAACAATGGTATCCATAATGCCCAGAACTTCAGGAGCAGACTTGCAACACCCAAGAATTTTAACCTTCTTGTCCCTCACCAACGGTAATAAACACCGAGACCACTCATGAGGTATTCGACCAATCTGTCACAACCCCAAAAAATCATTACCCAATAAATAATCAAGCAAAACATATTTTATTCCAAATTACATCAAACTCCGCAGACAGTCCATTTGGCAACCAAACATTTTAAAAAACTACTTTATTTTCACATCAAAATACAAAAAGTTAGCCAAGCATTTATTTCAAATAGCATGAAAATGTCATACACAGTCCAACTTCAAGGCAAATTCTTATCTTGGTTCACATTCCATTCACTTACTTCTCCAGCATCCTTGGTCGAAAATCTCACAATCTCCGAACAGGGCACCACTGCTTGCCTCGCCCTCCCAAAGCTCTTACTTGGCAACTTAGAACTCAAACTACTAAAACTCTTCAACGGGAACGTGAACGTCACTTCATCCCCAAGCCTCAATTTTCTCCCTTTACTCGTGGACATTGCCGGCACGTCACCCCACCCCACGAACCACCACTCGCTCCCTTCACTGTAACCTTCAGCAATGGCCTCAGCTAATGTACCATTTTCGCTGGAAGCACGGATCTCGTTTTCCTTACTGATTATCAGCTTCCGTCTTGCAGCCGATGGCTTAATCTCAGGGGTTTTGAAATTGGGAGTGTCGAAGATGATGTTGATGGCGGCAGTGGGGTCGTGATTGGCCATGTTTAGGGCCCTGATTATGTCCATATTGGAGAAGTCCGGGCCCACGACCGATCGGACAGTGGACAACACTTCGTCGGTAACTTTGGTTCCCATTTGATTAACAATAACAAAACCCTAACCCTAATTTGAAATTCAGTGTGCGCATTCAATTGAAACGGCGCGTTTAGGGTATGCGGAAACTGTAAAATGCGTGATGAGAGAGAAAGAGTTCCGACGGAAGTGTGGGCCCGGTGCTACGGAGCGCAGCGGTGCATGTTAGCGCGGTGGTTTCTTTGAGAACGAGCGACCGGACTTTTGAAAATGGCAAGGCGGTGTGGAAATAATTAAATAATATCAAGGGGGAGGGAGTGAGTGATTGTTACCGTGGCGCGTCTACTTCCCGCCATTTTTTTATTTTTCTTTTTATTTTTCGAAAGGGGCCAAAAAAATTATACGTGAAATGTGAAAAAAATATGAAAAAAAGGTAAAATTACGTTGCAATAGTAGTATGGTACACAATTGTAATCAGTTATATTAATAAAATTCAATAATTAAAAATAATAATAGTACCGTATTACTATTGTAACATAATTGGATCCATAAAAAAGTAAGTGACGCGCTGCAATTATTGTTTTTACATTATGTGGTATTGTATAATATTATTTTAATATAAATATATTATATTGTACTAATATTATATAATATTTGGATTATATTGTATTGGTTTTTAGTTATATTATATTGTATTATTTGTTAGTGGATAATTTAAATTATATATTTTAAAAGATAATATTTATTAATATTTAAAAAATTTTAAATTTTAAATTTTAAAAATTTAATATAATCTTTTTAGTTTAAATATTAACAACATCATAATTCTTCGTTAAATTGAAGTTTATGGTCTGTCGAATAATATTTATTTTTTAATATTTTCTAAATATATAACTTGTCAAATAAAAATCAAAATAAATAATTTAATAAAATAATTTTTAAATAATATTACAACATAAATAAAATATATAAAATTAATTATAAACAATAAAATAAAAATTATACATAATTACAAAATAATAAGTGATCAAATAATTGTAACTTAGTGACCAACAAAATAGTTTGCCCTAACTAATCCAAGTAATACTCCTTCGTCCAATAAACCAACATTTGCAAGCACCCTTTTTCCTATCTCTCTTTTAAAAGCCTTTTTTTTGTTTTATTACTTTTTCTTTCTTTGCTTTTCCTTTCTTTTTCCTCTGTTTTCTTTTTCGTTTCTTTTTCTTTGCCTTTGTTTCCTTTTTTCTGTCTTTTTCTTTTCCTTTGCCTTTTTCTTCATTTTTCTTACAAGTTCCCTTTGGGTAATTTGCCCGAGAGTTGTGTGGCTTTGATTATTGGGTCTTCGAGATCGCCTTCGATGATTTTGGCACCTGGGTTCTTTTTGCATACCTTGGCAGCCGATGCCACAAAATGCGAAGAACATGGCTATTTTCCGACGCTTGTATAGCTTTTTTTTTTAATGGTGGAATTGGCGCCCGCGGCGGCAGGGTCATTTTCATTGTCGGAGACGGTGGTTGTGGACATTTCTCCTCCGTCTTCTTCAATTTTCTTTTTTTTTCTCCTTCTACTGCAGTGAGGTGTAATTACGACACTCCAGGAGTTCTTTTTTTTTTTGCGGCATTTGGTGTATTACAACAGTAATTTTATGTGATCTAATACAAAGTTAATTTTGGTCAAACATAATATTATATTAAGTTGATACAATACATTATTATAATGTAGTGTAATGCTGGGTGCCGAATACACAAAGAAATTATTAGTGAAATTTTATTGATTTTTATTAATTATGGAACCATTCATATTTTTTTTCTACTTTAATGTTTTCTATAAAAATTTTCATTTTCTTTAAATTTGTCGACGAGGGGTGAGAATTTTCATCTTTTTCTTATTTTTCATTTAGTCTTCTCTCATTTTTCTCCACATATTATTATTAATTAGACCTTTTTACCACCCTAACATGTAGTGACTGTTTTTGTCTTCATAAATCTATATTTATTGTAGGGTTAATTCACCCGAATCTTTGGTGGTTCGAAATTTTTATATTGTTATGCTTTGATCGGATAGCGGGTGTTTTTCTTGCCGTCTAAGGTCAGATCCGCAAAATGATGGGGTTCGGATTTGTTACTGCAGTGAATAGCTAAAGAGACCTCAAAAGGTTGTGTTTTTAGAATTTGTTGTTTTATTTTATGAAAAACAGGTGACTGCTAGATTCCAAATTGACGACGAGTCGAGAAGCCCAGCTCGAGCAGAAATGGGCCTGTATTTGCAAGGCGCTCTCTAGACCGTTAACAGTACAAAGCCTCAAAAGAATAATTTGAGGGTCTTTGTTTTTGTTTTTCAACGGAATAATACAGAAAAGAAAATGAATAATTGGAGATTGAAACTATTAATTGAGATCTTTATTGTGTCACAAAAGACATATTTTATGTCATAAAAGATTACAATAAATGACTCAAGGGATAAATGACTAATAAGTAGCTAAACATTTGAAAGAGTGCGAGTCGACCTGTACTAATAACGTACGTCCGGTAGATTTCAAGAACTCAAGTTGAAAAAAAAAAGTATACTCAAGTGATATTTGCATAGAAAGATCATTCACACATTTCAAAGGAGATTTAATATCAAAATTAAAAAAAAAAAAGAAAAACTTACTCTTGTAACACATACAGAAACTAATGTGGTAAGAATGTGACAATTTAAGCTAGAGATTGACTGTCTATTTTTCTTTAATTAAATCCAAAATACTAGTCTCTTGAATACCAATGGATAGGTCATAGTGCCTTTCAACAATGTTGAGGGTATTAGTTTAAATCCCACTAGACTGAATGTTTAATATTTCTCCCATAAATATGAATAAAAATAGCAAATATATATTACTATTCTTGATATACCATAAATTTGTAAATTATAGTATGTCCAAAATTTAGAACGAAGGCATGTTTCAGTTTTTCACAACAAAAAAAAATGCAAAATTTTATTATGAAAATACTCTGTACTTGGGGACCAATGGCCCATTTAGGATTATTTTTTCGAGCGTTAAAAATCAATTTTAAAAAGTTAAAAGATGATTTTAGTATTTAGAAAATATTTTAAAAAATCATTTTTTTCTCAAAATCACTTCATTCTACAATAGATTTTGAAAAATAAGAAAGGTGTAACTATTCAAAATTAAATTTTGAAAATTATTTTTATATTTAATATAATTCTATATATATATCCTCGTATATATTATTAAAAATCAAAATTATTCTTATTATTTAGAAAATAAAATCATCAATTCTAAAGAGATTATTTTTTATCAATTATATTGAGATAATAAACTAAAAAATAATTTAAAAGTACAAATATTTATTTTAATTATCAATTATTATATATGGACAATAAAAAGTACTTTATATACATGTTTATAAATGTGTAAATAAATTTTATTCAACATTATGTTTAACTCAATCATTTATATTTTTAAAGCAGTTTTACAATAAAAATTTAACAAACACATATGATTGCTTTTAAAATTCACTGTACTTTTAAAAATACATTTTATCAAATGTTTTACAAATTTTCTTTTTAGTTGATTATTTATGCAGTGCAATTAAAAACAATTATTTTAAACGTTACAATATACCAAATTAGCCCTTAGTGAAACGGTAATTTATCACATTATAATTCCATTAAAATAAAAAGATAGTTAAATTATTGCCTAAAAAATTGTGGAATGACTTTACACTTACAGATTTGTTTTAAAACAATGATTTAATCTAACCTAATTTCGAATCAATCTAATTCAACCTCACCAAAAATAGCAAACCAAGATTCCCATATCTATCCCCGAGAAAATGTACCGATCTATAAACCATAACATGTTACAAATAAAATAGAAAGTGGGTCCATTTATTCATTGCAAAAATGGAAAAATAAAATAAAATGAAGAGAAATTAAAATAAACTCTCAACATATACGGCTAATTGTCAAAAAGTTTTACCCGGAGAAAATAATTTTAGGTTATTAATTAATTTCATGATCGTTCATGTACCATTTAAAATTGCGTAGCACAAGTGGCGAAATATATTATCAAAATTTATTTCCTATATTTTTAAGAAATTGGCGGGTACCTCATAACAAAAATGAATAATTTTCCCGCCATTTTGTTTATATAATCTGTTCCATTTAGCTTATGTGAATGAATGAATGTATCCAAATTTGCTTTGCGTAAGTTTCAGCGAAAGAGCAGCTTAGAGCGTCACCCGGATCGGTAACGAACTCTGAGTTGACTCGCTACACAGCGAGTTGGTGTTCCGCTCCGGATATTATTTAATTTTCTTTTTAGTAATGTTTTATTAGTCGTTTCTCAAATACGTCGTTGACTCCTCTGTTGGAGACGGTAAATCGTGTACAAGTGGACTTTTGTGAAATCAGTTTTGACCAAATGGTGTGGGCCCTGTAATCTAATCGGACGTCCATATATTTTATTTATCAAGTTTGATTGGATTTATGGTTTTTGGTTAATTAAAGAAAAAAAATTTGTGTCAAGTTACCCCATACTTCATTTTTAAAGTAGATCTCTTATCCGTCACTCGGTCTTTAGCCGAGTGGTTGGATTATTGTCTTTACAGTTTAAGCCTCTACAAAAATATTCTGAGAGTTCAAATGTTTCTTTAAATATATTATTTAATTGATTGGAGGTCAATATTATCAATTATAAGTGTGAGTGGAATATACGTCATTTGAACATTAGTGAGAGTAAAAATATAGATAATGTTTTATAAAAATATATGTAAACTAATATTCGTAATAGTCTCATTTATAGTCAGATTAATTTTGTATTAAATTTTATTAAAATATGATCCAATAAATTCTGATGCAATTATCAATAAGCTTATCACTTAACACAATACAAATAAAACACCATGAAGAGAAATAGGTTTAAGTTAATAAATATTTTGAGTTTTGATTTTTTTAAACCAATTCTGTACATAATTTAGAAAAACAATGGTTCATTTTTTGCCATTTAGATTAAATATTTTAAAATTATTACTATCTATAGTCAGTTTGGACAAGTCCAATTGTAGATTATTGTTTTGAAATGCATCAGTTTGAATCCTCATGAGAAAATTTTATCTTTTCACAAAAATATGAAAAATAAAAAATTTATCCATAAATACACTAGATATATTAATCTTTAGCTAACCTTGGTAAATCTTTTAGATTATTATAATATATATATTGATAAATCCCAATTATAATGTATATCACTTAAAAAAAAAGGAAGCATCATTTAGATAAAGTAGTTTTTGATAATAAATATCTCATTTAACTTATCTGTAAGTTACAAATATATTTGCAAATAAGTGTGATTATGTTTATTCTTTTGTATTATTTTATAAAAAAATAAATTTTTTCTAGGCAACAAACATTAAATTAAAGGAGAAGAATGGAGGAAAGAGAATAATAAACTAAAAAAAGTCACATAACCTATTATTTATTCTTTTTAAAATGTATATTCACTGATCTGTATATTATGAGAATACTTCCACCGGATTATAACCTTTTTCATTTTAATAATATATAGGCAAACGCCTCCATGCCATGTAATTAAAAAAAAATTTCTGATTCGACTCGAACGGGTCGAATCCTAACTCGAAGATTCCGAGTTTGGAACTCAGTGAGTGAAAGACGAACAACTAATACATATTTAACTCGTTACAAATGAAGTTATGGAGAGAGAGAAAGGGAGGCTTTCTTTTTTAGGGCTTCTAATCCTTCTCTCCCCACGAAACACACAACACCAGAAAAATCAGAAGAGGAAAAAAAAAAGATCGATGACAATTTATAAACCCTAACTAGGTACTCTTTTTTCCTCGAACTTTTAAAAGTAAATAATAAATCAAAACTTCAATTCTATCTACTTATAAAAATCATTCAATCTATTACTTTATCTCTACATTTTTAAAAAATACCATGTTTTTTCAAATTCTCTTTTGTCTAATTAACAGTTAGTACGATTCGTTATTGATTTTGTGTCGCGTGATTCGTTTGTATAGGATCTGTACAAACTCTGGATCTCTTGAAAGGAAGCATATGTTAAAACTTCAGCAAATTATACGATTTTGTGGAACCCTAGAGTTATTTATGAATAGGTGAATCTTGGTTTTTGATTTGATTTGGTCTGATTGGTTCGTTATCGATCTAATAGATGGAGGCTAAGGTGAAAAGACCAAGGGGTAGGCCGAGGAAAAGAAAGAGACCGGAGGATGAGGATGTTACCGATGGTGCTGGGGGTAAGAAGCGGGTTGTTGTTGTTGAGGCGAAACCAATAGCGTTAGTCGGTAGATATGTGTTGAAAGAATTTGAGAGTGGGATATTTTTAGGAAAAATTGTGTATTATGAAAGCGGATTGTATAGGGTGGATTATGAGGATGGTGATTGTGAGGATTTGGACAGTAGTGAGCTTCGTCAGTTCCTTTTAAATGAGGTTGATTTTGATGCTGATTTAACTTGGAGGAGGAAGAAGCTGAATGATTGGCTGGTGAAAAGGAGTCTGAAGAACGAGAAGAGTAATTTAGAGAAGAAAGATGGGGATGCAAAGAATGAGGTGGATCAGATTGAAGCATCCACATTGAGCGAGGTGAGTTGTGGCCTGGCAGTTGAGGATGTTGGTGAACAAGTTGAAGGTGATATGGACTCATCTAGTGATTCATGTGAGCATGTGCGGGAGACAGATGCAGGATTGGAGGCTGAAACCCCACTTCTTCCACCTCCACAATTGCCTCCATCTTCGGGGACTATAGGTATGCCAGAGGAATATGTTTCACATCTTTTTTCTGTCTATGGGTTCTTGAGGTCATTCGGCATACACCTGTTTTTAAGCCCGATTGGATTGGATGATTTTGTTGGGTCACTGAATTGTTGTGTTCCGAACACATTGCTGGATGCCATTCATGTAGCGTTGATGCGTGTCTTGAGGCGTCGTCTTGAAACACTCTCTTCGGATGGCTCAGAGCTTGCATCAAATTGCCTGAGGTAAAATTTTTATTGTCTTTGTTAGTGCATCATGGTGTAGAATGAGTGCAATACTAGAAATGATGTTTTTCATTTGTATCTATAGTTCATCATATTCTACTGGTGGTTGCTGCAAGACACATGAAAATGGTTAGATTTTGAACCATTTTGTCTTAGGAAACAAGACTGTAAATCTTACTCGATGCAGTTTAATATGACTATTTGACTAATTGGATTTTGTTGTGTTTTTCATTTTAAGTGTGTAAGTAATTTTTTGGCATGAACTATATCCTCCCTATTCATATCTATGACGTATGCATGTATGAAGATGCATTTACTTTTTATTTCACTGACATTGCTGAATCATGTTATTTTCTTGTACACAGGTGCATTGATTGGAGCCTGCTTGATACACTAACTTGGCCTGTTTATGTGGTCCAGTATCTCACATCAATGGGATACATAAAGGGAACCCAGTGGACAGGATTTTATGAAGAGGTTTCAGTGAGAGAGTATTATTCCTTATCTGCAGGAAGGAAGCTGATGATTTTGCAAATTCTGTGTGATGATGTGTTAGATTCTGAAGAGCTGAGAGCTGAAATTGACGCGCGTGAAGAATCAGAAGTTGGATTAGATCCTGATGCAGCAAGCAATGGTTCTGAAATTGCACGTAGAAGGGTCCATCCTAGATTTTCCAAAACTCCGGATTGCAAGAATAGGGAGGCTGTGGAATTTAATGCTGAAAACAATCGAATGAAGACTTCTTGTAAAGCAAAACCTTTGGGTTTTAAAGGCACTGAGATGGATGCTCCGGGTGTTGATGTGGATGGGAATGGTGATGAATGCCGCATTTGTGGAATGGATGGGACCTTGCTTTGCTGTGATGGGTGCCCATCGGCATATCACACAAGATGTATAGGTGTCTCCAAAATGAATGTACCAGAAGGGTCATGGTATTGTCCAGAATGTGCAATTAATAAAGTGGGCCCGATTGTCACAATTGGAACCACACTTAGAGGAGCAGAATTATTTGGGATTGATTTATATGAGCAAGTGTTCCTGGGTACATGCAATCACTTACTGGTGTATGTTTCCAGAGCTTTCTACATCTTACTTTTCTCATTAACTACAATTTTTATTTTAACTTTTGGCTATCCACTTCTGGTATTCGCTCTGTAAAACTTGTCGTACTGAATTTGCAGTTTGTTGCTGTTTGCCTTTTGACTGGAAAAATTATCTAAAACTTTGTTTTCATGCTTTATTATAGTCTCTTGGCTTTATTTTCTGGACAATGCCTAAGTGTTTTGACTGATTTTTTGAAATTGATTATTTCAGGCTCAATGCTTCCAGTAACACGGAACAGTATATCAGATACTACAATCCGATTGACATTCCCAAGGTCTTACAAGCACTTTTATCATCTGTGCAACACGTATCATTGTACTTGGGGATTTGCAAGGCAATTCTACACTATTGGGACATTCCAGAAAGTGTTGTCCCTTTTATGGGAATGGAAACTAATAAAATAAATTCAAAGGCAGATGAAAAGTTTTGTAGTCAATCGCATCATCCTCCGATCAAGGAAAGCCAAAGAATTACAGATATGGTTGAGGCTGGGAATGCAAGTAGTAACAACGGAAGTAATGTGGATAATGTGGCTGTTTCAAATCTACACACCTTTATGAATACAATGTCCCAAACTGGTGTTCCTATTGTTCAGAGCAATGATATAACAGTAACAGAAAAATTACAGGATTGTCTCGTATTGAATGGGAAGCTACCTGGACATGTCAAAATGGAGTCTGCCATGTCTACTGGTTCGGTTAGCCAGCAAGCTGATCCATCTGATGTAACCTACCAAAGCTTGGTTGACAGATCAAGTGCAATAGACTTTATGACTTGCACCTCACAAATCAGCAATGATGGTAATAGCGGGCATGCAAGTTCATGTTTATCACCAAATATCTCATTTCTGAGCAAGGAACGAAATCGTGGAGGTCTTTTAGGAGTTGGAACAAACTATGCCAATAAGTGTGCATTCATGGGCTCTGTTTTCAAACCTCACTCATATATAAATCAATATATGCATGGAGAATTTGCTGTGGCTGCGGCTGCAAAATTGGCCGTTCTTTCATCTGAGGAAAGCCAGGCTTCAGAGATGCATAAATCAGGCAATACCAGAAAAGCTATGTCTGGTAACATTTCACTGCAAGCAAAAGCATTTTCATCAACAGCCTCGCGGTTTTTCTGGCCCTGTTCTGAAAGGAAGCTTTGGGAGGTTCCAAGGGAGAGGTGTAGCTGGTGTTATTCATGTAAATCCCCACCTTCAAATAGGAGAGGATGCATGTTGAATTCAGCTATGACAGTTGCCACTAAAAGTGCTATGAAAATTCTCAATGGCCTTCTTGCTCCAAAGACTGGGGAGGGGAATCTCCCTACTATTGTGACATACATTATGTACATGGAAGAGAGTTTATGTGGTCTTATAAGTGGCCCCTTTAGGAGCGTAAGTTATAGAAAAAAATGGCGTAAACAAGTTGCGGAGGCTTGTACTTTGAATTCGATAAAAGCCCTCTTGCTAGAAGTGAGTTCCCCCCCCAAAAACAATAAAATTTGTTGGCATGTTTATTATCATGCATATATTTGTTTCAATTTGTTTATTTATTTTATTATGATTTGAAGTTCCTGGATTTTATATAAGTAGGTTTTGATTATTAAGATTGGTAGGACATTTCTTTTTCACATGATGTAGCATATGTTTGATTGTTGATTGTTGTAGATATACCTTGAATTTCTTGTATCTTAGTAGCTGATTCTAACTTCTAGATGCATTTAAAATGAAATAGGAATGCTTTGCACTGAATATATATATGTTCTTGCACATGTACTATCTGTGACTGCCGCTTTTCCATACTCTCGAATGTACTTTAATGTTTTATCATATGAAATTCATTGGCTATTTTTTTATAATATGCTGAGGGAATGATACTTTTTGATTTTAGTGCTTCACTCATGATTAAGCTTGTTAAGTGGTCATGAGACCATAAGACATTTTTCTGGTCATTTCTGAGTTCTTCGTTTCATTCCTTCTTGGGTTGAGTTTAATGGATCATTCAATCTTCCTGTGTTCACACTACTTCCCACCATTTCAGACTGAACTTTTGATAAACCTTAGATTTTGTTTCCTTCCTCCAGAAAGTATCAGGAACTTGCTGCAGTGGGGGCACACTTGTGTCCGCTTAATTATTTTAGCTAAATTGTATAAGATTTCATAAGCTATTAAAGACCTTGGACATTGTTCAGGCATTCAGCTGTGGCCATAGTGTTTTTATGCTCTATATATGTAATTATGACCATTTCCTTAGGATGCGTACAGTCTTTTATGTTCTGTTTGTGAATGTATGACTTAATTATTACAGAGTTTATCCATATGCTTATGTTATTTGCGTTGCGAGTCTTGTGACCTTGTAGTCTTCATTTTCAGCTTGAGGAAAACATCTGCCATATTGCTCTTTCTGGGGACTGGGTGAAGTCGATGGATGATTGGCTGGGTGACTCTTCTGTGATACAAAGTGCTTCATGCAATTTCGTAACTACCCAGAAACGTGGATTAAGTGGGAAGCGGGGTAGGAAGCATTCTGTTATTTCTGAAGTTACAGCTGATGATTGCAATGACCAAAGTTTCAGCTGGTGGCAAGGAGGGAAGTCAACAAAGCTAATATCTAACAAAGTAATTTTGCCGCACGCAATCATTAGAAATGCAGCTCGCCGAGGTATCATCTATGGTGTATACTTATTGTTATAATTTTTAATTTTAAGTTAAATTAGTTGAAAGGGAGAAAAAATATTCATGATTTTATGGCTCATCAGGTGGTTTGAGAAAGATCTCTGGTGTTAATTACACTGCAGAGATGCCTAAAAGAAGCAGGCAGTTGGTTTGGAGAGCTGCGGTTGAAAGGAGTAAGACTGTGTCACAGCTTGCACTTCAGGTTTGTCTAAATATATTTTACCATTTGAGTTATTATATTACCTTCTTTCTTACACTTTTAGCATATTTTCTTTTTGTTCTGACAATATAATGGGTTTCTGGTTTTATGATTTCTCAAAGTATTTTGAAATTTTTGCATCAGGTTAGATATATAGACCTTCATGTGAGATGGAGTGAGCTTGTTCGTCCCGAGCAGAATCTCCAGGATGGAAAGGGTCCGGAGACAGAAGCTTTTGCTTTTAGAAATGCAATTATTTGCGATAAGAAAATTGTAGAAAACAAGATTAGATATGGAGTCGCTTTTGGAATTCATAGGCATCTTCCTTCCCGTGTTATGAAGAATATCATTGATATAGAGCTCAGTCAAGATGGCAAGGAGAAATACTGGTTTCCTGAAACGTGCCTCCCTTTATTTTTGATTAAAGAGTATGAAGAAAGTGTGGACATGGTGATTGCGCCATCATCTAAAAAGCCCTCAAATGAGTTGTCTGAGTTTCAGAAAAAGCAGTTGAAAGCTTCCCGAAAGGATTTATTTTCATATCTTGTGTGTAGAAGGGATAAGATTCAGAAGTGTGCATGTGCATCGTGTCAAATTGATGTTTTGCTTGGGTAATTACTTTTTATATTTTTCATTATTTTAGTTTTGGGTTTTTGCACCTACTTGCCTCAGCTCATCTGTCTTTTCTCATGATGTGATCTTCAGGAATGCGGTCAAATGTGGTACCTGCCAAGGTATGCTAATCACTAACCTATCAGTTTTTTGTTTTAGAGATGTCTTAGGATTCCCAGTTGTTTACCTCCTCTTTTATGTCAATATCTATGTCAAAAATTTCACAGATAATATAATATTTTTGCGTATCCTGGACTTTGGCCTCCCATTCCTCATGTTATCAGATAGTTACTACCCCTTTCTTTTATAGCTGCTTTATTGGCAGCCTAAGTTTCCTTCTTTTGGCTCTTTCAAGACACTTGCAGATGATGTATGCCTACATCCTATAATTGATATTATACTCCCTTTTTTAATTGAGTGTCTTAAGTTTACCCCGCTTTCGTTTAACATCTTGTCTACAAAAAGTAAAACTTGCAAACCATTAAAAATTGAGATTGAGAAATTTTTTTCGAGAAGGAAAAGCTGTCAAATGCATTGTAGATGTTCGTGTATGTTTTAGATGCTGTATTTTGGACCTCTAAAAGAAATATAGAGGAAAAAAGAAACCTGGTGGACAACTTGTCGTACTTGCTAAACAAAATGCCATATATTTCTTACACACTTGCTCTTTTTTTTTCCATTGAAAGTGACTATTGCTCTTTGTAAAAACTTAAAAAAGTGATCTACCTGGTTAGAATTCAGCTGGTTGCTAACATTGGTGGGACATAAAAAATGCATGGATCAAAAACAAAACTTTACCAATCCAATAATAAATTAGATTTGATGAATTTCCAGCCAAAATTTGAACCCGAAGAAGAGTGAGAGGAAGAAAAAGTGAAGCAGAATTAATTTTGGAACTTGTTTTCCAAGAATATTTTCCAATGTTCTCTTACTGCTCATATAAGATAAGGATCCTTTGAGCAATTGGGCCCTCAGCAATTGTCAGAGTCAAAAGTTTTTGATTGCTTGGCAGTTGTGAAAATATTGAAGTCAGTTAAATATATAGTGATCCTGTCTCTCCCTTTCTCTCTCTCTCTCTCTCTGTTTTAATTTTTTTTTTATAATTTAAAGAAGGAAAAGAAAAAGAAATCTGTTCCTCTAAGTAAGGTGCCATGGTATCCCTTGAAATTTGGGAATGTTTCGGGGACTATAATTAAACATTCTGGAACTTTCAATTAGTGTAATTGAGGTTCACTATTTTCCAGGTAACTCACCTTGTAAATAATATGTTGTTAGCATGGAAAATTTACTTATTTTCTCTTGGAATGATTGAAACAATTGTTAGTCTACGCACATACAAATAGAATAGTACTGCAAATAAGTAATAATTGTGTTTAGGTGTTCTGAAGATATATAAGTAGTTCTTAGTTAAATGTTTAGCCCACAAATAAGATTATTACAACTGGCTATAATTGTAATTTCAAGTTAGATGACTTTAAAATGAGGAGACTGTTATGTCATCAGAGATAGGATGCTTGCTGCTATATTTGTTGTTGCAGAATTGAATAATGTTGAAGTTTTGCTCTGTACTTTGGCAAGGTTATTGTCATGAGGGTTGTACAGCAAGTTCAATGCATATGAACAATGGAGTTGAGCCCATGATTGTCTGCAATCGATGTTACCTTCCAAGAGCTTTAGCTACAAGTGAAATTCGTAGCGAATCTCCAACCAGTCCACTGCCCTTGCATCGGCAAGAATATCATACTGCGGTAAAAGTCAGTAAAGGAACACGACCTAAAGGTTTTAATCAAGCATTGGCATCTATCAGAACTCAGGAGAGTTCTGAGAGCAAACAAACAGTTTCTGATTCTAGTACAGTGACGAAAACTCGAAATAGAACATTGTCTTGGGGAATCATATGGAGGAAAAAGAACATTGAAGATGCAGGTGCTGATTTCAGGCGTGCAAATGTACTCCCAAGGGGCAAGTCAGTTACCCATTTGGAGCCTGTTTGTGATCTGTGTAAACAGCCATATAATTCTAATCTGATGTACATTCACTGTGAAACTTGCCGAAGTAAGCCAGTTTGGATAGTTTTTGCTATTACATTTTACCTGAAGATATCAATTTTTTATTATACGTATCTTAATGACACTTTGGATCTCTGGTCATTTGCAGGGTGGTTTCATGCTGATGCTGTTGAACTTGAGGAGTCAAAACTTTCTGATGTAGTAGGTTTCAAGTGTTGCAGATGTCGTAGGATAGGAGGACCTGAGTGTCCCTACATGGACCCGGAACTGAAGGAGCAAAAGCGCAAGAAGGATCAAAAGCGCAAGAAGCAACAGTTGAATGCTCCTAAACAGGGGCAGGGATCTATGAGGGTAGATTCTGATGATGGTACCATTTATGAATCAAAGGAATTTAAACTCACAACTCCAATGTATCCGATGGAGGAAATGTTTGTGCCAGAAGAAGATCCTCTTCTTTTCTCTCTTTCGACAGTTGAGCTTATCACAGAGCCCAATTCAGAGGTGGATTGTGGCTGGAATAATTCTGCACCAGGGCCACAAAAACTTCCAGTCAGAAGGCAAATGAAGTGTGAAGGGGATGTAGGTAGTGGGTCTGTTGGGAATAATGTTCCTAATGTCGACTTATCCATGAGTTTTGATGCAAATAATGTCATGAACCCTAAAGAGGAGCTTTCAGTTCCTTGTGTGGAATGGGATGCTTCTGGCAATGGCCTTGAAGGTGAGATGCTGTTTCACTATGACAGTCTTAACTACGAGGATATGGAGTTCGAACCCCAAACCTACTTTTCTTTTTCAGAGTTGCTGGCTTCTGATGATGGTGGGCAGTTGGATGGGGTTGATGCTTCTGGGGTTGTGTTTGGAAACCGGGAAGATCTTTCTTGTTCAATTCAACAAGATGGAGCCCCTCAACAATGTGGGTTGGGTACATCTAAGGATCCAAGCAATTGCACGGTTTCGACGGTTAATAAAATGCAGTGTCGAATGTGCCCTGATATTGAGCCAGCTCCTAATCTCTCATGCCAAATTTGTGGCCTTGTAATACACAGTCAATGTTCACCTTGGCCTTGGGTGGAGTCTTCATACATGGAAGGAAGTTGGAAATGTGGCAATTGCCGAGACTGGCGGTAAACTTGCAATGCCTAAAGGAGTAAAGGTTAAAAGATTGTGCCGTTTTAATTTGAGGGGGTGTATTGTTGAATGGGGATTTTATTTAGGGTCATTTTTGACAAACTTTGTGGATGGAATGGCAACTGAGAGTGAGGTTCAGGGTCTGCAAATTTAACATTCTTTTTTCGGTTGCCGGTGAAGGTGGAGAAATTCTACAGTGTAGAGGCCGAGTGGCTCCTGCTGCTGATTAGAAACTGCTGCTGCTGCTCAGTTGCCAATTTTGGTTATATGGTTGCCTCCTGTGAAGTTCCCTTTTGAGCAACCGGAATCAGTCAAGGTGTTGATAACCAATCTGATTCAAGGAATTCAGCAGAATTGGAGAAAGTTAGGAAATCGGTTATGGTGTAAACTGAACCGTAGAATTGATTTGCTGGTTTAGATTATTTACAGCGATCTAGAAAGATAAGCAATTTTTTTTGGTTGTGCTTATCCGGTTGCATTGCTTGTACAAATTAGATTTCTGTCAGCATATTTTACTTGGAGAATAGCAAAAGATTAAAAGTGGAATCCTTTGTTCTTTTTCATCTTTCTGTCTTTCGTATAAAAAAATAAATATGTATGAATAAATTGCATTTCTCAACCTAGTATGTGTATGCATGTACATGTATACACACACAACAAATCTATTAGTTTTCAAGGAAAATCCCATTCGAGTAAATGACATAAATGCTCTATTATTTTCATCTATTAAAATGATTGATTGACAAACAAATACAATCTGTCTTAATTCACAAGTCGATCTAGCTCATGCAATATCTTACAAACTGTATACATATTTGTACTACAGAAAACAATCCAGTGAAACTGGGAAGAGAAAGGGAAAAAAGAATGGAAAGAAATGGAAAAACCTCTATTCCAGAAGACATAAAATGCTCACCCAGTCGCAGTAAAATTGTGCAGAAAAGAATCTCAAAATCCCGACCAACCCTCACTCAAACACTAAGCCGATCACAAATTAGGTCACCCTCAATTCCGCCAGCCCTCGCATCATGATTTTCCCTATCCACCTCTTAATTGGAAGGACAGATGGGAAGGTCGGTTGTAGAAATCAGGTTTACAAGTGTATATTGAACAAATATTCGCGGGTACTCACTGCTAATTTGTCAAAGCAAACCTGCCAGCATTGCTCCAGGATCGTTTGACGGTGCTGGTGGTGGAACTGGTTGGGCTACTGGAGGTGTTGGTGGCACTGGGGCAGGTGGATGGGGAGCAATGGGAATGCTGACTAGTTGTTCCTTGATGAACTCCTTTAACCTGCAAATCAAATGGTCTTATCAGTCTGGCAAGTTGTTAAAACTCAAATATAACTCAAGAATAGGCCTATGAGGCTGAATTTCATACTCAAATGTTAGTGTAGGGTCTCCTGAGGCAACCGTCATTCGCAGCTGCGTTCTATCTGCTGGATCTGTTTCAATTCTAGTCTGAATGTCACAGAAGAAATATCTGTCAAACAGTGTTCTTTCTTTTCACTAATGACAATGCATTATCTGCATCTAAAATTTAACAATACTTCAGGGTATTATTACCATAACAATGATTATTATTATTATTATTATCATTTTGGTTAAAATTTTCCTCCCCATGCAAGTTACAAAATCATGTGATGCTCATACGGACTTAAGCGAGATTCATCTTTAGAAGACACTGCCACTGAAGAAGCAAGACAGCATGATCTCAATACTAAATTAAAATGAGAACACAATAAAAACTGACTCCCAAACACAATGGTACTTGTAGAGCACAAGGACTACAGGCATTTGAACCGTAATACTGAATGAATGAGTAAACTTTAACAAAGGACTAAAGGTTGCTTCCAGGTGTTATTCATAACGTGCCCATCCTGAAATCATATAATTAGCCCAGATAAATAGCTAGAAGCAGATATTTCTTCCTTACCAAGCAAAGCATGGCTCGTGTACTTTCTGAGTAAAATGTTGTGCTTGCAACCAAATTATTAGGATTTGGGTCCTAAAACACAAAATCAAACTATGAACAAAATTTATATAATTGAAAGATAAAGGTGAGAGTGAAAGGATGAAGCACTTACAAGCCCTGGACAGACCATCAAATGGCAACTGTTAAATAAATTAGCCATTTCAAGTAGTGGCATTGGTCGCACACCTCGGACCTGCACAATTAATAGAAAAAATATGGGTGTTTGAATGAGAAAAATATATGGGGCTTGCCATTTGATGTAACGTTGCCTTAAAGGCAGATTATGGTCATCAAGCCAATTTCTTTTCACCTCAATTGCATTTTGATACTCACGAATAAAGAACATAATATTTGCAACAAAATTAATCCAAGACTAATAACTGCAAGAGGCTCTAGCAAGTAATTACTAAAATATAAAATTCACTTCAGTAACAAATCTAATTATTTTTGTTATTATCAACATCATTTAGTGCAATAAAAAGCAGAAAACAAAGAAAATGTAATGTTTTTATTAATAACAAATACAGTGTAAAAAGGAAAGGCAGCATGTACAAACCACTTCTTGAAGCTTTAAAGGTGGGCCTGAAAGTGATCTCCATTGTGGGAAAAACTCTTCAGCAGACACGGTTATAGGCTGAAGAAACTTATTCAGGACTGCAGGAAGGCGAAGCTTGACATTTACCTATATAAGGGACAATTTGGATATTAACACTACCACATATTACTGAGGCCTGAGCACAAGGGAAACATGTAAAACATGAATTTATTTTTAGCACATACCATATTGGTATTAAACTTGTAGGAGAAGTCAAGAACAGCTACATCCCTGCTTGGTCGGAGATTCATGACTTCAAGTGGGCATTGCACCTATACAAGCAAAGAGGAAAATGTCAAAAAAGAAAAATTAAAACAAAAAAAGATGGAGAACAGACTGAGAGTGACAAGCATATCCATGAAGATGACAAACAATATAACTAGCAGTATTCACCTGTGCTCGAGGAGGAATAGTTTCAGGTACTAACGAGAGCTCCATCTTTAAATGGGAAGGCGGTAAAATTAGAGCTTGAACAGAAACAAGTGGAGAGGTATTCTTGTTTCCTAAGAATAGCACTAGACGTCCATGATGGCCTCGCCACTCAGCTTTAATACCAATCTGGGACAACATTCAACAAATAAATAATGTCATGCCTCGGTAAGAAACTGTAAGACCATCTCAAAGAATGTGAGGGAGATATCATCAAAATAACCATGAACTTAAATAGATGATGGCCAATAGGATAGTGAGGAAAAATTTCAAAGGAAAAGGTCAAACCTGAACATAAGGATCCTCATAGAGTACACCGCTATCCTTTAAGCATAAAGCATGAAATCTTTCGGCAATATTTCCTATTGGCTGCAAAAATAGATGACAAATGTTTAGATGTTGACAGAATGTCATGGTTTCAACATGAAGAGAATGTGCAGAAGAGTGTTATGCTGCAGGGAAAGTGAAAAGCTTTCAGGAAAAGAAAATTATAACAAAAATGAAAGAAAAGAAACATCTATATTAGGACTTCATAAAAGCTCTTATAATGTAGAAGGCAGAACAACCAAGGAAAATTTTTCTTCAAAGTACTATAACGTGATAGAACTGCACATGCAACACAACCATAAATACCTAACTCTCTGAGTAGTTGGGTATTATTCTCTGGGGTCTACTTATGCTACATTCAGATGCCTCTGTACTATATATAGCCAGAGCATATAGTCACTAAAACCAGCCCGATCTAGGAGGGACCGAGGGGAACCCATCCAGCAAGGCAGGTTCTACAGATATATTGACAATCAGCTCACATTCAAACGAGCAAACCAAAGTCTACAATGGCATATATACACCAAAATAACAAACAGGTAATAAATACAAACCTCAACAGCATTTGTCTGCACTGTAACAGGTACTATGGCCGCTGCGTCCACAGCTGCAACTCCTTCCAATCCAGACACCACATTTTGCTCAGATTCACCGGCAACAGGAGGACCTTCGATAGCAAGTGGGCCCAAAAGATCACCAAGAAGATCAGGTGAGGGAGAAGGAGATGGAGGTTGAGGTTGAGGTTGAGGATCTACTTTGGTCAAAGTCCCATTTGGCTGGGCCATCCCTGGATCTGTTGAATTATGATCCTGTAAAGGTAAAAGCATGTCAGTATCCACTTACAGCTATAAATCTGATGTATTCAATCCCGAGGCAAAATTCATATGGGAGATATGAACTCGATTTCATGAAGAGATAGACATATGAACTCAATTTCATGAAGAGATAGACACTAACCACACTACTGCTCATGCTGGGAACTTTTACAAGACCAAGCTGGTTGACTGGCGATGTCCCATTAGCAGAGCTTTGGTCGGCTACAACCAATGCAGTTGATGTCTGCTGCTGCTGCGCTCGCAACTTGATGGCACTTTGCTCTGCAGTATCAACTTCAACATCTTCGGCTTTTTTGATCAATGAAGACTAAATGGTAAAGAGTAACAGTTAGTGTCTAAGATTCTGAATGAAAACCTCAATCAAACTTTTTGATGAACTGGTCCTCTGCATATAACTACTAGAGGAGGTGACTGATCTGATCACATTGTAAATTTAAATACACATACTTGGCGCTCAGGGAATTTGGGCATTTCAGCCAAGATATCCATCAAAGCTGCCCCTTTCCTACTCAATGCAAAGTACTCAACAGCTCGTTGTTGAATCTCAACTTCAATGCAACTCTCATATCTAAAACAATACAGGACTGCGTTAGGAAATTCACATCATTTGTAGACAATTGTGTGAATTCAAAATCCAATGGTAACTCTCACTTATTGAATATTGCCCAGATCTGATTCTGTAATTCTGGATCTGCGGGTTGTGTGTGCATTAAGATCTTGGCATATGTTGAAAGAAGAATAGCAACAGTGGACATCCTGCAAATGCAATACTTATTTTAATCAAGAAACAAAAGTTTCTTAAATATGAAGGAAGAATATGAAGTGCTCTTACGAAACAGTTGGAAGCTTCTCGTGAATGATGCTGAATATCTCCTTTGGACTACAGCCAGGTCGTCTGGCCAAAAGGTGGCTGTACTCTCCAAGAAGATAAGCACTAACCTATGGCAAGGCAAAATAAGTCAAATATGACATAAATAAAAAACTTTTAAGATGTAATGACATATTAAATTGAATAAAAATATTCAGAATATTCTAAAGCTTCATTTTCAATTAATGTTTGCATGATAAAATTGTTACTCTAAAAAATGGAAAACTAGTCAGAGTGTTCATGCTTTATGAGGTATTGTACAAAAGTGAAATTCTACAAATCCACAAGATTCATAAAGTATTCCAAACATATGAAATCTATCACCATATGCATAGAACCAGACCGCAAGATACAAATTTGGAAGCCAACTGGGAGAAACAAGTAATTATAGCTTGTCTGATTCTTTTATTTTATTTTTTTATTTTTTTGGAAAAGTTGCCTAATTTTTGTGATGGAAATTGATCTCTGTATATTCTCATAACATATCGTTAAAGCCAATAATAGTATAAGAATCACATTATAGAGGTAAGTAAAAACTCGACCAACAAAAACTATGAGTTGACTTCATTGGACCACCCAAATAAAGTGTGAAGATTCCTATCCAATGCAAATATAGCTAATTTGGAAAATGAATGAAGGTCAGAAGTATAATCACCTTAACCATTGTCTCATGTAGGGCTAATTTGGAAAATGAATGAAGGTCAGAAGTTAATCACCTTAACCATTGTCTCATGTATGGCAGGCTTGTCAAGATATTCTCTGGCTTTTGCAGCTGCATAAGGCTGATCAAATATGGATAATGAAGTCTCAGTCAATATTAAATGAGCAGGTCCACTAGATAAATGATTAACTGTGTTTAAATAACAAACGTGTCGATCACCTGTAGGTCCTCATTGTTTGTAACAAATTGCACAACACGGAACCATATGTCATCGCTGACGAAATCTCCAGCTTTGTCAATCAGCTGAAGGATGACATCCACATACCTGGAAGAATCATAGGATATGATATCATATGCACAGCTTATACAATCTTGTTTCTTCAATAAAAAGAATACTTAAGTGACCATAAAGGCAAGAAAGAGGGCAGCAGCTAGGAAAAGAAAATGCTAGAAAGCTCCATGATAATAAATAGGCAGGTGCTAAGTTACATTAACTGTAACTTCCAGCTGACCTAAAAGTAGTTTCCCACAACCCCTAAATTATTTGAGCGGCAACAACCTAGACGTACAAAGAAACTATTTTTGGGTGGTTGTATGTTACAGCTAATGTAACATAGCATGGCCCTAATGGAAGCGCTTATTAAGCACATAATTTCCATCCAAGAGATACCAAAAGGACAAGAAAATCACCCGATAGTAAATTCGGCCAAGTTTGGCCACTTACCTACTTACTGTTTTACTAGATCCAGAGGACAAAAGCAATGCCCAAGAATGTCATATAGTATAGTTTTGGGTATTAGTCTAGGTATGCAAATTTACTAGTGGCCATTCAATGTCAGATATACAAAACTCTTGCATGTAGTAGGAGTTAATTTCTCTATAACCTGGCAGAGTAATATGCTATAGTCCCAATTTAAAATATGATGGAGGTTTTAGCATTGTTCCAACCCCCCCCCCCCCTTTTAATTGAATAGCATATTGGGTTAGTGTAGCTCAATTACAATTTGGTTATAATGAAGACCAGCTCAGGGCTGCACTCAACGTCTCAGTACAGATAATCCTCTCACATCTGCCCCACATGTGCCCCCATAGAGTGGCATAACAAATGTTACTGTAATTTCAAGGGTCAGTTTATCACATCATCTTTGGTCATTTACCATACAAACATATGATCCAGTGGTTTAACTAGCTAGGGAATTAAGGTCAAATGTATTAGTCTCTTGCAATACATCCCCCCATGGATTATCTCTAGAAGCAACCTTCATATGTAGCTATTCACCTCTTTTTATTACCTTAAAGACAGACAAGGAAATTTACATTTCCAATTGTCTGTCAACTACAGGTATCCTTCTAGCTTAGGCCATCTACATTTCCATATATTTCCCTAAATTTCTAAAGTATAACATTCTCACCATGACAAATCAGGAGCAAATTTCTCAGCAAGAATAGCAGCTTTAAGGGAAAGTTCCTCACGCATTGCAAAGTCCGCTGTGCTAAGATACTGGAAAACAGATGCAAATCAGTAGCATGCTCACTTTGTGCTTGAAAACTCTTTTCAGCAGATAGCAAGGAATAGTCAATAATATAAATAAAATGTCCCTTGAATCACGTAGAACTAGTCTATATTCAGCAATTTATACCTGCAACAGTTCTTCAACTATATCCTTTGCATTTGAAACATCACACATTCCATATAGGAGATCAAGAGCACGCCTACGAATACTGAGGGGTAAAGATGAACAAGAGTTAGTAAAAGTAAGTTCAAAGAACAATAAGTGATAAAGACTTACCAAAAAACTAGTGGTGGCACAATTGAATCACTGGAAGACGACAAAAATTCAAGAAGAATGTGAAAAGGAAACGCAAACTCATTTCTCTGCATTTTGATCTTTCTTATGTTAAATAGTCCATTTTAAGAATAACTCTGGTGACAAGAATAAGTGCCTCCATTAAAAGAATGTGCTCATAATTTTACATACATCCTCAGAAATATTCTGTCCAAGTCCTTGGGACTGAAATGCATATTAAATGACCTAAATTGGTTGGTTACGCTACTCAAATTTATCATTTATCAATAAGGGTTATTAAAAAATGTCATTGGCAAATTAACCAGATTCCTTAGATCTTCAGCAAGCAGGAACAAGAACCAAAAGTTAGAATCTCTAAATGAAGACTAGAGATCACTTTAGACTTTATTTCCAATGGACAGATGAAGACCATGGTATTAGCAAACACTAAGGATATCTTTATCTAATTATATAGCCATTAATATTTTTTGTGATCTTACTAAAATCAGATGTGTTTATGGAATGCAGGTCTAAATAAAATGGTGACCAGTACACAATTAACAAATAATTGTTGGAATAAAATATACTTTCGTTTGAAAAAAAAAAATCCACTATAACTAGATTGACTAATATCTTGATTTAACAACTTTGGTGCTCAACAATTTTTCTAACTCAGTCCTTTCTGTGAAAAAAAGAAAGAAAGAAAATAATACTTTGGAAATGCAACTGCAGCATGCCAACTCATGTCCAACAAATGAGAAATTTACAAAGTCAACAAAGTTTGCCCCAACAGATGCACATTACATCAAGAAGCTTCAAAACTGATAAAAGTAAACAAATCTCAGTAGCTCAAAAACATTCAACTTTTGTGATATGAGAAATTTCACAATGAAAGAGAAAAGAGTTCCAAGACACCGCTTTTTTCTTCATCTATCTAAATTGGAAGGGGTTCTGGATAAAGTATTGGCGGGTTTAGCTTTGTATATGCTGGTCAGGAATTCACTGTAAATCTCATTGGAAAAACTTTTGTACAGTTTTTGAATTTTCCATTGGGTTTTCGATGATCCAGTGGACAACTGGTCCATAATACAGAGGCAAATCTTTCTACTTCTTCCGATAATACACTTTGTAATTTATTATCAAATTTTTTATTTACTTATTTATTTTCTTAAATCAGTCTGAAAAACCATGTGCCCTAATGGTTACTTAATTCATGAGAAAATACATACTCTCCACAGAAGAATCACTACCACCTAAAAATTGATGGCTAAATCATGGAAAACTATGAGCAACAACATCTGAGAGGCCTGCCATTCTTGATTTGGAAGTACATTGACAAAGGAAACTCGAATTGAACCTTATGTCAGGGTCCTTCAATGAGGTTATAATCTGGGCCTGATGTCTTTTGATAATATCATGCACATCTGTTACCATCAACATGCGAGTCATATTCTCCTGCAACATAACAATGTAAAGAAGTATAATCATAACCTCATAGAGTAGCAATGAGATTTACTATTATGAGTTTCGACATTAAAGCCCATTTTGGCATATATTGGTCATAAAATTTTATCAAGAAAATCTACTTGAAAGAAATAGTGAATAAAGCTAGTGTTTCCATGACTTACCAACCCAAGATATCGAATGTTTGGCTCACGAACTGCAATAAATTTTCCCAGAAGGGCAATACACTGAGACATCATCTCTTTCTCGGCATCAAGATGCATGACCTGTGAGGGAGATGACAAGCAAAAATCCTAATAAAGAGCACCTCAAATTCTAAAATAAATGAAAAATGTTAATCATTTTAGCAGGAATTCAATCTCAGGCGAAACCCAGCCCCAATCAGACCATTTAACACCCCAAATAGCACATAAATTCTTCTTCTAATCAGACAAAGCATCTTTTGAACGAAAAATATAGCGGGCACTAAATAAAAACATTGTATGTCAAGCCCAACAGACATTGCTCCTTCAAAATGAAGAAATGACAGTTTCATAACCTGACCACACCCTCCAATCACACATACAGAGACTTTAAATCAACTGTTCTGATTTGAGGACAACAAATCCTGCTATATATTTCTTTTAATGTGTACAGGAGAGACACATAAACCACAATACAATCACCCATAAAAGATCGCTTTCACTATTGTATATATCTACATACATGAATCCACAGCTTATCATATTGTTGAAACATAAGTTTGTTTCTTTGCATGAAACACATAACAATATTTGTTTTCAAGGAAAACATACTTGAATCCTACTCCAGATACAAAAACTTTTGAAGTTTCAGTTCAGCCAAATATAACAATATGCATCTATAAAAGGAAACACATAACATTATTTGTTTCAAGGAAAGCATACTTGAATCCTACTCCAAACCAAAAAAAAAAGTTTGAAGTCTCAGTTCAGCCAAATATATCAGTACGCATCTATAAAATGAAACACATAACACTATTTGTTTTCAACATACTTGAATCCTACTACAGATACAAAAAATTTTGAAGTTTCAGTTCAGCCACATATTTTTATAGGCATCTATAAAACGAAAAGCCGAAATGTCCCAAAATAATTAACAAATTTCAGAGACTAAATTTAAGTTTATGCTCCTAACTTACCAGAGCAAGGGCTTCAAAGAGAACAGCATGAGACGCATTGTTCTTATTAACATTTTTCACAACATCAGTTCCCATCAATATCCGTTGTAAAACCTAGTTCACGAGTTAAAATCCAATTAGAATAACTTAATCAGAGACAATAAAAGCAGTATACTTCTTGTGGATAAGTTGAACCTCAAACAACGATCTTCTGGTGTTTGGATCTTCAACAGTTGGAAAATACTGAAGTGCTCTCATTGTCTTGACCTATACCAGCAAAATACTAAATAGCATCAACATCAACAGGATTAATGTACATTGAAAAATTACAACTTTCATACGATCAGTCACAATTAAAGAGATACTGATAAAAATTCAACATAGAAAGAGTAAATTCAAAATTCAGAAGTAACATAATTCCATAGCAAATCCAAAATTCAGGGGTAATAAGCAATTCCTTCAGGGACTTGAGTAACTACATTCTCCACTAATACTAAAACTGTTCAATGAGGTAGCA
This sequence comes from Citrus glauca, assembly GCA_029633175.1. NCBI lineage: Eukaryota > Viridiplantae > Streptophyta > Magnoliopsida > Sapindales > Rutaceae > Citrus > Citrus glauca. Next base: position 32,199,368 of record JAQOOD010000008.1, read on the forward strand.
TTCGGTAGTCACTATATGATTAAAACAACTCATTTTTCAATACATCACACTTGGAGGTATAAATCAATCAGTGAACATACCAGCAAATAATGGCTTACAATTAATGTACACAACAGGTTCAATCATCAATGCTGACAAAATCTGACAGCTTACAGAAAGGTCATTCATGATGACTGTTAACTAAGAGAAAATTGTACATAAAACATCAATAGGATAATTTTGATTCCATAGGGCAACTAAAGATTCCCTCACAATGTTTTCTCCGCTAATGACAGTGGGCTGGTGAGTAGTGATAAAAAATTATCATTGGATTAGCACAGGTATCCAATTTCAAAAAGGGCAATTACAGTGTCACTATTACTTGACTATATTTTCAAAGTACATCTCACTCTTCACTTCCTGATCGGTCACAGGACTATCAATTTGACTAGATCAAGTCCTAAGGATTTCGATATTCGGATCAACCCATTTAGTAAACATTCCAAATTACATTCAAACTGATTAGACAGGCCAGTTGAAGTGCATTTCAAAATTAGCATCCCTGATGTGCAGATAAGTTGTAGGCGAAAAGCTGAATACAGACCTGAAGCCAGGGAGATGGAATACCATAGTAAGTGTATTCTTGAGGAACATCCTGGTTTCTAGCAAGCCGTTCCAATATTTTGACGCATTTCGGAAGACAACTCCAGTATGCTTCATGATTATTTGATACCAAAGCAACAAGAAGGCTCATAGATGATGTCAAAACGCCCAGGTCTCGTTCATCTAGCAGCTGTGCCATCCGATCCGCCCTACAGTGTATGGAAAACAAGACAAATGCAAATTAAAAAAATTAATCAATTACTACCAAGCAGCCTGTTATAAAGAAATTAAATATCAAACATACCAGCCATCTACATTGACAACATCAGGATTTTTCCTGTACAAGCGCAACAAACATAATGCAGCTTTTTTCCTCACAAGCGGTCTGCAGCTACTAGAAATCTAAAATGAAATAACTGGTTAAGGTCAGCTAATATCAAAAAATGCCAATTAAAACTGCAAAATAGAGTTATTCTTACAATTAATTTTTGAACATCAGGTGCTAGTGATTCAGCAAACTCTCTTCCACCAATGTTTCCGACCTGCAATATTTAATAAACACAGCAGAAGTACATAACTTGCTGAGTACCCAAAGCTCTTAAAATGTAACAAAATGTGAATGCAAGTCTTTATTTAAACCAAAAAGAAGATGACTGCAAGAAGAAAGAGACCAAAACAAAAAAAAAAAAAAAAGACAGGACCATAATCAGAAACTTATATCATGAACAGAACTATGCATATAACATTTGCTCCTAATAAGAAACAAAGTCAATCGTAGAAGATACGGATGCTACCATCCACAACCAAAAGATTTTAATATGCTGAAATTATTGAGAGCAACTTAAGATATAAAACCATTTCTTTCTTATGAAATAAATTGAAAATCGCTCCAGGATAATGTATGAGTTGATGAAAAGGATAAATAGATTAGGGGAAAAAGAGGCTTCTATAGATTTCTTGCCAACATACCATAGTCAATGCTAGGCACTGGAAAGTTTCATTTCGACCAATAATATCATTGCGTACAGTGTTTATCGCTAATCTCAGAAAATCATGGTTCTCGTTGAGCAAACACGATGTCACAATGTACCCAACCTGCAGCCATTTAGAGCATGATAAAAAGTTAATTAAACAGAAATTCCTGGGGATATTTCTAAAAATAGAAAATGTGCGAAAACATTTGACATTCCAGAATTAAATAGTCATATTGCAAGAAACATAGCTTTCAAACACAAGAATATATGATCTGCAAATGAGCTTTCCAGCCCCTGGAAGTAACAAATAGCATTATTCAGAGAGATCCAAATAACCTAGTCTTCAAAAATTATATCATTGTTTAAATCAATTTAAACATGCACTTTCAAAATTCGTATACATCACTTTGACTGTTGGTATCAATAATTCAACCTATACAGACAAATCACATGATTACCATACTGTTTGAAGACATAAGTGGAGAAAGAAATAAACAAACAAGTACAAATTATGGGAAAAACTGAAATGCAAAGGATTTTACCTGCTTCTCCGGATACTTCGGTGCAGATATTAAAGAAACAGCTTCCATGTGACCAAAATCTACATCGTAACCCAGCATGTAAATGTAAAGCATTTTCCAAACATATTTTTTCTTTTCATAAGGTGACAACCCCTGTTGAAAAAGTGAAAAGTTTCAATACCAGTAGATCACTTGTCAGTGTGTGGCCAATGTTAGCATGCAAGGATACAAAGAATCAAAATAAAACAGACTTATAAAGAAGAGCAATAATTTTTACGGCATTTTTGGTGCCATGTATTGCTTCTGGGGAGGGTAAAAATAAACTGTATAAATTAACACAATATCGAGTTTGGTTGCTCTTTTGCACATGAAATCATTCCTTAAGAACAACTAATGCATATAAAGTGTAGAAATTATCCCATTACAAAGGTGGCATTAGCTTGTCTTATATTGATCGATTCCTATTAAATCGTTCAAAATAAAGCTTGTTCACCTCTTCGAAAACTTTGGCAATGAGTAGTCTACCAATCACCCCATGACCTTATCATCATTATTTTTATAATTGTAATAAATTTATAACAATAAATAATTATAAAATAAAAACAAAGAAACCAAGCATCAATCATACATTCATCAAATTTTCAGCATTAGGGTGCGTTTAGGGCAGCTGCGTGGCACACGCTTAGTCCCAACAAATAAACCTTATGAGCGACCTAAAAGTAAAATATACAGCCAAACCAATCCTTCACATGCTAAATGCCTAAGAAGCAAAGAAAGCTTAAGATTCAATGATGCCGATAAACACTGAACCATAATATCATCATTATGTTATAATTTTAATAAATTTATAATAATAAATTACTATAAAAATAAAACTAAGAAACAAAGAATCAATCATACATTCAAAAAATTTTCAGTATTAGTCCCAGCAAATAAAACTCATAAGAGACACAAAAATATGATATATGGCCAATCTAATCCCTCAAAGGCTAAATGCCTAAGAAGCAAGCAGAGTTTAAGGTTCAATGATGCAAATAAAAACTAATCATTTAACTTTGTGAGCATATGCAATGTGTGACAAAATTTGCTACTAACCCATAAAAAATAAAATAAATAAATGTTTGACAAGTAAGAGGCTTGTGACCTCTGGTATCCATTAAATTAGCAAGCCAGACCAGTACTTAATAGTCAGTCACGATAATTTGACTAATTGATCCAAGGAACATCTTGCTCCCCTGGATTTTTTAAATATGGTGATAATACTTCACGTCTTATATATCTCAAGCACAAACATAAAGAACCCTTTGTGAATCATACTGTGCAAAAGAGTTATTTCTTTCAGCCAAAGAAATTTTCATAGGACAAACTTAATCCAATGGTTTTTATTCCAAAGAAATTACACTTTGAAATATTTTGTCATGGACTCATTTATTAAAATTGCATTAAGTTAATGATTTAATTTTCAAGCGCATCCCATACGATGTTACTAACTCATAAAAGTGCAAATTTACCAATTGCACTGCATATCAGAATAATTTCTTCTTGCTACTCCTGACATCTTTGGCACAATCCCCATGGCAGTTTCTAACATTATATCAGACTTATACTTTGCTTTTCAGTAGCAATAATTTTGGAACACAACCTTGGTAAGGAGGTCAACTGTTATTCTGGAAATTAATAGAATAAATAAAACAAGAGAGGAAAACAAAAAGGAGAACAAATATGAATTTATATCTTTATCAGTCCCCAAACCAATATTGTCTAAATTGAGAAAAAAGGCTTCCTTGTTGACAATCACCAAGACTGATTTTGACAGAAACCTGAAGGAGTGTATAGGCAGAATCCCAATGAGATCAGTCAGTTCAAACAGAGGCCTAGCACATTATGCAAGGCATCAAACTCTCTTTCAGCTATAAACAAGTCTCTTCTAATAGAAAATCTATGTGTTTTATACTTTGATTAGTAAAGAAATGAGGATGTCCTCACTGATAACCCATAACTCTATACCAATCAAAATCATCACTTAGTGGTTATGTTAAAACATTAAGGAATACCAAAGACTGTATGCAAAGAAAGCCCCATTCACAAGTTCTTGCCATAAACCTCTATCCAGGACTATCAAACTTTTGAACCATCCACCCACATTGCTTTAAACCTTGCAACATGGTCAGCTAATGAAAAGTCTAAGAAAGATAACATATTTCTCTTCAATTTTCCATCAAAAAGTAGAATTACTTCAGTAACTTCAACGAACAATCTCATAAACAATTTACAGACGCCTACTGGTCACCTCAGCACATCTACTAACTTAGCATTCTACCGTACATAGAGCTCGTATAAGTCCAAAATTCTAGTAAAATCAAACTGTTTCATCATTTTCCCGATCTAAAAAGAAAAAAAAATCCAAAATCCAACTCGAAATTAAATACTAAACAAAATTCCACTGGTAACTAAATTAAACTCAAATTAACAGCCTCAGAAAACCCTAACCTTTTCGTTTTTAAAACGAGTACGAATGTTGCCGAGCTCTTTATCGACGCGGAGCCTCTCCTGCTCTTTGTTGGGACAATTTCGAATGTCGCTGATGAAAACGGAGAGACCACGCATGCCAGACAACGCCATTTATATCGATCAGATCCAAAACCTAGACAGAGAAAGAGAAGCAATTCCTGTCTCTCTCTTTCTCTATCTCCTGTCTCTCGTGCTTCAGCTCACGAAATCTCAGATCCTCTCAGCCGGATCTAACATACAAATGCTGCCACTGCAAAAAGATCCTCGATTACTTTAAATTTACTTTTTAGAGAGAGAGAAAGTTTAAGATAGAGAGAGAGAGGATCGAGTAGAATTTTTAAATGAGAAAAAATAGAAGTAGAGAGAGAAAGTAATGGGAAAGATTTTGGAAAAGCCGTCGAGAAGAGAAGAAGAGCCGCAGCGGGGAAGAGAGAGAGAGAGAGAGACGACTTTTTTTTATTTTAAAAAAATTTTAGCAACTCTATTTCTTTCGTAATTAATTTAATTTTGTTAATTATAATATAATTCATTTTTTTCGTTTCGTATTAATGGTTATTTGTTAGTATACGATGAAATGAACCACGGCCACTTTGTGAGAGAGTATGGGATCAGATCGGTTAGATTTTGTTTGGTGGTGGGAATTAGTGTTTTTCATTAATGGATGTTGAGACTAGAGAAATGATCTCGAGTTTCACATTTGTTTCTTTGTCTTTATTTTCTGGTTTGGGTCTAATTTTTTTAAAAAAAAATTTAGATGAAAGTATACTTAATTTCTAATATTTTTTTATATATTGTATCTTTTTAATATACCATTACTAATAATATATAATAATAAGAAGAAAAATTTCTTAAATCTCCTATGTCAAATTTAATGAGGTATCCTTCCTGTAATTTGAGTTATTTTGAGTTTATGTTATACATATGTATTTATTGAACAGTATAATTTAGTTTTAATTTCTTTACATTTTTAGATGATAATTAATAATTACACACTCGTTCTTTGTCCATTAAAAGCTTAAATCATAAGAGAATATCAATTTAAAAACTCGAATTCCTTTTTATAATAAGGAAAAGTAGTTTATCATTTGCTATTACTACTCTATATAGTATAATACAAGTTTATAAAATTATTACATTAAAAGTCTTGTCGAAATTTAAAATTCACTCTAATACCTGAATGTATTATAATTGAAGCACATCTTTAAAAAAATCATAGGTACAATATAAATTGCATCCAAATTTTGAAGTCTAGTCCAATACTAATCGAGACTTGCTATGATTGCAGTTCAATACAAATTACATAATTAAAGCTTAATTAGGAAACTCTTGCTATGAAAGAAGGACAAAAGTTACTCTCACAGCGTACATCAAGAACTCTCAAAATATCAACGAAAAGGCAAGGAAGGTTTTATGATAAATACAGTACCATGCCCAAGAATGGTTGGCCCAATTGAATACTCTTATTGAAAAATAATAATATCTAAGTCGCATTCTTATTTTCTCTTACGAAAGTTTTATGAATATTTTTTTTCCTTTTATTTTATGGCGGGGGGGTGGATTTTTTTGTTTTTTTTGTTTTTGTTTTCTGTGTTGACTTGAGGGCAGATATTATCAATCGGGGTCATCAACAACTATCGCGATGAGTCAATCATACGAAAGACAGCTGTAGTCAATTTTCTTCAGTCATTTTGAAATTTTCCCTTCGCTCAACCTCCCCGCAACCACTAATTCCATTATTGATTCCCATAATTTTGCAAATTACATATGGTTATGGTTACATACGGTAACCTCTATAAATTAATAAGATTAAGGACCATATAAAAATCTATTAATTAAAATAAAAATTAAATAAATGATAAATTAAAAAAAAATTAATTATTTAATAAATTAATAATTTATAGAGTTATTTATAATTCAATTAACATACTTCAACAACATTCTTATTATAATTCAAGAAGTCAACCTCATAGTTTTTATATGCAATAAGAAAAAAAAATATGAGATCTAACTAAATTTAAATTTTAAGAAAAAATAAATAACGATATAGTCATATTTTGTGTAAATAAATAACAATAGTCATAATTTAAGTAATTAAAATATCATAGTTAATTACATTTATAATTTCTACAAATTATTGATTTATAATTTAAGCGAAACCACAAAATTATATAAATTTTTTTAAAAAAATATTATCTTATTAATTTATTGCACTATCGTTAGTGCAATGGCCTTAATTTGAAGATTTATTATACGGTAAAAATTATTAATTTAATGAGTATTAATTTATAAAAATTTTACTTGTAATTATAAAGATGATCGATAATGTTTTACAATGGCAATAATGTAAGAGGAATTTTCACGATCACATATTTCCAATGGAAGAGGAATTTTCCCTTTCTTTTTTTAAAAAGAGACCACATATTTCTTAGAAAAGCAACGTGTAAACACACTTTGAAAAGAAAGAAAGAACATTCCAAAAAAAGAAATTGGAATCTCGAAAAGTCCCATCAAAGTATCAATGCCATTGGCTTGTAATGTAAGAAGCCAAACTGAAAAGGGGGGCTTCTTCATAGAAATCTCTGGAGAAACCAAACCTACCTCATATTTTCTTTTCTAAAACAAACAAGAAATCTACTGCACTCCACTCCACTTTGCCCAGTCAACAAACTGCATGCCGCCATAAATATTATTGGCAAATCTCACACCAACTGTGAAAGCCATTGCAACAGGTGGAAGCTGCTTCGCCAAAGGAGATGATTCAACAACTCTTTCAAGTCCATTGACAATTTGGTAACGAATGTTGGAAGACACAGCTAGGAAAACACCTGTTTATGGAGTCAAAACAGGATGCAACATTAGAAAATGGAATAATAATAATACTTCTCCAAGTAGCATCCAAATATTGTCATCCTGAGTGCTGAGATGGCACTCGTTCATTGGATGAACAATTTCATAACTTGTAAAATTATTAATTTCCCTATCCCATCATCCAATGAATAAATCACCACCTCACTTGGGATGGCAAAGGTTGGCATATGACGTGAAACATGTAGAATCAATTAAATGGAATTTGTGTCATTTTCCATCAAACAAGTTAAATCTGGCCAGGAGGCAAAATATCAAGTCATGTGGCCATTAAAAACATTGGATAGGCTGAAATAGGAAAGACTGAAATATCTATGTAGCTCTAAATTGAATATGAAAAGGGTCAGAAAGAAATTAAGGAAAAGTTATTGTGAAACAGTACTTCAACAGAAAGAGCAAGTCATTTTGAAATCCACACAACAGAGCCAGAGAAGTAGTACTGAAGAACCCAACAAATAATAAAGAACAGAGTTAGGTATACCCCAAAGAGCAGCACTTTTCACAAGAGGTGGCACAGGAATATCATCTTCAGATTTTTTTATGTTCCTGAACATATATAGAAAGATTAACAGAGTGAGAGATTGCCTGCCTTTGAGAACAGAGAAAATGTGAGTCATGCACCATTCATATTGAATATAGTTAGAAAATTTGAGAGATACTTATCGAGCAACAAAGAAAAATCTTGATTGCCATAACTCAACTTTTCAGTGTATCAATATTTACATTATCACTTCTCCAATCGGAAGAACTCTTAAACAGAACAAGGTCCCCAATACAGAAAATGAAAAAAATTTATTGTAAATACTAATTAAGGGATTGGCCAAAAAGAACTGTACCTTTTAGTAGTCATGATCAAATTTGCTATGCCTTGGCCAATTATACCACATACAAACCCAACTGAACCATATAACACACCCTGAATCCAAATATTGTGAATCAATCAGTTAAATAGCAGCAAAAGACACAACAAAGTACTAATACAGTAACCAAAGGACTACGGAAGGCAAAACAAAATAACATTAAAACCAATTCTTAGAAAAGTAAAGCACAGGATACGATATCAGAACATGAACCAAATAATGGAGTTGAAAGGCTGCCACCATTTGTCTTTGAGATCTCTAGTCCAGAAGGCATTGAACTCGTAACCAGCAACCAAATGGGCCTAGTAAACCTGTAATACCTTGTAAAAGTAGGTGGCAATTCGCTGCTTTACCGAGAATCTACATCCTGGCCTTTCAGCTTCAAAAATACTACGAAAAAGGAACGATTCCAGTGAGTGTAATCTATGCTCTCATGATCATCTAAAGCTGCAGGGAATGAGAACAGTGGAAGCTTCCTGGGTGCTTGGAATATATTTAGAGAGAGAAAAATAAGTGGAATATGAATAGAACTTCATCTCAGTTTAACCCCATGCCCTGCTATCTTAAAAGTAAAGAGAATCATGAAATAAAAAATGTAAATGAATATGGGTAGACCACCAGAATCTTAAGGAGTAGCCTCTGGTTTGGGACAGACCATAGGTACGAATCCCATGACCAGATCCTATGACATCAATCAACCTCTTCAAAGTTAGGTCTTGAGCTAACTATATTCCAACCACTGCCTCACCCTTCTTAATTTTCAGAAGTTGTCTAACACTAAACATCCAAATTAGTCATCATGTGGCCAAGTCCATCCAACCAAAACCAAACTAAATGATTACAAGGTCTCTCTACATCTAAGCATCTTGTAATTCATTATGGAACCTGTCTATCACAAGCAGCAAGAGCATATAGCTGAAACCAAGAAGATGAATAACATCATATAAAATCTATGCAGAAACTGAGGAAAGACAATTTTAGCTGGATACTAAAGATGAAAAATCTAAAATGTTTGTGTGCTTTGCCAACCTGCTGGGAAGTGACCCACATGCATTTTGTATACGTCCAAATAAACCGCTTGAGGCAGATGGCTGCCCAATACGAGCATAGGGAGCTAACATGCCAACCAAAGCAATGTCAACAACAAGACCAACCAAAAGATCAGCAAAGTACAACTCAAACTCTGACCAGAAATCCTTTCCCCTTTTCTGAAATTCCGCAAGTGTTGTACAACAAGAATCTATGACAATCTGGAATGCCAAATCAATCATAAGACTTAAAAGCTAACACCAATTCAACACAAACTATATATGCAATAACTAGTGATTTAGATACATCATTTGATGGGTATTGCTTTACTCTACAAAAGAACCTGTACAGCCTTTAGTCCTATCCCAATGTGAGCAACAAAAACATAGCTCATGATAATGTTCATTTCATGTACAGGGCACTGTAGGTTAGGGCTACAACTTCCAGTGAGCAACACTCAGCGACAAACCATTTGACCTTATGAATTTGAAACAAAAATTACCCTCAACAAACCTCTGTTCCAACTTTGAAAAGGAAAGAAGGATCAGCCAGCAGTCGGTCACGAAGCATAGAGCAGTATCTCGTCAAAAATCCCAGTGGCCAAACTGACCCCTGCAGTTCCATCCATTGTCAAAATGAGAATCAATCAATATTTGATCAACAAATAACAACATTAATAAATGAATAAACAACTTAAGCCAACTATCACTAGTTGTTTTTCTTACTTTAAAGCAGGAATCATTCACCACCACCAAGCCAAACTCAGCACTTAAAAACCACTTTTTTTAGATGAAATATTTCTAGAAAAAAGCATTTCTTACATAAGAAAACGCTATTAAATGCTTTTCAGAAAAGTGAGGTTTTATAATCACATTTCATCACTTGTCAATTCTTCATAAAGAAGCCCTTTTTACATTCAAAAAGCCTTCGAACTGCTCTTCACAAAAGAGCACTTGCACAAAGCACTCCAAAAAAAAAAAGTTATTCCGATCAAGCAAATAGCACATTAAAAAAAACAACAAATAGTTTTATTATAATAATAATAATAATAAATAAATAAAAACTAACCTGCAAATCCAAGTATCGAAGCAAAAACATTTTACGAATCCCCACAGTTTTAGCCGCCTCCATCATGTCATCAGGCAGACCTACTCCCTTCAGTTCAATTTCCTTCATCACTTCCTCAAACTTCAATATCGGCCCAAACTCTTTCTCTTCTCCGTCATTTCCTTCTCCATCACCGCCTCCTCCACCACTGTCGCCGCCGCCGCCGCCGACACCAGACGAATCACCAGCGCCTCCATTACCTCCGCTGCTGTGAATTATCGGTTCACAATCGGCAGATTCCTCCGTTATCTTACCAGGAATCTCGATCGTTTTTGGCGTGGAATCGAAGTTATTGCCCACGCATTGGAGTTTGCATAACGCGGGGTTTGTTGCCGTCGAATGGCGCAGAGACAGAAATACAGTAGTGGGCATTAAGATATTGTGGTTTTGCGGTGAGATGTTTGGGAGATTCGGTAACCTGAAGGTCGATGAACACGCAGACATATTGTTTTCTGTTTTTCACGGTTTCTTGTTTTCGTTTTTGGCGTTTTCAAAAAATGAAGAGAATCCAACGAAATCAGAAGTGCAGGCGTTGTGTATTGTTTCGTAGTGCAAGTCAAGTTCTGTTTTTCCCCCGGGAAGGTGGGGAAGGAATTTGATGTGTGTCCCAGAGGTAATGCAGGTGTCACGAGATGATTGGTTTAATAATTTTTGAAGGGGAAAAAGGAGTTTCTTACACGTCGCCTGAGAGATTCGAACTCTCGCGGGGAAACCCCATGTACTTAGCAGGCACACGCCTTAACCACTCGGCCAAAGCGACGATGATGTTGCGGTTCCCTTGCGTAACATTAAGATCCTATATTTAGCGAAAACCTTTGTTTTAAAGCGCTCGAAATGTTGCTAAATCAAACAATAGCTCAAGATGGACAAGACGGGAGTTCGGACATACTGGAGAATGAAATTTTCTTATGCTTGTCCAATGTTTTAAGAACATACAACATGATGCACAGAGCTGTACACGTATACACTTTTCATATATTAAGGGGGAAAAAAATCGAAATATGAAAAATTAAGATAATTTACATTTCCTGTAACCGAAAAATGATTTATGTACTGGCATCGCAGCCTTCGCGACGAGCACGTACCTGTAACAATAAGTCTTAGATTGGCTCTGTGGTCCCCCTTCTAACTTTGCCGGTAAACTTTAAATGAAGGAACAGCAATCTTTTACAATGGTTTCTTTTGAAATGTCGTTGAACTGGAATGAACGTTTTATGTCAAGGAGAGACTCTGGTTTACTTGCTCAGTTCTCAAAACAAAGAGAAACTTTTCCGGTGTCTGGAATGACGGGAAGATTGTGGTTGTTCAACTGATGCTCTGGGAGTAGATGCAGTGCCTTCAACTTTATCTGCTTGAGCATCTGAGGACCGTGGAAGAAGTCTACACCCAATTTTCTTGGCAACCAATCGGGGAGAACTAAGAGAACTATGTGATTTAGTCACCCTTTTCATCTCTTGCTTTATTTTGCCGAATTCTTCTTCAAGTTCCCCAACTCGTGACCTCATTTTATCCATATCTACCTTCAGGCCATGGTTCTCACGCGCAACTGTCACCCACCCATCCCTCTGCACAATCTCTCCAGCCATGTCGCTTGGGCCAGTCAAGGGACCAGCAGGGGCACTTTCTGTGTCCAAGGCATTAAGACAACTCGCTAGAGCAGTTCTCAGCTGCAATTGCTCGAAGAACAGGACTTGAAGAATAACTCTAAGTGGCAACCTCTCATTATGGGAAGCATGGGTACAAGCATCAATGGAGAGTTTCTGGTAATCTATGATGTTGCAAAGTTCTTCCTTATCTCTCTCCGAGAGCCAAGGGTGTGCCTGCACAAAGATGGTAATGTTAAAAACCTCCAAAAAAAATAAATAAAATAGCTAGTGTTAATTTCAAAAGTTGGTCGAATGAATTCAAACCTGGAAATATATATCTAGCGCCCTGTATAGCCCGTCATGAAAAGGTCTTGAAGAATCTGGAAGGGCCACTGCAAGAGAACGTATCTTTCCAGGTTTCAAATTAACATCAGAAGCAACCTCTGCGATATAACTATCGATCAATTTTGAAACTTTTCTTAGAGATCCTGACGATGATGATGTTTCCACATCTGCTGAAGCTGGAGAAAATGATGTTATTATTGTTTCTGAGGTCATAAAATGATGGATGATTCGTTCAACACAGTCAGTGTTGTACAAATTATCAGAGTCTGAATAATTAGGAATCAGAAGACAATCTAGGGTTGCCAGTTCCAGTTGCATCCCGATTCTTCTCTCCAAGGACTCCTTGCATTTTTCATTGACACCCAGTATCAAGGCAACGCGAAGAAGTCCAACTAAAAAACGGCAAAAGGATTTCCCCTTCTTTTCTGGGAGAAGATTCTCAATGGTTTCTAATAGAACCTTCTGATCAACAGCAGCAGGTGTCAGGCTATAACTTGTAACTCTTCTAGTGTTGCTACTTTGTCCACCCTGCCATCTGCCAAGACCTGGCAGGTACTTTCTGGCATAGTACATTATAGCACCAGCTAGATTTTCAGGTCTCATACCCCTTGCTTCCATTGTCTTTATGAGTCTTTCAAACAAACCCACACTGAGATATGAGAGGTCTTCAAACCACCAATCAGATTCTGAACTTCGGATTCTTGCGCCGGTGTTTATTCCATTCCACAGGATGCTTCCACCAGGGCTCTGTAAGCTACCGTACATCATCATGGGCCACCCAAACAAACTAGGATCTGTACAAGCCATCATAGACAGAGCATTCAAACATTTGCTCAAAATTTGGAGCCTGTCAGCCCTTGGCAGCACAGATTCTGAGCTTTGAAGAGCCAATATACAATCTTTCCAGGTTCGAAGCACGTTCTTATGAAAGAAACTCTCTGACTGAGAAACTAGGTTATCTTCATCGTCTTCATCTGTCATTTCCAGATAGTCAGCTGCAGCGTACACCGTTGCAATGTTTCTAGGTGTAAATTCCACCCGATGACCATAGCAGAACTTAACAGCAATCAAGAAAGTGCCAGGGCCACCAGGGAAATCTTCAAGCTCAGTGGTGAAAGTCTTTATATGGATACTTTGAGATTCCTCATAAATTCGAGCAATCTTCGCACATTTCGACACTAATGGAAACTGCAGTCATAAATACATGTAAATCTTCTTTAAATTACAATGCAACAACTATGTACAATTTTTTCCCTCATATGGGCACTATTCTTCGGAGTCTAAAGAGAGCACTAAACTTAAGACTAATTGCAGCACCTGCAGTGATACAGGGTTTATTCTGGTGGCAGACAATGTAAGCAGCCTATAATACTACAATTAAACACGAACTAATTTCATTTAAAAGAAAAATACCTCATCAATTTCTTTTTTAAAAAATGAGAGCAAGCATAAAATGCATTTCTAAATCAGTAGAATGGCACTTTGATCTAGCAATAGGATAGTAAATATTAAAATGACATGATATATTGATTGCCTTTAAACTTTAGCAAAAATTTGTGCATGCCAAATTTAAAAAACAAAGGTTTTCAAGACTTCATCAAACAAATTCTCGAGCAGAGCTAACAGCAAAGGGAATTCAGGAGAAATTGTCTCAAAGAAGGGAAGGGAGTAAAGATGGTTATTTCAAGGTGGAAATAAATGGAATTGTGTCTCCCCTGAGCAAAATTTATGTCACGCTGAAACCAACTTGAAAAGTCCAACACTCCAATTGATATCAAGATTTCACAACGAAAAATGCTTTCACAACAACTGACTAGATTCTCTGACGCTAATAGAATCCAAAAGCTGCCTCAAACTCTTAACAATTTATAGGTTCAAAATAGCTTGCACAATATTCAGGTCAATACATTTAGCAAACAAGAGTGAAATAGACAATATTAATGCCAAAGACTGACAAATTTCTCAGATTCTTAAACCTGGTAACATATTTTACCTTATGAAGATGGAAATTTATTCCCTCCACAATAACAGTTATATCACTTGGCAACCCGGCACTGCAGTACCTGCAAACACAAATGAAAAATTATATTACATACACGTCCGACATAAGTAATAAATTCCCCCACTCAATTCAATTCCACATTACAATCACCAGATACATAACAGTTATAAACTCTACATACTATAAAGCCTTAGAAACAAAGAAACCATCAATTGCATAAAATAGAATCAACACTATCAAAATTGTGCAAAAATGAAAAAAATAAAAATAAAAAACCAACATTACGAAGAATAGAGAGAAATGGGTTTTGGAGAGAGTAAGCTCACCAGTCGTTGCCTTCTCTATGGAACCCAGAAACCTTCCCTGCAGGGGCCATGATTCAAAAGAAACAAACCCTTTTCTTCTGGACAGATCAATTTCAATCGGGTGCCATTTAAAAAACCTTTTTTTTTTTCAAATTTCAAAATAGTAAAATAACTCCCACCACTACCACCACCAACACCACGCCCCCACTAAACGAAAAATTATAACTTGAGCATCAAGATTGAAACTTTATGGTTCCACTGAGTGAATTGCGAACATGTGGGCACTGGGCAGCAAGCAACCAAGCAACAATATGGCTCTTTCTTTCTTTCTTTACAGCTCAGCCAAGGCTCCAAGCTTTGTAGTGTTTTTGTTGAAGCAAGCGTGCGTGTAAGTTGGTTCAACAAACGCCTAACTACATACATACAATACAAATGCCCAGTTTATTATTTACAACAAGCATCGACCATTTGTTTTGTCTATTACAACTATGCACAGATCACGACGTGGCCGTGAAAAGAAAGTTTGTAAAAGAAACAAAGCGCAATAGTTTAGATTAGTTTAAGCTATGGCCGGCAAAGAGACAAGGGGAATGATTAATATTTTTAAAAAGGAGGACAATTTTTAAAAATAAAAATAAAAATCGGTGTTTCCGTTTGGAATTTTTTGCTTGTAAGTGAATTCTGGTTTTGTGATTACTGGAAACCGCGTGTTTTTTCTTTTTTAATTAAAAAAATATATATATTTTGCATTTGAAAGAGAGGAGAGTGAAGAGAGAGGTTCTGGTCCTGGGTTGATGGTTGGTGTTGAGAATTCTACTACCCACTTTAACTGCTCAGTCAATCAAGATTTTAAAATTTTTAAAATACACGAGATATCATATAAATAATATAATAAGTGAATAAAATTATAATATATATTTTTATTAATTTATTTTAAAAAATTATCATATAAATAGTAATTATATTAAATTTAATTATATTTATCATATATATATATATTAATTATTTGTGTTATCTCTAATATATTTTAAAATTCATCATCAAATTTTTCAAAATTTCTAATCAACTTAGGCAACGTTCGTTTTTTTGTTTGAAATTTAAATGGATCTAAATTTTTTTAAAATCTGAATATGTCTGATTACGAAAATATAAATGACATGTTTATTTATCTTTTTTAAATATATGAATATAAGTAGTATCTAGTTTGTTTTCACAATAAAAAAAATCTTAAATTTAGTTATTTGACATTTATGTTATTGTAAATTAAAACAAAAAAATGGATTAAATTTTAGAGTTTAGAAAATAAATTATTTTATAGAAATATTTTTGGAATATAATATTTACTTCTCATTTAGACATTTTCCATTTAAATAAAAATCACAACAATTTACTTTTTATATTTATGTATAAATGTCTGAAAATCATACGTAAGTTCTGAAAAAACAAACAAGTATATTTAAACAAAATCTGAAATTAATAAAATTTTAAATTTCAAACATTTAGCAAACAACCTTTTAATCAAATTTAGTGCCTAAATTGGTGTTTATTTTTTAAAGAATAAATTATTTTAATTTTTAATTTAAAAAAGATTTAGAAGTGAATACAATAACTTGAAGAAAATCTTAAAGAGTGCTTCGCAGCTATGAGGGAGTTTGTCGCACTTTATCGGCTGAGGATATTCACACCTTAAATTTATTATGAATTTGTAGACATATTTTGACTAAGATATGCCAGTCAAATCTGATTTTACTGTTTTCAGGAGGAAAAAAAAAAAACAGAAGTCGTGTCCTGTAACTACATAAAGCATTGAAATTTCATGGGTATATAATTTCTTGCTATAAGAATTGTTACGCAAAAATAAATGCATGTAGAATTTTATTGCTAGACGATGAGATAAAACAGACTCCGAACATTAACATAACAACCTCACAAAATGCCTCTACCCGATATAGCTTATATATATATATGAGTTTGGTTATTTTAAAGTTGCTCTACAATAAAATATTTTTTTATAATTATACGGTTAAAATTATAATAAATTTTTTTATTATTTATTATTTTACGTGTGTAATTGAGATTCATATTTTATTATAAATTTACTCTAACATAACCATAATATATATATATATATATATATATATATATATATATATATATATATATATATATATATATATAGACAGACACTTGTGCATCGAATTCAAAGCTAATGTAGTGACGAGAGTATGTGAGAATCGATCTACAACTTGTCATTACTAAAGTTGTTTATGGAAATGCTTTTGCGTGGACAATATTTCTATTCAAAACCCGAAAGCGTTGTCCACGTGGTCTATTTCAATGTCGTTAAAAGTAAACAGACAAAAAGAAAAAGAAAAACGCTTTTTATATAAAAGTGAAATGCAATGTGAATCACGACACTGTTATAACAAACACTCTGCTTTTTTATTTCTGAAGTAAGTTGAGAAACTAGTCGCGAGCCAAAAATTGTTTTTGAGTTAATTTTTTGGTGTTTGTGATTTGAATAATACTAATTGCTAGGCTGCGTTCAGTCGTCGTCCAAATTAAAGAAGACGAAGAATCCTTTCGGGGCGGATATAAAAAGAAGATTACAAAGGGATTTTAACTTTTAAAAAAGCCGCAATTCTAGAAAGTTCTCACGAATTTTGTAATCGATTTGCTTTTTTCATGTGATTTAAGCAGCATCTAATAATAATAATTATTATTATAATTATCATGTGGGTTATGGTTACGAAAGAGGGTTGTGGAGACAAAGATTCAACGATACCGGAAAAGAAGTGATGTGTGTGAATCATTAATCTTTTTCATGCCAATTACTCTCAGGAGGGTCAACAGCGGCAACTTATTAAATTTTAAACAGAAAAGAGTAATGCTTTTTACACCCATACTGACATCCTTTGAAGCCCATTTCACATGTATAGTCGTAATACTTCTACCGCAAAGGCACAAATTTGATCTTCAAATGAATAATGATGTTTCAGCCTCTCAATTATTTCACAAATTGTTTTATTAAAAAATTAAAAAATAAATTTATTTTTCCCTATCTTTCAAGAGATAAACTTCTTATCGTCGCTATCTCTCACATTTTTTAATTGGTTCACAAATTAAATCAAATATTAACATTTAATTATACCTTAAATTAATAAAATGACAGATTATCACACATTCAAAATTAATATCGTTAATAACAACAAAACTGAGATAGATATAAAAACTAAAATAATGATTCTATATTTTGATAAAGACAATTTTAAAAAATAACAAGAAAAATTAACAAATAGAACTGGTGAAATGATTTGAAAGAGTCAATATCATTTCTTCTTTTACCAAATCTTAAAGACAAATGTTAACACGGCCCGACACCTTCACCAAATAGGACAGCTACATAAATAAGATAAGAGAGAGCTTATCATTATATATTATGAACTTTCAAAACGTGGTGAAATGTAACATGGTCGAGCTAAACACTTCCCCTTCATAAAGCCATATACCATGTGGCCATAAGATCTTTTAATAGTAATTCTAATGCCACTATGATAGCCATGTCCAACGAATCACGATAGTTGTTATTTTAGATGCCGTCAAGAAGCTCCATTACACTTTCAAAGCAAAAACAAAATCCACCCGACAACCACTCTAGCGCTACAACTAAAAAATATCGGCAGCAACCAA
Source organism: Citrus glauca (assembly GCA_029633175.1). Lineage (NCBI taxonomy): Eukaryota > Viridiplantae > Streptophyta > Magnoliopsida > Sapindales > Rutaceae > Citrus > Citrus glauca. Next base: position 32,217,745 of record JAQOOD010000008.1, read on the forward strand.
AAAACAACTGCTAATCGTAAAACTCTTTCATCATTTACCGGTTGAAGAATTTTATAAGCTCTTAAGAGTTGATAATTTCAGAATAAACAACAAATCTTACATGCATTGAATTAATAAATAATCAAAAATAAAACATGAGCCTGAGCGGGTCAAACAAATTAATAAAACACACCCCAGGAGAGAGACCAAAGATTTAGAGAAAAGCCAGGCCAACCGCCAAGCGAATCAAAAACACCTTTTCCTTGTATACTGCCCCCACCCCAGCCTGCGGGTAGCCCAAGCTCTGGCAACAAATTACAGTAACATGATGGTAACTGATTTTATAGTTCCCTAGTAGAATCTAACGCTTCTCAAAGTAGATATGCAAAACACTGAAGACAGCTTCCTGAGCTACAGCGAGCTATATATTGACTACCAACACTGGAGGAGAGAAAAAAAAAATGTAGAGTATATTCGAAACAACCGTTCAGATATATTCAAGACTAACTCGAAAAAGAATTTAAATGTTTGCCACAAGCATCCGAACACTACATCTCCTCAGCTGGATGCAACTGGTTTTGCCACGGCCTGCTTTATGGCCTCCGCATATGTCCTGTGCTGATAGGTAAGGGTTGATTCAAGCAAGTCCCAAAGTGATGTCCTCGGGTTCCAACCTGGCGCACACAAAATCCTTCTGGTAAGAATCATAATTATCAAGGGCAGAAGAAATAAAGGTAAACAAAACACGCAAGGAACAAGTTAATACCAAGCTGTTGATTTATAATGGTCATGTCTGGAATTCTCTTGTCACTATCATCATATCCTTCACCATAAAATTCTTTGGAGCTGACGTCAACTGTTGGCTCCTCCAAAGCAGCCTCTCCACTCACCTTTGCATACACCTGTTGCAAGAAAAAAAATTAACTACTGAATCCAATAAAAAAGTGACAAACGACTTCAAGAATTATAAAAATGAAAGTAAGAATTATGAAAAAAGGAAAAATCTTTCACCTCAGTCATCATCTCAGCAAGCTGTCGAACTGTAACTTCATTGTGGGGGTTGCCCACATTGAAAATATGACCATTGGCCCTTGCTGGATTTTCCTGCATTTTACATCAAAATAGTTAGCTACTTGTTTCACCTGTCATTCATGAAAAACTGGACAATGGATTAGATAGTTACAACATACAATCATTAATAGAACAGCTTCAATGGCATCCTTTATGTAAATAAAAGTCCTCTGAGATTGGCCACCGTCAACAAGCTTGAGTGGCTGCCGGCGAAGGAGATTCTGTGGTAGACAATAGAAGGAAGAACATTATTACAGCTAAAACCACAAAAACTATTGTAGCAATATAGATGTCAACTTCAAGGCTTGAACATACGTTACTAAAGCATGCCAGAACCCTTGGAACACCCTCACTTGGACCATCAATGCCGGGAATGAAGTCCATCCTCGGACCAATCCAGTTAAAGGGCCTCACAATGGTGAACTCAAGACCATTCTCTGCACCCTCAGCTGCAATCGATAGGGAAAAAACTCAAAACTATGTCCATGTATTGCCAAAACCAAAAAGAAGAAAAAAGGATGAATTGACAGAATTCTCACCATAAATCAGCCTTTCAATCAATTGCTTTGCACATGCATACGACCACCTCTGCTTCTCAATAGAGCCAAAAATGCAGGGGGAGGCATCTTCTTTAAGAACATAGTAAGCAGGATCCTGTCATCAATTGCATGGCATTTTAAGTTCTAAAGTATGTGGTCCCAACCTAAAAGAAAACTAACTTATCTGCAACAATATCCAGCATGCATGCAACACAGACATCATTTCAAAAAAAGAAAGAGACAGGGAGTTGTTGTTGGAGTGGGAGGGTTGACATTTTTAGAATTTTAAACAAATAAAAAGTTTCACAAACCAAGCAACAAAGGAATTTTTAATCTAAAGTTTACCGACATAATCTTGTAGAGGTAAAGAAATAAATTGAGAAAAGAAAAAAAAAAAAAAGAAGAGTTCTATGCTGCTGCAAATAACCAGCTGTAGATCAGTATTGATTTGAACTAAGGTTTTTTAAATGGCAAACTTCAAATCTCACCATAAATATTAGATGTAGAATACTACTAAATCCTACAACTGTTACACATCATAAATATTATATCATAAAAAACATATTATCTTAGCTGCCTCTTCTGGTTCTCAGAAATTCTACAGGTTGGCCTATAAATACTCAAGCTAACAAAAATGAAAGCCTTAATCTCAAATGGTGAACAGGCATTCACCTAAACAGGCATAATTCCTTAAAACGGAGTTTACATCAATGCATAATCTGCATTTACCATCTATTTGGTACCAATTAAACTCCAACCCGACTTCTCAATCCCTTTGTAGGTTCCAAGGATCAAATAGTTACCCAGTACAAAATTAATAGCTAAACTAATAATTTCCATGATTCCAACCCAAGTACTTGCATCTGTAAAAATAATACTAATTAATTAATTAATCGCCCCAACCCCCCGCCCCCAAAAAAAAAGCAAACCAAAAAAAAAGAGTCAAATCTGAATATGAATTCCAATGTTGATTTATCATTATAATAATAACAACAAAGAAGCCGGTCACACCACAGTACATTAATTACTCATTATAAAGTAAATACCCAACTAAAAAACAGATCTTGAATCATAATTTGGTTCTTAATTGAAATAAATTGAAAATGAAGTGCTACCTGCCGAAGAGGACTATCTTTAGGAAGAAAGCTTCCAATGGTCTTTCCATATACTTCACAAGTAGAGAAGTGAATCAAACGCTTGTTGTTCTCCGAACAGTACTTGACCTTTCTCAATCAAAAACAAAATCCACATCAACACCAAATTAACGTCAACAAATCTCACTAACCATAACAAGAAAAAACGACTACGTCTCTTTTTTTTCCCTTTTAAATAACAAAATTAACATAAGCACATGCACAGGTGACGTACCACCGGAAGCGCGTCAATAAAGTTGCTGTAGATCGTGTCCAACGGCCGCGTGTTGTAATCCGCCGGCGTACAGATCGCCGCCAGATTTATCGTCTAAAAATTATCCAAGAAATTCACTAATATTTACAAAATGCCACTGCATTGAGAAGCATAAGTAAAAGGAAATGCGAGAAGATAAAAGAGCGTAAGAAATGGTGGAAATTACCAGATCTGCCATCTTGATGAGGCCTTCGAGGCGAGAATCGTGCTTGATGTTGAGTCGGTGGAACTGGATCCGGTCGGCCCCAGTCTGTGACTCCGGTTCGAGCAAGTGCTTGATCTTGTCATTGTAGACGTCTAGTGCTAGAATTTTGTGAGGGGTCTCAAGAAGAATCTTTTCGCAGAGATGAGAGCCGATGAAGCCGCCGGCGCCGATCATGCATAACGTCATCGGCTTTATCGGCCTCCCGTCCAGATCCAATCTCACGCTTGCTCCTGCCATTTCCGTTTCCAGAAGTAAAACTGGAACTTGAGATTTTGTTTTGTTTCGTTCCACGAGAATTGAAAATGCGTTGTATTTAGCGAGGTGGATGCTAACGTGTACTGGGTATGTAGGGTAGAGAGAGAGAGAGACAGACAGAGAGAACAGAGAGAGACGAGTGTTTGGATTGGGGATAAAGAGATGGCACAGCTATATTTAGAGAGCGAGGGAAAATAATTAAATAAAAATATAAAAATAAAAAGGATTTATGAGAAATATGAAATTATTTGATGTTACTGCCACGGGCTAGTTTAATTGAAAGTGGAATAGACTCCACTCTCTGGGTTACATCTGTCTCATGTACTCGCTGTATTTAAGCGACACGTGTAAATCGCCGAGTGCGTATTTATATTAAGGAAAAAGAAAAGGAGAAACAGGATTTATAGATTGGATCTGATGGGTAATATGTGCAAGACGGTGACGAACGTGATGGTTAGTAATTGGAGAAAATAATTAAAAGATAAAATAAAATGAAGGCACACGTAATGTGATGTGATTAATTTACATAAAATATTTGTTACAGAGTGATGACATTAACAAATTTTATGTAAATTTTGTACGCGTATTTTGACAGTATAACAGCATTGTTATTTAATGACGGTAATTATAACATAATATTATGAGATTTAATTTTTTATAAGACTGGATGCACGATATTTATGGATTATTTTATTATATGACTCGAACATCGTTGAATGATTAAATTTTGTTAATTTTCTAATTATCTAATAGTGTATCGACTATAGAATATAGTAATTTTGGAAAAAAAATTATTACAATTAAGTCCATCATATAATTCCATGATTGATTATAAATGCGAAGTTGTTGTATTCAATTTTTCATCAGTTGCTAAACTTTAATACCCATGCTATAGTGGATGAAGTACTTCATTTTTTCATCCCTATTTTGGTATTTTATCCATCTTAAGGTCAATTTTTGGGGGTGCTTTAGTCAATGTCTTCATATGGTTACTAAAACAATATGAGTTCCCAAAATTATCCATCACATATAAAAATGGAGGTTGCAAATAAAAAGAAAGTAAAAGGCGAGGATAATACTAACATTTTAAAATGAAATAGTTTGAGTTTTGATTTCTGAAAATAATTTTAAAATATTCAAAAAATAAGAAAAAATTTGGATAAATGGATTTTTGAATATACATTTATTTTTTAAAAAATCACGTTTATAATGTCTTCTAGATATGTAATTTGAAATAATCGTAATGAGAGAATACATTATTGTATTTATATTTTTACATATAAAAGTTGTGGAAAGACTTTTGTATTTTAAGAAATTAAAAAAAATTGAACACAAAATAATTAATACGTTTCAAGACCAAATAAAATGAACTAGTTTTTATAAAAGGGAAATAACAACTTTGAAAACCATAAAAAAAGGAATAAACCATCTCAAATTTTATAGGATAAAAGTAAACTCCTTATTGAAAAACTTGTAAAGTTAAGGTAAAGCATTATAATGTTCAACTCCAAAAATAAAAACAATTTAAACCGCTTCAATTAAATATTAACCATTTTGAAATTCAAAACTCTCACATCTTATATATATATTTATAAACAAAGCAATAACCAATATACCAAAAAAGGAAAGAAAAAAGGGGGGAAAAATGTCAAGGGATATTACCAAACATGCCTATCTAATGTTTCTAGCTTATATTATTATCACTAAAGTTTTTTAACAATTAGATTTTTTCACGTAATATTTCAAGTTTTATCAATTTCCTGTCAAATTATTAAAAATAACAAAGTATTTAACATAATTTATGTTAAAAGACTATTTTATACCTTAAATTGTTTATGTGTAAAGAATAATGATTTTGCACTCTAAAGTAAAAAAAATCCAAAACAAATATTTCAAAATCATTTTTTTAATGTTATCTTTATTGTAATTTTAATATTCATATTTGTATCATTTTTAATAAATACATATCAACTAGATCAATAAATTTAATGAAAACAAATAGTTATTTTAAGAAAACAATTCTATCTTAAATGCTTAATCTTTTAACGTTTGTATTCATATCAATTTAATAAATACATACTAATTATGATATTTAATTGAATAATAATAAGTACTTTATTTTTATGAAAAATTTATCAACTTACCACATGACTTTTTTGTTTTATATTTAATTACCACTGTTATTTAAATTTATAAATTTAAAATATTTTAAATGTCCATGTAACATCAGTATATTTTAGATGGAGTTAATATTTGATGATAAAATAATAAAAATTAAATCATTTAAGTGAGAAGATATTATTATCATCAAATTTTAATAGTAAAATAATACGTCAAGAGATGTTATCGAGCATATGATAATATTCGATACATCAATTTTACTGTGGTATCAACTACCAATAAATAAATAAATTAAATCGGAGCATTTGATATTACCAAAATACCCTCGTAATCTTGTTATAACTTCTAGGAAAGAAGTTTCCTTAGATGGATAGCAAATAAAGAATATAAATATAATTAAAAAAAAGAGAGATAGTAAATAAAGAATATAAATATAAATAAACAATAAAATGAGGATAAAAGAGGTGACGTTGAGCGAAACGAAACCGCGTCATGTGAGTGGCTTTGTTGCCATGAGCTGTCTAACTTCAACGCTCACGTGGTTCATAATCTTTTATCAAACATTATTAGTCCCACGCGCTTTTGGACGCTCCGATCCCCAAAAGAATCTTACGTGCCTTGCTTTTCAGCCGTCAAAGTAATTTAATTTTATTCTCTAAAAAAAAGTTATTTTATTTTATTTTGTTTATCATTTATTCCTTTCTTTGTCTTGGAGAGAATAACAGCGAGAGTAATGCTAGAGGATAGAGAGCTCATTGTGTAATTCTAAAGATTTGTTGAGTCCAGCGGCTGCTTGTCAATTAATATTTAGGGCAAATTATTATTATTCATAAAAATTAATAAATACTAATCCGATGTGGTAGTTATAGGTAAGTGTTACTAAGATAATAGTTGAGATTCCCAATATTTCTAATAATATTACATCATCTTTATTTGGCTCTAAAATTTAACGTGATTGAACTAAATCAAACTAGTTAAATTTAATTGAATTATTTGGTGCTAGGGATTGATTACTGATCTAGTGTGTGTGTGTGTGTGTTTTTTTTTTAAAAAAATTAAACCAAATCGAACTTGTCATTTTATGATTTAGTTCAAAATCTTTTAATTTTAAGTATAAAGTAATTCAGATATATGAGCATTTATTAGTTGGTTCAATTGATAAAATTGTTTAAGTGAATACAAGTGATTAATAAATTGAATGCTACTCAAAGAGAGAAGCTTTAGTTTCAAATTAGCTAAAAACGATATTTCAATACACTATGTTATAATAAGGAATATGAAAAATAAAAAAAGAGGATGGTGAGTTTTTTTTTTTTTTTGGACAAAACAAATTAATCCAATTTTAGGTGTGTTTAGTTGTAAGAACTAACTAATTAGTCAAAAAGCAGTGGAACTATTAATCCTTACTTCAAATTTGGGTTTAGGTCAGGTAAATCCTCTTTAATCTTTATCACTCTTTTCATTTTTATTTAAACTATTATTTATATAAATTAAATATAATAAATTAATTTCGTAATTTAATTAAACTAGAATTTTATATTACATTAAATATAAAAAATTTAATTCAAATTTTATTTTCACTGGTGTTTAATATAAGATACGATACCCAAATTTTATTCAATAGTTTATTTAAAATAGTATTGAATACTAAAAATAAGAATTATTTAATTAATTATTTACAATAATATTAAATATAAAATTCAACAACTAGCAATATTATTTAAAATAATTATACTATTTAAATGGTTATTTATCTTTATTTAATTACATTTACATAATATTACGCGGTATAAATAAATACAATATTATAAATAATCTAATTTAATCCTAAAATTTAATCTATGCCAATCCAGTCTTTCAAACACAGACATGATAAAAGAGTAAATTTTAGTCTAATGTAGCTTGATATTAGGGAATTCAGCAAGCCAGCTAGAGGAATACCAAAAAGCTTGTAATTTAAGTTTTAAGAAAATAAGTAGAGATAGGGATTGGAGATGAAATTGTAAATTCATCCCAATCTTAACTGATTTAATTCAAGATGTATGCTATCTACAAGCACTATAAGTATGGTAATGTCCCTCTTGACGGAGGGGACACAACACAATCACTTTATTTTCTACCCCCTTTAAAAAATTGCAATAACGTGTACACGTTACATAATACATGGCATCACAAGCTTGTGAATCACTTCTTTATGAGCTGCGTGCATCGATCATCGATGTAGTAGTAAAAACAAATTTCTAGTATAATAAAAATAATTGTTTTTAGTTGAAGAATAAACAAAATTAATTAATAACCATTAGAAATTAAAATTTTATGCAACTGATGCAGATAAATGAAATCAAGTAGTTAACATTCTCAAATAGCACCGACAGACATTTGAACATGTGAGATTAATCCCCACTCGTAATTTTAGGCGCGTGAGGGAAACATTCAACCAATAATTTATAGCGGACAGTAATAGTATTCCCGATGCTGCATGGAGGAAAATAGCTGGATTTGCGTAAGTTAATTGACTTGACTGAAGAGAGTAAAGAATGGTGGCGATGGCGAGTGCTGTTAGTAGTGAGTGCGCTGGCGACTGCTTGGCTTACACGTAGTTCTTGGTGTGATTGGCTTTATTAATAGGCAAGTGTTGGATTTGGAAATTTTGGATGGCTTCGTTTGGACCATAAGACGCTATCTCATTCATAACACGTCAGCAGTCCTTCTCACGGGAGAAAAACTTGGGTGGGGGCAGATGTGCCATCTCAACTGCCATTTGGCAGATTATATAATTCCTGGAAGTGTCACTTACAAATTTTTAATTATAAATGACTGTCAAATAATGAATCAAAATTTTATTATTTATGGTTATAATTAGAATGATAAAAAATTAATTCGATGTTATTCTTTGTGGCTATGCTTAGAATACTAAAAAATCAAGTCTGACTTACTTATTTTTATGTTGATCATTATAGGTCTTTTGAATTTTTTACCTATTTCATTAACTTGTTATTTTGAGTTGTATGTAATATAACTTTACTTTTTTTTTTGTTTGCTTTGGTTTTCTTTATAACTGATAGAAATTTTCTTGATAAGACTTTATGAACCAATTGAAACTTCATATTCATACTAGAACTATGATAATTCAATAAAATCTTCAGATTAAATCCATAGATTCCATGACTGAAAACCTTGGATCACATTTGTTCAAGTTTATGCTTTGAGTAAAATAAAAGTAAAGAGTAATAATACAGTCACAAACTCTTGTATAAATTTATTTTGTATAAACTGATGTGGCATGATAAGATTGATTACATTAAATATCACTTGGTTCACATGATTTATTTTTATTAATTTATATTTTTATTTAACCAATAAATTAATGCCACGTCAGTTTGTACAAAATAAATTTATACAAGAGTTTGTGGCTGTATCATTATTCAAAGTAAAAATAGGAATTTGAAAGAAGAAATTTAATTATAAAAATTTTTCAAGTAATTAATTGTTTGGCATTTATTTTATGGCTCCCAACCCACGTGAGATGCCTTATGTGATTGGGTGTGCCATCATATAAGTTTCTCTCTTCTTATGAATATAATTGTATGTGGATGGCGCTATGCAGTGCGCGCCATAGGGGCTCTTTAAAATTATTTTATGTGCATTTTAAACATTCCCTCTATATTGATTTGAAACACCGAAACTATATCTCTTAAATTTTAAAAGTATATAAAAAAAATTATGTGTTAAAAGAATGCTTTATGTCTCTAGCCTAACAGATAGCACACATATTGTACACTTTTGCTTTTTTCTTCTCTGAACTTTCACTCCTCTTTTCTTTGATTCTTCACACTTCACTGATCTTTTATCTCTAAAAAAATTAAACCGTCTCTAAAAGCTTATTACCAATTTTCTGATCTAATTATTTATATAAGTATTCTTGATTGATTATCACTTCTTTAATTTTTTTGGGGGATTTCTCTTAGATGAAAGAATTAAGGTTATGTTTTAGGAAATTTTTAACTCCCATGTTATAGTTTTGATAATGAGATTATCCTTGGATTTTCAACATATGAAAGTACTTCAAAACAACTATTAATTCGTTGAATGAAATATCCTAATGAATTTAGATTTTGGTACTTATTATTTATTGAATTTTTTCTTTTAAATTACATTACTATTTGAGCTTTGTCCTTGTGACATTAAATTCTTGATAGCGTCCTAAATGTAAGTTTTAAACTCATGTTCTATTGGACAGTCTCTCCGTATGAGTTTTCTCTGAAAACACATCGATGAGAGGGAGAGTAGAGTTGTCATGACTTTGTTAAGTCACTCCGGCAAGTGAGTGGATTTTAGTTGAGTTATTGGTTTTTTGAAGTCAGAACTCCGACAAGTATTGGGGATTTGGCAGCAAAGTCAAGCTGGTTTGCTATCTATTATTGCTAAGCAGTTTCAGGAAGAAGCTGCACATCAGTAATGGATCCAGAGGAATTAATTAAGAGATGCAGAGCCATAAGATTGAGCGACGAGGAAGGGGGGTGAGTCTCTTTCAAAAACAGAATGAAGATCAGTGGTGAGAAAATCCTGATGGGATGTCTGGTCGAAAAAGTGTTACACACGAGAGATGTTAGCATATAAGGCTTGAAAGCGGTAATGCAACGGGTGTGGAGAACCTCGTGAGAAGTCAAAATAGAGAAATTGGGAGATAACGTCTTCATCTTCAAATTTGGGTCAGAAGAGGACAAGAGAAGTGTCATGGTGGGAGGTCCTTGGCATTTCGATAGAGCGCTCATAGCGCTAACGGAACCAGTAGGAATCGGAGATATAAAAAAGCAAGACTTTAGTCACATTTCATTTTGGGTTCAAATCCATGATGTGCCCATCATGTGTATGTCTAAAGATATGGCGGTAGAATTGGAAAAAGTGATTGGGAAAGTAGAAGAAGTAGAAACTGATGCAGCAGGAGAGTGTTTTGGTCAATTTCTGAGATTGAGAATATTCGTAGATATCACAAAGCCATTGAAGAAAATCATTGAACTAGAACAAGAAGAGGAAGATGCGGATGATATTTCAATGTGTGTCATGTATGAAAGACTGCCTGATTTTTGTTTTTGCTATGGGCGATTAGGACATCAGTATCGAGAGTGTGTTTATTACAAATCCCAGTCAAAAGATGAGTTAGCTTATGAACCATGGCTCAAAGCAAATACCGTAACTGAGAAACAAAAACACGGTAAGGGGAGGGATAGGTAGACGGCAGAATCCAGTAGGTTCAGCTCAGAGGAACCAGGTTATATAAAACCTGATATGGGGACTAACAATGAGCAAGAAGTGCACCAAAAACCAGCTGAACCAGGCAATGAAGATACTCTGAACCAGCCTATTTCGGCTCCGGGTCTGGATAGTTTGAGAACCGAAAAGGGTGGGGATCCGATGGCAGTGGAAACACATTTAATGCAAAATGGTACAAGATATGGTGAGCTATTGAGTAGCTGCAAGGAGCAGAATTGTGTAGCAGAGGGGGTGGCAGTGCATCGAGAGGTGGAAGTAGAAGCGGGAAATACGAGGGGGAACAAAAAAGAGCGGGAAGAAGTAACACAAAAAGAAAAATCAGGAGTGGTGCTATGGCATGGGCTGGAAAAAGTGGGCATTTTCGAGCCGGATAAGAATGAAATTAAGGGGGCTTTGGAAGATAGAGAGGGCAAACAAAAAACAAATAGGAGCCCAGCCCAAATGGGATTGGAAATTGAAAAAGCAGAAACTAAACCGAAAGTAGCGAAACACAACTTTAGAAGAAAAAAGTGAAAGCTCGAAACGTGGAAGGCATTGGAGGTAAAATAGAGGGGTCCACAAACCTAAAACGACCTATTAGCTCAATGAATTGGGAAAGCCCAAGGGGAAAAAAGAGCAAAATGAACAGCCTACAAACTGTTGAGACTTTACAGCGGGTGCAAGGAAATGGAACAGCAGCTACGAAGCTAACTTTCGAAAATGAGGATGGTGAGCCAAGAGGGGAACATCATAATACAGCAAAGGAAACATCGGCGGTGGCTGGAGGACAGCCCCGCCGACAGCCATGAAACTCATAAGTCGGAACGTTCGAGGGCTGGGGAAAGCTCGAACGTTCCGAGAAACCCAGCGGATGATGCAGGAGCATAAGCCTCAAATTTTGTTTCTTTGTGAAACAAAGCTGATGCCAAAGCAAATGCAAGCGAAAGCTCATAAGCTTCAGTTTCAGAATTGTTTTGCGGTCAACAGGGCAGGATTGGGAGGTGGATTAGCTTTGTTATGGAATTCAGAGGTTAAAGTGGAGATAAAGTCATTCAGCCAACACCATGTAGATTCAGTAGTTCAAAATGAAAACGGGAGTTACTGGAGATGTACTGGAGTATATGGCCATCTGGAAGCAGCCCAAAAAAAGCACACATGAACTCTCTTGAGAAGGTTAGCTATTTTAGCATTTTTACCTTGGTTATGTTGTGGCGATTTCAATAAAGTGTTGAACTTAGATGAGAAAGTAGGAGGGAGAGAGAAGAGAGCTTTAATGGTGAACGACTTTAGAGAAACTTTGAGGGATTGTGATCTAAAAGATTTAGGGACCATGGGGTATCCGTTTACATGGTCAAATCGGAGATTCGGACCAAACATTATTGAAGAAAGGTTGGATCGTTTTTTATGTAATAGTAGTTGGGGCTATAGCTTTAAAGAAAAGGCGGCTGTGAATCTCACTTCCTGGAGTTCAGACCACAGCCCCATCCTGTTAGAGATAATAGAAATCGGGAAGGGGCAACGATATTCAAAACGAATCTATCCTAGACCTCACTACGAGGACATGTGGAGCCCTTACGAGAAGTGCAGGGACATCATGAGGCAGGAATGGAAAGAAGAAAGCTGCTGGAACAAAGGAAACCCGATTGAAAGGTTCAAGCGAACATCCAAAAAGTCTATGGCGGAGCTGAAGAGCTGGAGCAACACAGAATTTACGGGAAGGCAAAAGGCGTTGAAGAAGCTCATTGAGAAGCTTAGAATTTTAAAAGCGGGATTCAACCACTATGAGCAGGGAGATGAGATCAAGAGGTTAGAGAATCAGATTGACAACATGCTCCTCGATGAAGAAATCTTCTGGAAGCAGCGATCAAGGGCGGATTGGTTAAAGGAGGGAGAAAAAACACAAAATTTTTTCACTCAAAAGCTTCAGCGAGAAAAAAGAAGAACAACATTTGTGGCCTAGAAGATGGAAATGGTAGGTGGATTGAGGAAGCTGATGAGGTGGAAAAAATGTTCAGTGAATACTTCACAAACATATTCACTACGACAAGCCCTACATATGATCAGTTAGCTGCAGCAGTAGCGGATTTACCTACAAAAATCACAGGGGGTATAGAAAGTCACCTAGATCAGGCCTTTACAGTAGAAGAAGTAGCAGATGCTTTATTTCAGATGTGTCCCACGAAAGCTCCAGGTCCAGATGGGCTCCTGGCGACCTTTTTTCAGAAGCATTGGAGTTCAGTCAAAGATGGAGTTATCACAACTAGCCTGCACATATTAAACGAGGGAGGTAATCTCACACCACTTAACCATACGTTTATTGCTTTGATTCCTAAAGTTAAAAAGCCTAGGAAAGTGACTGAATACATGCCAATTAGCCTTTGTAATGTAATATACAGAATAGTCGCTAAAACAATAGCTAACAGGCTAAAGCAAGTGTTAGATGACATCATATCCCCCACTCAATGTGCTTTTATTTCAAATAGGCTTATTACCGACAATGTAATCATAGCTTATGAATGCCTAAACAAGATTAGACTAAGTAGGGGAAAAAAGGATGGCCTAGTAGCTCTCAAGCTTGATATAAGCAAGGCATATGATAGGATTGAGTGGAGTTTTGTCAAATGTGTAATGCAGAAAATGGGGTTCTCTGAAAAATGGGTAAACTTAGTCATGAATTGTATCTCTACGGCTAGCTTTTCAGTGTTAGTCAATGGAGTGCCTAATGGTCTTATCCATCCTCAAAGAGGGTTGAGACAAGGATGCCCACTCTCCCCATATTTGTTTATTTTATGTGCAGAGGTGTTCTCAAACTTAATGGTGCAGGCAGAAAACAGAAACCTTATCCATGGATTGAAGTTCAGCAGCAATATCTCAGTATTGCATCTCCTCTTTGCGGATGATAGCTTAGTCTTCTCACGAGCCAACAGCGATGATTGCCGAAATCTGAAGAACTTCTTTGACTGTTATGCAGCAGCCTGGGGAAAAGTTTTCAACTATGACAAGTCTTCGATGTTCTTCAGCACTAACACAAAACAAAGCCAATTAGAGGAAGTAAAAAGCAATTTTGAGTTGGATGTTGTATCCAAGCATGAAAAATACTTAGGCTTACCAGCTATGGTGAGGAGGAAGAAGACTTGTTTCTTCAATGAAGTAAAATTGAGGGTTTAGAGCAAGCTGTCAAGTTGGCAGAGCAAGTGTTTTTCCAGTGGAGGGCGAGAAGTTTTGATCAAAGCTGTTGCTCAAGCAATACTGGCTTATGCCATGAGCGTTTTCAAAATCCCCCAAGGCCTGTGCGATGATATTGAAAAGGCTATAGCAAGATTTTGGTGGGGTTCATCCGACACTCATAAGAGCATCCATTGGACAAGATGAGAGAAGTTATGCCATGCCAAGATCAGGGGAGGGCTGGGTTTTAGAGAATTCTCTAGTTTTAACCAGGCCTTAGTTGCTAAGCAAGGGTGGAGAATTCTTCAAAATTCGGAATCTCTAATGGCAAGAATCTTAAAGGCAAAATATTTCAAGAATACAAGCTTTATGGATGCGAAATTAGGGTCACAACCTAGCTTTGTTTAAAGAAGTATTCTTTGGGGGAGACAAGTGCTCGATAAGGGATTGAGGTGGCGGATTGGCAACGGGAGTCAAATCTCAATCTACAACAGATACTGGATTCAAAAACATGAATTAAACAGTCATGGCATGCAAATGGAACTCCCTAATGACATTGTAGTTGCTGACCTTATAGATGAGAGCCACCACTGGAAAGAGGAGATAATATGCCAGCATTTCTCGAAGGAAGCCTCAGAAAGGATTGTGCAGACTCTGTTGCCGAGAACCCCTCAGCAAGATACTCTCATCTGGAAATTAGACAAGCATGGAAATTACTCCGTCAAAAGTGGCTACCAGCTAGCTTTAAAGCAAAAGTTCTCAGACAATCCGGGCTGCTCAGAGATTTCCAAAACTCATTGGGAGGTTATCTGGGCAAATGAGATCCCCGAAAAGGTTAAAGTCTTCATGTGGAGAGCAGCGCAAAATCTGTTACCAACAGCAACAAATTTGTGGAAGAGGAAAGTGATAATGGATCCAATTTGTAGAAGATGTAGCTGCAGGAATGAAGATGTCTTCCATACCTTATTGGAATGCAGGGCTGCGAGAAAGGTGTGGAAAGCGACAGAGTTTTACGAGGAGGTTACGCAGATGCCCCATCAAGACATGTTGAGTTTTCTTCAAGAAATGGATGCAAAGAGAACAAAGCAAGATGTAGAAATGATTATTGCTGTCTGCTGGGCGATTTGGTACTCTAGAAACTGTTTTATTTTTTATGGCAAAGTTGAGAATCCTTTTATTTCAGTGGCACGAGCAGCAGCTATTGTAGAGTCTTTCAAGAGGGTTAAAATATCAGAAGAGCATGCAATCTCTAAGCAGGGACAACTCAGCCAACAAACATGGACAGCTCCCTCAAATGGCTGGTTTAAGGTGAATGTGGATGCTGCAGTTAAAGTCTCAGAGCATAAGGCAGGCTTGGGAGTAATTATAAGAAACTCCAGGGGAAAGGTTGTGGCAGTAGCAGTCCAGAATGTTTCCTTTCGAGGCACTATAGCTAGTATGGAAGCTGAAGCTGTTTTGTTTGGAATTGCAACTGCTCAGCAAGTGGCTTGTGTGCCAATGGTCATTGAGTCAGATTCAAAGGAGGTGGTGGATCTCTCTTTAAACAGGAAGGAAAGTAAGTCAGAAATTGAATGGATTATTGCAGAAATCCAGTCCAAGCTTAGGTTCCAGAGCTAAGTATCAATCCAGTTTGCTCCAAGGGGCTGTAATATAGCTGCTCATTCTGTAGCAAAGAAAGCCTTAGAGGTTGAAAACCAATGTATTTGGCTGGAAAAATTCCCAGCTCATGTTTCGTTGTTACTGTCAAAGTTCTGTTAATGGAAAGTTTTAATTCCTTTTTCAAAAAAACTCATGTTCTATTTTTCCCATGTGCAAACTCTACCTTTAGTTTATATTTCAATTTTGTGGCCTATTTTCGAATTTCTAATTTCACATAGAAGGCATGTTAAACTTACCTTAGATCCAATATTGGACTTATAGACGCGGTTCATGGTCGCTAGTCCAAATGAAGAAATCAAATACACCATGTGCATTAGTGTTTTGTTTGTGTGGTTGGAAAGAAGGGGGGGTGCGGTGTTTTTTATTGGTGCAGGAAGAAAGCTCTTCAAGACTACTCGGGAAAAAAATATATGAGCAACACATAGTTCAATTCGCATTGTATAGAAGTAAAACCGAAGCATTACACTAAAAGCACACATTATTTATATTTTTAGTTATCGATAACAGATTTTTCCCTCTTATTATCATCTTAATTAAGAAAAATAGTAATTCGTTTAACTATTTGCGAAAAAGGACGGCAATATAGAATAATATCGTGTTGATGATCTTGAAAGCTAATTCTTTTGAAACAGGAAAACTGGTATCGTATTTCAAAACACATAAAAGATGTATCCAAGCTTTCAATGTGATCCAAAGATCTCATGGCTTCATTCGAAATTAATAAATGATCTCTAAAAGTTATGAAAATGATATCAATGAAATTACAAACTCTTAAGAGTTTATAGAACATTAATTGATCCAAATCCAATACAAACTGCTTACTAGTACAGCCTCAAGATAGCCATTTATTTTTTAGTAGGCAAATTAAGCAATTGCAGCAATCACTAGCAGCTTGCCAAGAGCTAGCATAGATCAATTGTTCATCTACCAACCAATTGTGAAATTTTTGCATTATTACTTGAACATATTTCTAATCCAATTGTGGCTGTATTTTGTTAATCTTCATGAGCTTTCTTTGAGAAAGTTTCAAGCTTCTTTAGAGTCATTATATAGGCTGTGTTCTCGTTTTCGAGCATCGAATAAACTTCCAGCATAGAAGGTGTTGAATCTGGTTCGTTGACTTTACACAATGAAGAACCAGATCCTCCCAAGATTCTCAGCCAAGATTAATCAAGATGCTTATCAAACGATGATCAGAGTCAGAGAACCAATTAACCTAACTAGACTTGTAACAACAATGAAGTAATTACAAACACAGAAACCAAACTCAGCAAGAAAACAATCACAATGAACAGAGTACAAACTTTAACGTGGTTCAGCCATTAAAGGCTTACATCCACGAGTGAATTCCTCAAGCAGCTTTATTGAATGATTCAAGAAATGTGTTACAGAGGTTCTAAGAACAAGAACAAGTAAAACACTTTCTCTAATTAGTTCCCTCAATCTCTCTTTACGCTTGATGCCTCTAAATTTAGAAGGCTGCAGCTTATATACCAGTCTTGTAATAGCTTTAACAACCCAGATCATAGCCCTCCATGACACGTGTGATATAAGTCTGTTATTAATGAACTCAGCTTCAGCTAATGATCACGTGAACAACTCGTGATCTCACATGTTGCCGTTTTGGATTAAGGACTGGCTGTGCTTCTCATGTGAGCTTACTTAAAGCTCTGAACAATACTAGAAACGTTGTCGTTTACTGCTTAGGGTGTTTGAATTCACCTTTCAGCCAACAGAAGGTCTATCGTTTGGGTTCTCCTGAACACATAACAAAGCTATTTGCAGACATGTCAATAATTTCCATGAGGAATGTGTATCATCTAGTGATGGATCCGTTAACTTCATGCCTTTACCGTCATTCCACAACTTGTAGGATCGAAAACATCAAATATGTTATTGAGTTACATTCAATTAAATAGCACTATAAAGTTTTGATCAATTGTGCATTATAAAGGGGGTTATGCATAAACGTACATACACAAGGCTTAAATTTTCATTATGACCATATTAAATAAAAAATCTCCTTCCATTTATAATTTGCAAAAGCAAAATCTCAAAAATGTAGACATTAAGTTTAGTAGAGTAGATGACTCTTCTACATACCCAAGAGGGATGTAGCAGTTGTGGTACCGAGTAATTACAAACATCATTGAAACTGTTTGACCTAAAAGATTAAGTTGATTGGTAAAGGTTTAACAATAATATTAAAGACAAGTCGAAGAAAATAGACATATATATACTTACTGTGTTCCAACAATTCGATTTGTGTTTGCTTCAAGATCATCTTTCACAAAAATTCTAACCAAGGCAAAATTTGATATTTTAGGTTTCAAATCTTCATCTAATAAAATGTTACTAGCTTTCAAGTCTTGATGAATAACTATTAATCTAGAATATTCTTGAAGATAGAGAAATCTTTGACTAATTCCTTGAATGATTTGAATGTGTTTTTTCCAATCTAAAATAAACCTTCAAATGGGATCCACATTAAATATAAGTATAGTTAGACGGTCCGTAGCATTATCATTTGGAGATGAGAAATGCAAATAAAGGATTTCGTAGATAAAGAATTGATCCCTGGAAGAATAAGTTGAATAATCTACATTTCCTCCTCTGATGGAAAGAAGAGTAGTGATTGTTGGGTTATTTGTTTTCACAGTGTGCATGAAGTTGGACAATTGTTCTTCATCAGAAGGTGACAAAGAAAGCTTGTAGGACGTTGGATCGACATAAGCAAAACCACAAATAAGGTGAGTGAAGAGAGCACATAATTGATATCTAAAATGGGGAAGCGAGTCCTGGTTCCCAATAACTAGCGATTCTGAAAATATAAAAATCTGGAGGACAAGAATGACAAATTTGGATGCCATTTTGGAAAGCCAACTGCTTGAAACATGCCTAGTTTGTATGTGTTTTTATACACACACACACACACACACACATATAATGGAGCAGAGAAATTATCCTATATTGACCAAGATTAGTTATGGGCCTAAATAATATGTGTTTTAAGCAACCCTTAACGCATGAGTTAAGTTCGGAGGTTTATAAACAGTATCAGAGTCAGAGTCAGAGTCAGGTTATGGACAAATGCGCTTATATTACCATATTAAAAGATCAGCGTGCATTTGATAGAATGATGGGAAAAATATCCCACCTTAGTAGTTAAGATTAGTTACTAAGTTAATAATATAAGATTAAGGCAATCTTCAACTCATATAACACAAGAGTATGAATCACACTTTAATAAAACTAGGTCAATTCAATTTTTTATAAAGATATATGAGCTACAACTTGAGGTCGCTCACGAGTGGGGACGAGTTAGATTAAGGCAATCTTCAACCCATATAACGTTGATCATGGACCGAATCAACATAGGAAACAAAAGTCGAGGAAGTTGAATCTTCTTGCCTTCAAGTTGCATGGATGGGACTTGGGAGTCGTACATCGAAAAGGCTGTCTTCGTTCAATGACGATTGGCTTGAAGTTCTTAAATTAAGCTACGACGTTTGCCTCCACTTAGCTTGACTTCTAATGCTGGAGACTCTTCCTTTTGTATTGGCTTCATTGGCACTCAAATTACCTCGGAATATTGGATGTTTTTTTTGAAGCCATGCCATTGTCTACGAGTAAATTTTTTTTTTTGGGAATTATCATTGCACCACCTTTCTTCTATCTTATATTCATCAAACCACTATAAAATTCTAACATATTCTCTGCACCACATTTCTTTTAAAATTTGTATCCATTAGCCACTTTTGCAGTAACATTGTTAAATAATTTAAACAAAATGACAATTTTACCCCTAAATAAATTAAAAGATTATTTTATCTTGTAAAATCTTTGAAAATAAATAAAATTATAATTATAAAAATAGGAAAATTATTAGCCATATACTCTTAAATAACACTCGTATCAAACGTGCTACAACATTTTTCAAGTGTATCACTTTATACCCTAAGTTGACAAAATACTTCTACCATCCGCCAATCTATTAACTTCCGTTAGAAAGTTAACAGAATTGTGGCCAATTGACTATTTCGCCCTTAAAACTCAAAATGAGGTAAAAATATAAATTTACCCCAAATATTAACATAAATTTTCAATACACAATTTTTTTTTATTTTTTTATTAACAATACATTTTTTTAATAAAAATATAAATTATTAATGGCACATATTATTAACAATTATCTATAAAAAAATATCTATATTATACCATAAAAAATTATTAACAACGTATTGTTTACTATAATACATATTATACCATAAAAAATTCCAATTGGAGCTTGGAGGAGTAGCGCTTAGAAAAATTAGGTAAACTTTTGGAGCAGTAGATTCGGTTGTAAAGTAACTTTTTTTAATAAGTATTAACAATTAGCTAATAAATGGAATGACATGTTATTTTTATCAATATATATCATATGACATGTCATTTGTTTTATTAGGTAAATGAAATGACATGTCTTTTTTAAAAAGACTCGATTACTCTTATGATGTCAGCGCTTGCAAACGGCCATTAACGAATTAATGGACGGCAGAAGTGTTTTGTCAACTTAGGGTATACTGGTGATATACTTGAAAAGTATTGTAATACGTTTGATACTGATGTCATTTAAATGTATATGACTGATAATTTTTTTTAACAATAATTACAAAATTTTGGGATTTAATAAAAATTCGCTAAATTATTACAATTTTTGGATTTATTTTTTAATAAACAAATTCACTTATTTTAATAAAATTTTATAAAATTATATTTTTAATAAATAAATTCATTTATTTTTATTATATTTTTGAAAATTATAAATTTTTAATAAAAATAAATATTAAAATTTTGTAAAATCTAAATTTAATAAAAATCAACTGAGCACCTCTATTTTGGATTTATTTTTTTAAATTGAGAAGTATTTTTATAATTATAGTTTTTTATTTTTCAAACTTTTATAAGATAAAATAGTCTTTTAATTTATTTATTGGTAAAATTATTATTTTGTTTAAATTATTTAATGGTGTTAGTGCAAAAGTGGCTAATTGATACAAATTTTTTTAAAAAAAGTAGTGCAGTGAATATGTTAGAATTTTGTGGCGGTTGAATGAACATAAGACAAAGGAAATGTGATGTACTGATAATTTTTTTTTTTTTTTGGGGGAGGGGGAAGAAAGAGGAAGTTTGTTAGGAAAACATCATGCCAAGAGAATACTGAAGAAAAAAGAAAAGGAAAGGAAAAAAACAAACTCACAAACACTTAGTTATCGACCTTTATACCATTGGCCTATAGAACTCACTCCCTTAGAAGTGATTTCAAGTTCCTGTAATTTTCTGTATAAAATGAGAGTAGTTTCCTGTTTAAAGAAGGGGCAGTAACAGTGTCACAATAGAAAGCATCCTAATGGTAAGATTAAGTAGTATTGTGATTTTAATTGGGGGGAAAAAAGTCATATACACTTATTTCCTTTTGTGATTTAGTTTCAAGTCAAGATGACCCTCTCCATTTTAGTACAAAAATCTATACAAATGTAAGTTTTACTCAATGTTTACATAGAAACAGATGAGTTGCTGATTTAGTACCACTCTTGTATACTAGGTGGGATTTGGCTCCGATAAATTTGTAGCCAATATTTTACTTTGATGAGAAAATCAAATAATGTTTGAACAAATTAATAAAAAAAACTTGTATATACTTTCTTAAAATGTATGGAGCAAGTAAAATACAAATTGATTTTTTAACCCTTTGATTCCTCCAAAATTCAAACTCAAATTAGTGGTCAATTAAATATTGCTACTTAAAATCATTTAGCCAAATATTGTAAAAACTATAATTTCACCAAATTAAAGTTTCACTGATTATTGAATTGTAAGTGTGCTATCATTTCCTAGCTAGAAAATTGCTTAATTCGACTAATTTACAATCATTTTTATTTTATTTAATTAATTAAAATGAATTTATTATGTGTAAATTCTATATATGTAAAAATTTTAAATCCAGTGTTGAATTGAATTGTACTAATTTTTTTATAATTTTTTGTCACACCAACATTTTTAATAGTCCAGTATAAATATTGATAGCACATAGTATATAGGATTAAGAGAGATTGATTTCAAGTGCTATAAGATTTTTATGATTGTATGCACAAGGGTTTAAAAACAAAGTGTGCATCTAATTACACTAAACGAGGGTGTATTTTTATGATGAAATAAAACTGGTTGTATAAATGGTTCCATAATAAGTTTCTTTTTAATTTTAAACCACCAAGTGGTGTTGGTTAGGCATGACTCCTACCTGTGATATAAATGAACGGTGAACAAGTACAAAAAGATGGGGATATAAGCCAAAACCTCTATTAGTAAATGCAAATACATAAGAATGAAGGCAAATGTATGAAGCAACAACTGAAAAAATAGAACAAGAAATCCTATCGCCTGACATGAGGAATCTTCTTAGCATCAAAATGAAGAATGCCAAATAAGCCAGCGAGAAGATCCCGATAAGACAAAAAACATTGGCTAACTCGATGAGTGTAAGCCTAATTAGCCAGAAAGTCAGCAACAAAAGTAGCCTCATGATAACTCTATGAAATGAGAGTTATTATGACAATTCTATACTTAAATCAAGATCACTTAGAGAGTAAATAATGTGTTTCGATTGCATTTTTGTTACATTTTACGTAAATAATCATTTTAGTTAGTCTTAATAAGTTTTACTCAATTTAAAGTAATTTGTGCTCAAATTGTGTGAGTAATTGTAGGTTTTCAGAAGCGTAGGATTCAGAGAGAATGTGGAAGCAATAGGCTAGCACAAACGAAGAAGAATATGGCCACAAAAGAAGTAAAACAAAATATGGAACAATATAGTGCTAGAGCAGTTGCTGGGATAATCATTGCTGTAGCAATTCTAAAACAACGATAGAGAAAACTTAGGACAGGAAACATGCAAGATTGCGATCTGCAGTTTCCTAATTTGATTCATGCGCGCCCTACGCTCTTGCTTACCCTAATTTTCAGTATAAAAAAAGGTGTGCAACATATTGAACAGCGGCAAGAAGTAACATTGAAGAAAATTAAAAAGGAAAAGAAGAAAACAAATCAAAGTCAAGGGAATCGAGTCTGCACCGGCAAAAGAATCCAGCAGAGTTGTTTTGGATTCAGTCTTCATTGTTATTTACTTGTTCTTTTCTTTACTTTTTGATTGAACCAATGTACTTTGTAACCATTAGTTTGCTATTTGTTTATGTTTTTCTAAGTATAAACTAAACTTGCTTGTAGTTGAGTAACAAACAATCTAATATGTGACTGTTCTTATGAGTTGCTATGCAATTGCTGTATCATTTTACTCTAGTAGTTATTATTATAACGGTTATTGTCGACCACCCATTTAATGATTCAAGTTAAGATAGAGCAGCAAAAGGGCATGTCTTAGTGGATATTATTAGAGTAATACTTGATCTTAATTTGAGTTTCCTAGATTAAGTTTATCTTGAATCTCATAAGGGCTATACTTGAAGTTAAGATTTGTGACAAACTAGACATAAGTACTCACCTTGTAGAGTGGAGAGAATAGATGTTTATAATGTCATGCCGTAGGTAGAGTAGCAACTAGTCATTGCTAAGATACTTAAGGGTATGAAAAATCCAACATGAGATAGCTGAGGATGCAAAATAATTATGCCTAGTGTCGTAGGAATTACTGTAACAACTGGTGTTAACTTGATTTAAACCCTTTGCAATCCTAGAATCCAACACTTCTCGAAGTTGGGAAGTTTTAAAACCAAAAGTAGAACTAGCAAGCCCAAGGTCCAATCCCACCCAATGGATAATTGCAATGACCGAGAAAGATTGTGAATCAAATATGAAAGCATTATGAGCCTTCCAATCTGCCACACGATAAAACAAGGTAAGAGGACTCGAAGATGGCTTTGAGAGAAGGTGCACCGTCGTTAATGAAGGAGTAGAGCATGAAGGGTCAGAAACACAACTGTAAGCATACTTACAATTTGCCAAAAATGATCCCAAACCAACCTAATTCCCAGGCAAGCAAGAAATAAGTGACGAGTAGTCTCAGCAACCTGACCATAAATGCATCGAAAAACCATGTAAAACCCTTTGAACATAAGGAGTCATTAGTAGCAAAAAATCCATGCAATATCTGTTAGAGAAAGAAGAAAATCCTGGAAGGGATGAGCTACTGCCAAATAAAAGAAAAGACATCAATTCTTGGTTTATTACAACACACAAGCTCCTACGTTGATTGTAACTTGAAAGTGCCATCAGTAGTGAGATCCCATAAAATCAAGTCTGGCTCATCCCTAGAAACAGGGAATAAAAGAATCTGTGCCACGATCGAAGAGGGTAACACATTCTAAATTTTACCCCAATCCCAAACTATACCCTGCTAGTAAAAGGAAACTGGAACTATAGAAGCCGTTGTAGGGTTATAGAGTGCCAAATGAGAAGACCCTAGCCAACAGTCACACTAGAAACTGCACTGCCCCTGCCCTATCAACCAACGCACATAGGGCCCTACAATAATCGAATCGAGCGAAGGCATCTCTAGAGAGAAAAAGCAAGCTAATGAAACCGAACTAGCTCGAATGTGTATCTATACAATACTTAGACTTCTTATACGAAGCCTATAGAGAACTCTACTCTCCAAAGCCCCACCAAAGTTTAAGTTTTAAAGCCTTAGTCATATAATAAAAAAGACTGAATACCCAGGCCACCCTCGTTTACTGGGTAAAAAACTGCTAGCCATCTACACCTGTGAATCCGACACTTTGTATTAGAATCTCCTCATAAGAATCATGTAAAAATTCTCTTTAAGCAATGGATCACAGCAGATGAAGGGCTAAAAACATGAAACAAATACATTATTATAGAAGATAAGACATGACAGATGAGCACTAGTTTCCCTCCAAAAGAGAGCAGTTGGTTGGCCTATCTTGAGATCATATTCTTAACCTTGTGAACCATATAATCAAAAAGAGAAATCTTACAACAACCCTTAAAGACAGGGCACCCAAGATAAATAAACGGAAGTTTACGTCCCTAAAAACTAGTAACTGAATGGACAATAGTCTAGCGTGAAGCAGTAGCTAAGTACTTAATGTAAAAACTACTTTTGTCTTGATTGATACACTGTCCACAAATAGTCTCATATTGGCGGAGGAAATATAAAAGACGCCACAAACTGGACTTACTCCCATTAACAAAGATAACAATATCATCTGTGAAGCTCAGATGATAGATTGTCATAGGGGCCGAGGTTCTATATGCCATGGAAATATACCGAGAATAAAGGGAATTCATGCCTCTTGAGAAATCTACCCCTTGTGTTTGATGATAGCCCTTGGCAACCAACCTAGTTTTATACTTGGAAATGCTGCCATTAGGGTTATACTTCACCCTATATACCTACTTATTTCTAACTATTTTAGTAGCACTTTTAGGAGGTACTAAAGTCTAGGTTTAGTTTATTTGCAATGCATCAAATTCTTGCTTCGGAGCATGAAACCACTTGGGGTCTCGTAAGGCACTTTTAACACTGTTTGGTTCAAGATTCTCAGTAGTTGCTAGATAGGATTTGGGTTTGAAGATACCAACTTTAGCTCTAGTGATCATTGGGTGAGATGGTAATAAAGATGGGTGAGTTGATTCAGCTGAAGGATGAAAGGAAGAAGAAGAAGAAGAAGTATGTGATGAGTTGGAACTTAATGGATGAGACACTGCAGGATGAAGATTAGTAGATGGTGACTCTACATTGCTATTGTCAATATGAGTAAAACTTTGAAGGAAAGAAAATTGTACTAGAGAAGATGAGACATCAACATTTGAGACTTTTGAGGGAGAGTGTTTGAGAAACAATTCTTTGTAAGGAAACTCAGTTTCATTGAAGACAATATGCCTAGCAACAAACACTTTTCTAGAGGGATATAAACACTTATAACCTTTATGAAGTGGACTGTAACCAATGAAAATGCACTTTTGAGCGTGAAAGTCAAGTTTATGCTGGTTATAAGGTATGAGAAATGGAAAACATGAGCAACCAAAGACTTTAGGAAATTGATAGTCAGGCAGTTGATTATGTAGTTTCTGAAGTGGAGATAAATTGTTTAGAACTGATGTGGGCATCCTGTTGATTAGGAAAGCGGTAGTATGAAAGGCTTCCCACAAAAAAAAAAGAGGTAATTGTGATTGAGCTAGAAGTGTTAAGCCTGTCTCAACAATATGTCTGTGTTCCTCTCAACAACACTATTTTGATGGTGTGTGTATGGACAACTATGTCTAAAACATATACCCTCTTGCTAAAGAAAGGTTTTAAAGGCTATAAACTCACCCCCCATATCTGGCTGAAGTGTTTTGATAGGCAAAGAAAATTGCTTTTCAATAAGAAGTTTGAAGTGTTTAAAGTTTTCTAAGGCTTCTGACTTTAGTCTGAAGGGAAAAATCCAAGAATATCTTGTGAAATCATCCACAAATGAGATATAATATTTGTTTCCATTCATTGAATATTCAGGAGCTAGTCCCCATAAATCTGTATATAAAAGTTCAAGTGGTGCTTTTGTTTTAATGGTAGTAATAGAAAAATGAAGTTGATGCATTTTGCCATATTGACAAGCATCATAGAAACTAATAGATTGGTTCGAGAGACAATGTGTGGGAATACTTTTAATAATTGTTTGCAAAGCATGTTTATTGGGGTGACCATATCTATTATGCAACAACTGAATTGATATTTTTCCAATTCTAAAAGAATTTCCAGAAACAGAACATGAAAAGGCTTCAGAAGTATTTACATTGTTCAACATTGACACATGATTATTTAATTCTTGCAGAGAGTTTACAACTTTATTATTAAGACAAATTGACGACATGGAACTTGGTTTAGAAAGATTTGAATTGTAATCTGCAGAGTGAAGAGATGAGACATCAAGTGACAGTAGCTTGTAAAGACCACCTTCAATAATCCCATGTGCTAGCAAGGTTCCCTCCTTCTTGTCCTTAATAAAGCACATAGTGGAACAAAATTCAATGATTATGTTATTATCCAGGAGAAGTTTAGATATACTGATGAGGTTTTTGGTTATTTTAGGAGCACACAAAGTGTTCGTTAAGGATAAGTGTCTGCCAAAAGAAGTAGAAATATAATTGCAGCCAATATGTGTGATAGTAAGACCTTGACCATTTCCAACAAACAACAGTTGAGTGACATTATAAGGGTTACCTTCAACTAGATTTTTCACATTGCTGGTGAGGTGATAAGTGGCTCCACTATCCAGGTACTACCCCTGATCAGCAATTCCTTGTGAGGTAGCCATATAAGCAGTTATTGGCCCTTGATTCTGCATTAGTGAATTTTGAACAAAATTCATATTGAACCTGTTTCTGCAGTCAGCAGCTGAATGATTTGGTTTAAAACAAATTTAGCAAGTAATGTTTCCTTTGCCACCTCCTCTACCAAAACCACCAGAGAATCAAGGATTTCCACTATTGACAACACCATTTCCATTAAATCCACCAGTATTTCCATTAAAACCACCAGAGTTTGAACCTCTTCCTTGATTTCCAAACCAGCCTCTCCCTGAATTCTGTTCCATATAGCCACCTCTGCCAGATCCATAACCTCTTTTGTTGTTAAAGTTACCATTTTCGTTTTTATACACAAAATTTCCATTCCAATTTCCCTGTTTATTAATGTTCCAATTAAAATTATTTCCAGACTTCTTCTGATTATTACCAGTCTGAGCCACATTAGCAGTAAAATTTAACTTAGTTTCCTTAGCTGCACTAGAACGATTACTCTCAAGCCTAGCTTCATGAGATAAAAGCATGGAATAAGCCTCATTAATGCTCATTTTAAGAACATTTGCCTCAATAAAAACCACAACAGGATAGCAAGGCTATCCTAGACCTGAGATCAAATGTGTAATGAAATCAAGAGAGCTAACTGGACTTCCAGCCATTGCTAATCCATCAGTTACTGACCTCAGTTTACAAAAATATCTAGTAATTGACATGGATCATTTCTTAAGATTATTTAGCAACATCTTTAAATGCACTTTTTTAGCTGCTATTTTAGATCCAAACTGTTCCTCTAGACTTATCCAAAGTTCTCGAGAAGTTTTAGAATTTACCATAATACTCAAGATCTCCACGGTGATTAAAGATAGAAGCCAGCTCAAGATCATCTGATCTTGCCTTTTCCAAGTAGTGTAAGCAGGATTTTCTGAGATGACAATAACATTTGTGCTTGTTGATTCACCAGTCAGCAATTGGTTTGGACAAGTACGTGATCCATCAAGAAAGCCTTCCAGATCATTTGCTCGAATGGCTGAAAGGATATAAGATTTCCATATAGTATAATTTGATCTATCAAGCTTGATTGGTGTTGTGAAAGTAAGGTTGAAATTGAGGAAGAAATATTTGTACTAAGACTTAAAGAAGCCATGAACGAAAAGTAATTCAAGACTCTGATACCAAATTAGAATTTGATCAGCTGATTTAGAGTGTTTGGTTACTCAAAAAATTTGAGTGAAAACCAGAGAAAATTTTATCTGAGGAAATTCATTCGATTCAACTTATTAACAAATGAGATTACAAGCTTATATACTACTGTCCAGAATCTTCTCAACAAATACATCATCTTCACGTGTATTACATCTTTCTAAGAAACTAAATAACAAACTAACAAGCTAGCAACTACTTTGCTGATTGGACTGCCACGTCACTATAACTAACTTAACGAATTCAAACCGTCATCACATATTCTTAACATGACTCTCCTTCTAGGCTGTTGTGCATATAAATACAACCAGATGAAAATGTTCAAGTTAATAGAAGGTAACAAGCTTCAGCTATCACTTATCATTAAGCATACATTTCATATATGCATAACTGAGGCTGACATACAATTTATTATCTAATAGTTACTCTTGGTTGATGTTAGGAACAGAGGATTTTGCTAAAGCATCAAACACGAGAGCAAATAATGAAACAGAAGCTGGAGACTTTAACAAAGATGTTCCTAATCTCAGAGTATATAGTTTAGCTGATATTGAGGCGGCCACCGAGGGATTTTCAATTAGAAA
This sequence comes from Citrus glauca, assembly GCA_029633175.1. Taxonomy (NCBI): domain Eukaryota; kingdom Viridiplantae; phylum Streptophyta; class Magnoliopsida; order Sapindales; family Rutaceae; genus Citrus; species Citrus glauca. The sequence goes on from JAQOOD010000008.1 coordinate 32,246,484, forward strand.
TAAGCTTCGGGAGGGTGGATATAGTCTTGTTTACAAGGTAACATATGTGTGTGTGTGTGTACATACATATTAATTTGTTACAATCCACAATGTTACAATTTGGATCCTATCGGAAGTTTGAATTTATACACTCGTAGTAAAATTCTGAGGCCCAAAACATATAATTTAAAAATCTATGCCTATTAGAGATTAGACCTCTAACCTCACACCAGAGGAATATATATACTTCGACTAACCTTTCAAGAAGATATCTCTACCCATATCCATATTCCGTGAGAGGAGCTTAACATTTTGCGTCCATGGGGACTTAAAGGACTTAAAATGGTGCCCTCAACTTTGGAGGGTAACATATTGTTTGGCTAACATTTCCCAGCTTATCTAATTAGTGAAAGATTTATATGAATGTGGTTTTTTTTTTTTTTTTTTTGCGTTGCAGGGTGCGTTACCCTGTGGAGACTTGAAAGCCAGTAATGTTTTGTTAGGCGAAAGTATGAAACCTAAAATTTCATATTTTGGTATGGTTAGGATTTTTGCAAAAGAGAGTCGCGAAGCGAATACAGAACAAGTTGTGGGAACCATGTAAGTATATTACATCTAAATGATATCCTTTACTCAAGCTTCTGTTTGTTATACATATATTGGGTTTCGAATAAGGAATTCAGCTCTTTAATAAAATGCAGAATGGACTTTTACCACAATTTAAAATGGGTTTTACAAATTTATTAAATTGCAAAATCCCTTACTCATATATACTTGGTTATTTTAAATGCAGAGGCTATATTCCTCCTGAGTACGCCAGTAAAGGAGTATACCCTACCAAATCAGACGTTTTTATTTTGGGAGTTTTACTTCTACAAATCATAAGTGGAAAGAGGCTTTCAACGTTATGTGGCATCAATGAAAATTTAAGCATTCTAGAGTACGAAAGTTTCTTCGGCTATATTAACCTTGAGTACACATACGCGCACTTAATTAAGAAGTATAAATTATGTAACAAGATGGTACTCGATAATTTCAGGCATATCAGTCGTGGAAAGGTGGCAAAGGCGAGGAGTTTTTGGATTCATTCCTAGATGATAGAAATTCCCCATGTAAATTAATGAGATGTCTGGAGATAGCTTTGTTGTGTGTCCACGAGAATCCAAACGATAGACCTTCAATGCTGGAAGTTTCGTCAATGCTCAAGAATGAAACCACAAATATAAATACTCCCAAGAAGCCAGCTGTCTCAAAACAAGTTGATGAAATTGGGATTGAACTATTATCCACAACAAATTTGGAAAATGCTCGGCTTATGATGTATCATTTTTGGAGGTGGTAGCTAGATGAATGTTAATGTACACTAATTATGGGGCCACTTTTACAACCCTGCACGTAGTTTTTATTTCATCATAAAAATGCACCCTCGTTTGGTGTAATTAAATGCACCCTTTGTTTTTAAACCCTTCTGCAGGCAATCCTAAAAAGCTCGTAGCAACTCGAAATCAATCTCTCTTAATCCTATATATCATGTGCTATCAATATTAATACTAAACTGTTAAACATGTAGGCGTGACAAAAAAATTATAAAAATTTCAGTACAATTCAAGTTCAACGTTGAATTTTAATATTTTACATATATAGAACTTATACATAATAAATTCACTTTAATTAATTAAATAAAATAAAAATTGATTGTAAATTAATAGAATTAAACAAATTCTAGCTAGGAAATGATAGCACATTCTATAATTCAATAATCAGTGAAACTTTGACTTTGTAAAATTATAGTTTTTACGATATTTGGTGGAATGACTTTTAAGTAGCTTATTTAACTCACCATTAAATTGAGTTTGAATTTTAGAGGAGTCAAAGGGCTAAAATATCAATTTATACTTTACCCACTCCATACATTTTAAGAAAGTATATAGAAAAAAGAAAATTATTTGTTCAAACATTATTTGATTTTCTCATTAAAGTAAAATATAGGCTACAAATTTGGTGAAACCGAATCTCACCAAGTATAGAGAGTGGTTCTAGACCAGCAAATCGTCTGCGCGCCATTTGTTTCTACGTAAAACATTGAGTAAAACGTACATTTGTATAGGCTTTTATACTAAAATGGGAGGGTGGTCTTGTCTGAAATTAAATTACAAAAGGAAAAAGGCAAAAGGGTCTTAATTTTTTTTATTAAAATTACAATACTACTGAATCTTATCATCAGGAAGTAACTAAGTGTATAATTTTTTCCCCCTCTCACCATCCCCTTGTGGGGATGTTTTCCTAACAACAAACTTTCCCTTTCTTCCCCCCCAAAAAAAAAAAAAAAAAATCTACTCATAGACCATGACATTGCTTCAGAAACACGTCCAAGACTCTGAGGTCATTTAAATACCAACAAACTCAATACAAAAGGATGAGTCTTCAGCTTCAGAAAGTCAAGCTAAGTGGAGGTAAAACGTCATAGCTTAATTTAAGAACTTCAATCTTATCACTTGACATCATGGCAAGAAGACAAACTTTTTGGTGTATTCCTCTGTGGTTCCATCCATGCAATTTGAAGTTGTTGTGAAATATTTTCTAACATGATTTAGTCCATGATCAACGTGTACAAAACGCAAAATCTTGAGAAAATCAAATTTGTCCTCACTCATGACCGCAATTTGTAACTTAAACTCCCCCTCACTCATGACATACTATATAAAATATCGAGTTGACCTAATTTTATTAAATTACAGCTTTTTATTGAGTTTAGTGTTGTTTTGAGCTTATATTATTAACCTAGTAATTAATCTTAGCCAATGTAATATACTTTTTCTATCACACTGTCACGTGTAGGCTGATCTCTTATCTTTTTCCTTGTTAAATTAAAAGGTAGTATAGAGTCACTCGTTCGTAACCTGACTTTGATATCGTATAAAGACTTATGAGCTTAGCTCATAAGTTGAAAGTTGCATTAAGTTTGTATTATAGTCCAATAACTAGTCTCAATCGGTATCGGATATTTTCTCCATTACATTGTGTGTGTGTACATAAGTATGTAATCACATACTAGGTATGCCTCAAAACAGCTAGGTTCCCACAATGGCATCCAAAATTATCATTCTTGCCCTCCACATTTTTATATTTTCGGAATCGCTTCCTGCAAGAACACAAACTTTAATCAGAGCTGGTTACTGGGATTCAAGCAGTGGGTTCCCTGTTTCAGATGTAAATTCTGCTCTCTTCACTCACCTTATGTGTGGTTTTTCTGGTGTCAACTCAACTTCCTATGAGCTTTCTTTATTACCTTCGGATGAAAAACAATTCTCCAACTTTACAGACACGGTCAAAATAAAGAACCCATCAATCACTACACTTCTTTCCATCGGAGGAGGAAATAATCCAAACTATTCAACTTATTCTTCCATGGCGGGCAATCCTTCTTCCAGGAAATCCTTCATTGACTCCTCAATAAAAATTGCAAGGCTTTATGGCTTTCAAGGCTTAGATCTGTCTTGGTCTCAGGCAAACACAAGCTGGGACAAGTACAATATTGGAATTCTCTTTAAAGAGTGGCGAGCTGCCGTAGATTTAGAAGCAAGAAATAACTCGAGCCAATCACAGTTGATTTTGACGGCAAAGGTCACATATTCACCACTCTCAAGAGCAGGAGCTTACCCAGTCGACTCGATAAGACAATACTTGAATTGGGTTCATGTTGTCACTGCTGAATACTCACGCCCTATGTGGACAAATTTAACTGGTGCTTATGCGGCACTATATAATCCAAATAGTGTCTCTAATACTGAATACGGAATCACGGAGTGGATTGAGGAAGGGTTATCGGCTGATAAATTGGTTTTATGTTTGCCTTTCTATGGCTATGCATGGAGGCTTGTGAAACCTGAAGACAATGGTATTGGAGCAGCAGCAACAGGACCAGCTTTGACTAATGATGGCCTTGTGACCTATAGGACTATCAAGAATCACATCAAGAACTATGCTCCTAATGTTGAAGTTATGTACAATTCAACTTATGTGATGAATTACTTCTCGATTGGGAAGATTTGGTTTGGTTTTGATGATATCGAAGCCGTTAGAGTGAAGATTTCATATGCCAAGGAGAAGAAACTACGTGGTTACTTTGTGTGGCTAGTTTCCTATGATCATTATTGGATGCTTTCTCAAGCTGCAGGTAAGCAAATGCAAAGCCTCAGTCACTGCCTGCTATCCATTCGATCAGTTCTCTGCATAATGACTTCAATTAAGATCTTTATTTGACCATCAAATGTTTAACTAACACAAAGTGATTTGACTTTTCAGCTCAAGAGGATAATAAGAATCGACAAAATAAGCGACTATTATGGGCAATTGTTTTGCCTATAACTGCAGCTTGTATTCTTCTAATTGGTTTTTTACTGTATTACTACTGCTGGATGAAAAACCTCAAATTAAAAGGTAACTTCTTCTGCACGGGATTAGGAATATTTTTACTTCTATTCCATTTAACACAGATGAAGAAGTGGGCAATCCACTTAAATTTGCTTTCTTTCCCTTGGTTGATATTAATTGGACCGTAATTGACTCAGCCAAACCATCAAAGGACAGCGCAACTAGTCAAGCAGATGCTGGAGATTTTAACAGCAATGATCCTGATCTCAGAGAATATAGCTTGGCTGATATTGAGGTGGCCACGGATAGATTTTCAATCGAAAATAAGCTCGGGGAGGGTGGATATGGTCCTGTTTACAAGGTTATGTATCGGTAGCTTGGTTATCTCCCAGCTTATTAATTAATTAGTGCAAGCTACGTCTGTGTGTGTGTGAACACAGTGATTTTTTTAAAAAAAAAAATATTTTGGGGGGTGCTTGCAGGGTGTATTACCTGATGGACAAATAATAGCAGTGAAGAAACTCTCGAAGACATCCACACAAGGATTTGAGGAGTTTAAGAATGAGGTTATGCTTACTGCAAAGCTTCAACACGTAAATCTGATCAGAGTTTTGGGTTTTTGCATTGACACGCAAGAATATATGCTCATCTATGAGTATATGCCAAAACGAAGCTTAGACTATTTCCTTTTTGGTATGTGCTTAACTGCTTAATTTATAATTTTTGTGCCTCAATTTGCATTTCTCGTCTCCAAATGCTAATGGTACTGACCATCCAACTATATTTACATTTGATGCAGATCCCATCAGAAGGCTTATTTTGAATTGGAAAAAACGTATGTATATCATTCAAGGAATTATTCAGGGGCTTCTTTATCTCCAAGAATATTCTAGATTAACAATTATTCATCGAGACTTAAAAGTTAGTAATATTTTGTTGGATGAAGATTTGAAACCCAAAATATCAGATTTTGGCTTGGCTAGAATTTTTGTGAAAGATGATCTTGAAGCAAACACGAATCGAATTGTTGGAACACAGTAAGTATATATTTGTCTATATTTTTTTTCCGACTTGTCTTTAATATTGTTGTTGAACCTTTACCAATCAACTTAAGCTTTTACGTCAAACAGTTTTACTAACATTTGTAATTACTTGATACTACAGAGGCTATATTCCTCCTGAATATGTTGGAAGAGGTGTTTACTCCACTAAATCTGATGTCTACAGTTTTGGGGTTTTGTTTCTACAAATTATAAGTGGAAGAAGACTTTTCATTCGATATGGTCAAAATGAAAATCTAAGCCTTGTAGAGTATGTAAGTTTCTTCATAACCCCACTTTCTAATACACACTGAATCAAAACATTATCGTGCTAATTAATTGAATGTAACTCAATAACATATTTGATGTTTTCAGGCTTACGAGTTGTGGAGGGATGGGAAAGGCATGGAGTTAATGGATCCATCACTAGATGATACGCATTCCTCATGGAAATTATTGACATGTCTGCAAGTAGCTTTGCTATGTGTTCAGGAGAACCCAAAAAATAGACCTTCTATACTGGAAATTTCTTCGATGCTCGAAAATGAGAATACAGCCAATATAATGACTCCAAAGAAGCCTGCAAGTTTCTCAAACAAAGCCTATGAAGATGAACAAAACAAAGCCACGATTGGGTTGGAAATATGTTCAAGTAATGATGTAACAATTTCACAAGTGGTTGGTAGATGAACAATTGATCTATGCTAGCTCATGGCAAGCTGCTAGTGACAGCTGCAGTTGTTTAATTTTCCAACTAAATAATAAATTACTCTCTTGAGGCTCTATTAGTAAACAGTTTGTATTGTATTAATTAATGTAATGTAATATCACTAACTACATCTATAAACTCTTAAGAGTTTGTAATCTTATTGATATCATTTTCATAACTCTTAAAGACCATTCATTTTCTTAATATAATATTTTTGTGTTTTAAAAAACGATACCAGTTTTCCTGTTTCAAAAGAATTGACTTTCAAGGTCATCAACACGAGAATATTGTATATTGCCATCCTTTTTCGCAAATAGTTAAACAAATTATTATTTTTCTTTATTAAGGTGATAATATAAGGGGAAAAAAATTGTTATCAGTAACGAAAAATAAGACCAATGTATGCTTTTAGTCCAATGCTTCGGTTTTACTTCTCTGCAATGCGAATTGGACTTTGTTTTGCCCATTGTATGGAGAATGATTTTTCTTCCGATCAGTGCCGAAGAGCTTTCTTCTTTTACTAAATAAAATACTTTTCTTTTCTTTTCTTCACCACCCCCCCCCCCCCACCCCAACCAAATGCACATGGTGTATTTGATTTCTCAATTGGACTAGAGAGACCATATACCGCGTATATATGTCCAACATTGTATCTAAGGTAAGTTTAACATGCCCTCTATGTGAAATTAGAAACTCAAAAGTAGGCCACAAAATTAAAATATAAATTAAAGGTAGAGTTTGAACGTGGGAGAAATCGAACATGAGTTTAAAACTTACATTTAGTGGTGCTATCAGGAATTTAATGTCACAAGGGCGAAGCTGAAATAGTAATGTAATTTTAAGAAAAACGTTAAATAAATAATAAGTACCAAAATCTAAATTTGCTGATACTCATACTAAAAGTAAAAGTAATGATTTTTAGTTTACTAGAAATTTGCTGTTGCTGAAGGATTCATGAAACAACTATGGTTTACATATTTCTCCTTTTGTGTAATGTTACTTTTATTTTCTTCTATAATGTAATCTTATTTTTAGACTATTGATTTTTTTTTACATTTTAGATTTTAGATTTCCTTGTCATGAATTATATTTGTGTTAATAATATTTTTCACTTTTAAAGATTTTTTCTCATTAAATTTGATTTCTATGACTACATATTGTTATTAAAATTTATGTGAGACTATATAAATTGCCTTTATAACAAATTTGAGACTAAATTATTTACTAAATGTATTTGCAAAAATTGTCACAAATGACACCGACTTGAGAAAATTAAGTAACGTCACGATATGTTAATTTCAACAACAAAATAGCATCACTAATTGTATATTCGAACATCTAACATGACAATTTTTAATAATTATTGAGACTCTATTTACATAGTCTTGAGACAAATATTATAGTCACTATAAATTATCTATTGTGACAAATATGAACTGTTATTAATTGCATTTTTTAATCTCTAATTTTACCATTTGTAATACTATTTGTGACAATTTCAACTTAATTTTAAGACAATGATTTTTGTCACAAAAGCATCTCTTTAATATGACAAAAATAATTTTGGTTATTAGAACTTTTTAAGACGATCTTTCCACAACCAACATGTGACGATATATTTTTTGTCATAGAAAATATAAGATGACTAATTTGTACATGTACGATATATTTAATATTAATATTAAATATTAAATTCAACAATTAGTAATATTATTTAAAATAACTACAGTATTTAAATGGTTATGTATCTTTATTAAATAAGATTTAACGTCATCCTCTGTGACATTTTACTAAATTAGTATAGTACTATATATAATCTAATCTAATCTATATAATCTATTCCAATCTTACCTTCTAAACAAAAACATAATAAAAAAAATGAGAGCATGAAATCATAAACATAATAGATTATGAATCATGGACCAAGGGACTAGAGATACGGACCTTGAGATCATAGGTCGTGGACTATTAGAGACTAAAGACCGCGGACAAATCCAAGTACATAAAAAAAAAAAAAGGGAATTTTAGTCAAATGTAGTTTGATATTAAGGAATTCAGCAAGCAAGCTGCAAGAATATCCAAAAGCGTGTAATTTATGTTTAAGGAAATAAGTGGAGATAGAGATGAAATTGTAAATTCATCCCAATCATAAGTGGTTTAATTCAAGATGTATGTTAGCTACAAGCACAGTAAGCATGGTGATGTCTATCTTTAACGCAGGGGACACAACAAAAACACTGTAATTCTACCCCTTTAAAAAATTCCAATAATATGTACACGTTATATATACGTGCATCACATACGTGCGTCGATCATCGATGTAAAAGCAACAGCAAATTTCTAGTAAACTAAAAATCATTACTTTTAGTATGAGATATAAAAAAATATCAATTTTTAACCATTAGAAATTAAAAATTTATGTAATTGATGCAGATAAATGGAATCAAGTAGTAACATTTCCTTCTCATTGAAGAGAAAAGATTAAAAAAAAAGAAAAGGGGGGGGGGGGGGGGGGGGGGAACCGCAAACATGACAATTATTTTTATCCGCACATGCCATGGTAATCGATAATCCGATATACCAACCGCGTCTAATTGCTTGCCCAATCGCACCGACAGGCACTGACCATAGGAGATAAACCACTCGCAGTATTAGATGCGTGAAGGACACATTCGCCAATAATTTTTAGCGGACAGTAGCATTCCCGATGCTGCACGGAGAAAAATAGTTGGATTTGCGTTAAGTTAAGTTGACTTGACTCGAGAGAGTGAAGAATGGTGGTGGTTGCTGTTAAGCAGTCAGTACTTCTGGAGACTGCTTGGCTTACACGCAGTTCCCGGGGGTGTCATTTGACTGTGAAAAAGAATTTTGGCTTTATTGACATCATGTTGATTGTTGGGTTTGGAATTTTGGATGGCTTCGTTTGTACCATAAGACGCTATCTCATCCATAATGTGTTAGCAGTCCTTCTCACGGCAGAAAAACTGGGGTGGGGGCAGATGTACCGTATCAACTGCCGTTTAGCAGATTATACGAGTCTTCTAAGTGTCACTTATAAATTTTTAATTATAAATGACCGTCGAATAATTAATTAAAATTTTATTATTTACCGTTATAATTAGAATGATAAGAAATCAATTCGATGTTATTCTTTGTGGCTATTCTTCGGATACTAAAAAATTAAGTCGACTTACTTATTTTTATATTGATCATTACAAGTCTCTTGAATTTTTTACCTACTTCATTAACTTGTTATTCTGAGTTGTGTGCAACATGGCTTCACTGTTTTTTTTTTCTTTACTTTGGTTTGGTTCTTTATAACTCATAAAAATTTTCTTTTTAAGTCTATATGAACCAATTGAAACTTCAGATTCATACTAGAACTATGATGATTCAATAAAATCTTAAAATTAAATCCACATATTCCATGAGGGAGAACCCTTGGATTACATTTGTTCAAGTTTATGCTTTGAGTAAAACAAAAGTAAAAATAAGAATTTGAAAGAAGAAATTTAGTTATAAAAAATTATCAAATAATTAATTGTTTGGCATTTATTTTATGGGTCCTAACCCATTTGATCCGCCAAACGAGACGTCTTATGTGATTGGTTATGCCATAGTGCGCTAGCCACATATAAGTTTCTCTCTTTTTATGGATATAACTGTATATGAGAGGCGTTATGTAGTGCCCCACATGGGCTCTTTAATATTATTTTATGTGCATTTTAAACATACTCTCTTTATTGATTTGAAACACCAAAAATACATCTCTTAGATTTTAAAAATATATAAAAAAAAAACATTACGTGTTAAAACAATGCTTGATGTCTCTAGCCTAACTATTGGCACACCTTTTGTATACACTTTTACTTTTTCCTTCTCTAATTGTTTACTCCTCTTTTCTCTAATTCTTTACACTTCACTACTCTTTTATCTCTAAAAAAATTAAACAATCTCTAGAAGCTTATTACTAATTTTCTGATCAAATTACTTATATAAGTACTCTTGGTTGATTATCACTTCTTTAATTTGTCTTTGGGGATTTCTCTTAGATGAACGAATTAAGTTTATGTTCTAAAAAAAAAGATTTAACTCCCATATTATAGTTTTAATAATGAGATTATCCTTAAATTTTCAACATATGAAAATACTTCGAAACAACTGTAAATGTGTTGAATGAAATTTTCTAATGAATTTAAAGTTTGGTACTTATTATTTATTTAACGTTTTTCTTAAAATTACATTACTATTTGAAGTGCGGCGGTCTATGGTCTCTAGTCCAAATGAAGAAATCAAATTCACCATGTGCATTAGTGTTTTGTTTGTGTGGTTGGAGGTGGGGGCGCGGTGTTTTTTATTGGTACAGGAAGAAAGCTCTTCAGGACTACTCGGAAAATATATATATATGAGCAACACATAGTCGAATTCGCATTGTATAGAAGTAAAACCGAAGCATTAGACTAAAAGCACACATTGTTTATATTTTTAGTTATTGATAACAACTTTTTCCCTCTTATTATCATCTTAATTAAGAAAAAGAGTAATTCGTTTAACTGTTTGCGAAAAATGATGGCAATATAAAATAATATTGTGTTGATGATCTTGAAAGCTAATTCTTTTGAAACAGGAAAACTAGTATCGTATTTCAAAACACAAAGAAGACGTATCCAAGCTTTCAATGTGATCGAAAGATCTCATAGCTACATTCCAAATTAATAAATGATCCCCAAGAGTTACGAAACTGATATCAATGAAATTACAAACTCTTAAGAGTTTATAGAACATTAATTGATCCAAATCCAGTACAAACTACTTACTAGTACAGCCTCAAGAGAGCCATTTATTTTTCAGTAGGCAAATTAAGCAACTGCAGCAGTCACTAGCAGCTTGCCAAGAGCTAGCATAGATCAATTGTTCATCTACCAACCAATTGTGAAATTTTTGCATCATTACTTGAACATATTTCTAATCCAATCGTGGCTTTATGTTGTTCATCTTCATAAGCTTTCTTTGAGAAAGTTTCATGCTTCTTTGGAGTCATTATATCGGTTGTGTTCTTGTTTTCGAGCATCGAATAAACTTCCAGCATAAAAGGTCTATCGTTTAGGTTCTCCTGAACACATAACAAAGATATTTGCAGACATGTCAATAATTTCCATGATGAATGCGTATCATCTAGTGATGGATCCATTAACTTCATGCCTTTTCCATCCTTCCACAACTTGTAGGACTAAAAACATCAAATATGTTATTGACTTACATTCAATTAAATAGCACTATAAAGTTTTGATCAATTGTGCATTATAAAGGAGGTTATGCATAACCGTACATAGTGTACAAGGCTTAAATTTTCATTAGGACCATATTAAATAAAAAATCCCCTTCCACTTATAATTTGCAAAAGTAAAATCTCAAAACTATAGACATCAGATTTAGTAGAGTAGATGCCTCTTCTACATACCCAGGAGGGATGTAACTATTGTGGTACCGAGTAATTACAAACGTCACTGAAACTATTTGACCTAAAAGATTAAGTTGATTGATAAATGTTTAACAATAGTATTAAAGATAAGTCGAAGAAAATAGACATAAACATATTTACTGTGTTCTAACAATTTGATTTGTGCTTGATTCAAGATCATCTTTCACAAAAATTCTAGTCAAGCCAAAATCTGATTTTTTAGGTTTCAAATCTTCATCCAACAAAATATTAGTAGCTTTCATGTCCTGATGAATAACTATTAATCTACAATATTCTTGAAGATAGAGAAATCCTTGAGTAATTCCTTGAATGATATGAATGCGTTTTTTCAATTCAAAATAAACCTTCGGATGGGATCTACATAAAATATAACGGTCTGTAGCATTAGCATTTGGAGATGAGAAATGCAAATAAAGGATTTCGTAGATGAAGAATTGTTCACTGGAAGAATAAATTGAATAATCTGCATTTCCGCTTCCGATGGAAAGAAGGATAGTGATTGTTGGGTTCTTTGTTTTCACGGTGTGCGTGAAGTTGGAGAATTGTTCTTCATCAGAAGGTGACAAAGAAAGCTTGTAGGACGTTGGATCGACATAAACAAAACCACAAATAAAGTGAGTAAAGAGAGCACATAATTTATATCTAAATGGGGAAGCCAGACCTAGTTCCCAATAACTAGCTCTGATTAAAGTTTGTGCTTTTGCAGGAAACGATTATGAAAATATAAAAATCTGGAGGACAAGAATGAAAAATTTGGATGCCATTTTGGAAAGCCAGCTGCTTGAAACATGCCTAGTCTATATGTGTTTTGACAAATGATCCTATATTGATCGAGATTAGTTATGGGCCTAAATAATATATGTTTTAAGCAATCCTCAACCCATGAGTTAAGTTCAGAAGTTTATAAACAGTATCAGAGTCAGAGTCAGGTTATGGACCAATGCGCTCATATTACCAACCTAAAAGATCAACATGCATTTAATGGAATGATAGGAAAAATATCCCACCTTAGAAGTTAAGATTAGTTGTTGAGTGTTAGAAAGTGCATATTTATAAAGGAGAAATCGTTATTTTATATATCAAGTATTGCTAACAACCGTTACTTTTATGTGTTTAAATTTCTTGTACTTTAATTATGTGTGTTTTATTTTAATTAAGTATTTGATGTATTTTAGGGGCATCATAGTCATTTCACAATAAACGAGAGATCAAATGGCAAAACGGACATCATTTTTGAACTCAGGACGGTCGAAAACCTTAGGAGGAGTATAAAAGGAAAAATGACACTGTTCACATGTACGGTACTATTCACATATACGGGTACTGTTGGCGTTACTGTGTAAATAGTGGCGGTTGACTGTACTGTGTAAATAGTGGCAGTTGACTGTACTGTGCAAATAGTGGCGGTTGACTGTACTGTGCAAATAGTGGCGGTTGACTATACTGTGCAAATAGTGGCTGATGACGTGGCGAAATCCTGAGCGTCTAAACTGTTTTTAATCCGATGGCCATGATTTACTCGATGTAACTATAAAAAGGGGGCCTCCCCCCCCTAATTAAGCACCTCTGAATCCATTTTTAGGGTTTATTTTCTGTAATTCTCTCTCTATCTTGTATTTTCTTCGTATTTTAATAAATTCCCATTTTGCCCCTAGTTCAACTATGAGTGGCTAATTTTCTTTCAAGCTTGGGTTGAAGGTGAAGTCTCAACATGTGTCATGGGCTTGATTTGGTAAATTTATTTTCTCTTCCCCTCTAGTTTTTGTGGATGTTTTGACTTCTCGTCGACAAATAATACTAATCTTGTCTAGTACTGCCCTGGTTTCACCGGCTCCCTAGTATAAGATTATTATTATTTGGCACGATAAGCCCTTAGCACCATATTTATTAGAGCGTGGTTCATGAGGTGTGGATTCCCCCCTTCATGATTTAATTGGCATTAATAAGGATTATTAAGCCCATGATGCATGTTGATACGGATCCAGATACCCAAGTACGTCATTTTATTAGAATTCTCTACAATTGATTCTTGCCATTTTAATTCTAATTTCAGAATTTATTCTTGTTATTTTAATTTAAGTTTTAGCATATTCTAAATCATTTTCCACCTTAAATCCAATCACCCATTCACTAAATTAATTCTATATATAATTAAAATCCACCTCCTCGTGGGATCGACACTCGCACCATTAAGCTATACTACAACAGATTCGTGCGCTTGCGAGTTCATTAAAATTTGCACAACAAGTTTTTGGCGCCGTTGCCGGGGAGGTAAGTAATTTTAATTCATAGAATTAATTTTTGTGAATATTTCCATTTAATTTTCTTTTGTATTTTTTTTTTAAAAAAAAGTGAATATACACTTAGAGGTTAGTATTTCTTTTCTTTTTCTCTACTTTAAATTATGTAATTTAATTTTCAAGTTAATTTTTATTTCTTCTTTGTTATTTTTATTTATCTTATTAATTTATTTTTAGTTAGTTTATTTCACGTATTTGTTCTTGTGTTTTTATAGTAAGTTTGTAATAGCGCAACAAGGTTAGTATCGTAATTTCTCCTTCTTCTTTATTTTTATTTGTTTTTATTTTTATTTTTATTTTATTTGTTTTGTTTTTCATTTATTCTTGTATTTCTTGTATGCATGGTCGTAGGTCATTATTACCCAATCTTGAACCTATAGACCTTGAATTAGAGAAAACACTTCGCACACACAAAAACATTAAAAACAAAATGGATTTACAAGCACCACAGGAGAGGCCATTTAAGGACTACTTTAGTCCCTTAGCTAATTTGAGCACATCATGCATACGGTACCCAAATGTAGCTGCTAGGAGTTTTGAATTAAAACCTAGTGTGTTAAATTGTCTCCCCACGTTCTATGGCCTAGAAAATGAGGACCCATACAATCATTTGAATGATTTTCATGCAATTTGTCAAACATTTAAATATGAGAATTTTTCAGATGATGATGTAAAACTTAGATTATTCCCATTTTCTTTAAAGGATAGAGCTCGTTCATGGCTTAATACATTACCTGCTAATAGTATTGCATCATGGGAACAAATAGTTACAAAATTTTTAAATAAATATTTCCCAGTTCATAAAACAAATGCTATTCGCAGGGAAATCTCGGAGTTTACCCAGAGAGATGACGAGCAGTTTTTCGAAACATGGGAGCGATTCAATGGGCTACTCTTGAAGTGTCCACATCATGGGTACGAGAAATGGCACCAATGCCAATACTTTTTAGAGGGCTTATTACCAAATGTGCAAGAATGGCTAATGGCGACAAGTGGAGGAGAGCTAATGTCAAAAAGTGCATAAGAAATTTGGGAATTCTTCCAGCGACAAGCAGATAATTCCCAACAACGGAGTCGATCACTCAGGAGTACCAAAAGGGTTAAAGGAGTAAATGAGGTTCAAATTGGCGAGTCAACGTCAGGAATCAAAGAAGTCAAGGAGATGGTTGAAGGTCTTGCTCGACAAATAGCATCATTATCGACTGCTAAATCAACAGAGCCACATGACCATGACTCATATTCAGAACAAGCCAATGCCATAGGAGTAATGAGAAAACCATTGAATTATAACCCATACTCCAACACATACAACCCTGGATGGAGAGACCACCCCAATTTTTCATGGTCTCAAGGATTCCAACAAAATGGACCAGTAGCTCCAGCTCCACCAATGCAACCAATTGCTCAAAATCCTCAGGCCTCTCAGCCACCATTCAAACCATTTAATCAGAATCAGAATTACTCTCAACCTAGACCATGGGAGGATGCATTCCAGAATTTCAAGAATGTCACTCACTCCACGATTGAGCAACAGAACCGCACCATTGATGGACTACGAAATGAGTTGAGAGCGGGCTTCAACTCACAAGCCCAATCAGTTTCAAGCTTGGAGAAGATGGTGGGACAACTTGCTTCTTCAGTTCAGACCTTGGCAATGACTGTTGAGAAAGGTAAATTTCCAAGTCAACCAGTGCCTAACCCTAAAGGAGTACATGAAGCAAGTAGCAGTTCACCACAGCAGCATGGAGAGGTCAAAGCCGTCATGACCTTGCGAAAAGGAAAAGAAGTCGACAATAAAGTGGAAATGCCAGTGACGAAAGACAATCAAATTGTACCTGTGAACGTTGAGGACTCATCACCGGAGGAAAAAGAAGACACCAACCCACGAGAATATGTTCCAAAAGCTCCATTTCCTCAGAGGTTAGTGAAAGGAAAGAAAGGAAAATCTACAGGTGAGATTCTCGAAATTTTCAAACAGGTAAGTGTTAACATCCCATTACTTGATGCTATTAAGCAAGTTCCATCTTATGCCAAGTTTCTTAAAGATCTGTGTACTAAAAAGAGAAATATGCATGTTCAAAAGAAGGCATTTTTAACAGAAAACGTTAGTTCTATACTCCAACATAAAATTCCTTTAAAATGCAAAGATCCAGGTTCCCCCACTATCTCATGTAGTATAGGGAACCACACAATTGAGAATGCTTTGTTGGATTTAGGAGCTAGTGTAAATTTGTTGCCTTATTCTGTTTTCGTGAAACTTGGATTGGGAGAATTACACCCAACTCCAGTGGTGTTACAACTTGCAGATCGGTCCACGAAAATACCTCGTGGTATTGTGGAGGACGTGCTTATCCAGGTAGACAAGTTTTATTTTCCTGTTGACTTCATTGTAATTGACACTCAACCAATACAGGATTCAAGAAAGCACATCCCCATTATCCTAGGCCGACCTTTCTTGGCAACTGCGGATGCTCATATTCAATGCAGAACTGGAAATATGCAGTTGTCCTTCGGCAACATGACTATGGAGCTGAACATCTTCAATATTGCCAAACAACCTCACAACACAGATGATGGAATTGTTGATGTGGACTTAATTGAAGCATTAGTTGATAACTCTTTTGTTTCAAACCTTAGTGATGATCCTTTACAAACATGTTTAACACACTTTGGTTTGGATTTTGATATTGACAGATCGGTCGATGAGGTCAACGCCCTACTTGACTCAGCACCATCTATGGACACTAATAAATGGAAGCCAAGAGTTGAACAACTAGCGCCATCAGAGAAGAAACTCATTCCATCATCAGAATCACCACCGAAACTCGAGCTCAAACCATTGCCCAACACTTTGGAATATGCATTTTTGGGGGACGAAAGTACTTTACCGGTAATCATCTCATCATCCCTCAATGACGAACAAAAAGGTAAGTTGTTGGATGTTTTAAAAGAACACAAAGGAGCATTAGGATGGACCATAGCGGATATAAAAGGTATAAATCCAGTAGACTGCATGCATTACATTCACCTTGATGAAAATGCTAAATCTACTAGGGAAATGCAACGTCGGTTGAATCCTAATATGAAAGAAGTTGTTAGAACAGAAGTCCTTAAGCTATTAGACGCAGGTATCATTTACCCAATTTCTGATAGTTCATGGGTCAGTCCTGTTCAAGTTGTCCCCAAAAAGTCAGGAGTCACTGTAGTTACGAATGCCGATAATGAATTGATACCAACTAGAGTAACTACAGGATGGCGTGTATGCATTGATTATAGGAAGTTGAATTATGTCACACGTAAAGACCATTTTCCTTTACCATTCATCGATCAAATGCTTGATAGGTTAGCAGGTCACGAATTTTATTGCTTTCTAGATGGCTACTCAGGATATAATCAGATTCCCATAGCACCAAAAGATCAAGAGAAGACCACTTTCACTTGCCCTTTTGGCACTTTTGCATATAGGAGAATGCCATTTGGATTATGTAATGCACCTGCTACATTTCAACGATGCATGTTAAGCATTTTTTCTGATATGGTTGAACGATTCCTTGAGGTCTTTATGGATGACTTTTCTGTCTTTGGTGATTCATTTGATCAATGTTTACGTCATCTAACACTAGTTCTGCAGAGATGTATCGAAAAAAACTTGGTCTTAAATTGGGAGAAGTGCCATTTTATGGTAACACAAGGTATTGTTCTCGGTCACATCATTTCGAGCAAAGGTATTGAGGTTGACAAAGCCAAGGTGGATCTCATTTCCAATCTTCCTCCACCCAAAACAGTCAGAGAAGTAAGATCTTTCCTTGGGCATGCTGGTTTTTATAGACGTTTCATTAAAGATTTTAGCAAAGTTTCTAGACCCTTATGCAATTTACTTGCTAAGGATGCACCTTTTATCTTTAATGATTCATGTCTTGTGGCTTTTGAAAAATTAAAGCAATTGTTGACAACATCACCCATCATTCAGCCCCCAAACTGGAGCTTACCATTTGAGCTCATGTGTGATGCATCTGATTATGCAGTAGGAGCAGTATTAGGACAAAGAGTTGATCGAATTCCCCATGTTATTTATTATGCTAGTATGACATTGAATGATGCACAGTTGAACTATTCAACTACTGAAAAAGAAATGCTAGCAGTAGTGTTTGCATTGGAAAAATTTCGATCTTATCTCATTGGTTGTAAAATAATTGTGTTCACAGATCATGCTGCTCTGAAATACCTTCTCACGAAGAAAGATGCAAAAGCTAGACTAATTCGTTGGGTGTTACTTTTGCAGGAATTTGACTTAGAATTCAAAGATAAGAAAGGCACAGAAAATGTTGTGGCGGACCATCTCTCTCGTCTTCATTTTGACATAATTACAGAGCCACTAACATTGAATGAGTCCTTTCCAGATGAACAATTAATGAGTGTGGAAGTCTTACCTTGGTATGCTGATATAGTTAATTATCTTGTTACAGGCAAACTTCCAGAGCATTGGACTAAGCAAGACAAGGCCAAATTCTTTGCAGAAATAAAGAATTTCTTTTGGGATGACCCATATTTGTTCAAATATTGTGCAGACCAAATTTTCAGACGATGTGTCCCAGAAAATGAAATTCAGAATATCCTTTCATTCTGCCATGAACAAGCTTGTGGAGGCCATTTCAGTGCTAAGAAAACAGCGACTAAAGTTTTACAATGTGGTTTCTATTGGCCAACTATATTTCGAGACGCTTATACTTTTTGTTCTTCATGTGATAGGTGTCAACGAATGGGGAGCATTACACGAAGGAACATGATGCCATTAAATCCAATTTTAGTGGTTGAGATTTTTGACGTATGGGGTATCGACTTCATGGGACCCTTTCCCCCTTCTTTTGGCCATCAATACATCTTGGTAGCTGTTGATTACGTATCGAAATGGGTAGAAGCGATTCCATGCAGAACTAATGATCACAAAGTGGTGATAAGGTTTTTGAAAAGTAACATTGTTTCACGCTTTGGATTCCCTCGAGCGATAATCAGTGATGGTGGTGCCCACTTTTGCAATAAAGCATTCAAAGCTCTTTTGACAAAGTATTCAATCACTCATAAAGTGGCGACCCCGTATCATCCGCAAACCAGTGGCCAAGTGGAGATCTCCAATCGAGAACTAAAGCACATATTAGAAAAGACGGTGAGGCCGGACAGAAAAGATTGGTCATTAAGACTTGATGACGCATTATGGGCATATAGAACGGCTTTCAAGACCCCGATTGGGATGTCACCCTATAGGCTAGTGTATGGAAAAGCTTGCCACCTACCTGTGGAACTCGAGCATCGTGCATATTGGGCTATCAAGAAATTCAATTTCGACATGCATCAAGCCAGCTCAGAAAGAAGATTACAACTGGCAGAACTTGAAGAAATTCGCAATGACGCGTACGAAAATGCCAAAATTTACAAGCAACGAATGAAAGTCTTCCATGACAAGCATATTATGAGAAAATCTTTCACTCCAGGTCAGAAAGTGCTTTTATTCAACTCTCGCTTGCACCTATTCCCAGGTAAGTTACGCTCTCGTTGGTCTGGTCCATTTATTGTTCATTCTGTTTTTCCACATGGGGCAATTGAAATTAAAGACCCAAAGAACGGTGTCACATTTAAAGTTAATGGTCAAAGATTAAAGCCATATCTAGAGTACCAACCACATGGAGAAGACACCGAAATAAATTTAAGTGACCCACCAGATTTGAATTGATTTTTTCTTTTCGGTGGTTTGATTTTTCTTTCTTTATTTATTTTTATTCTTTTGCTAATTGAATTTATTTTTGCATAAGTGTGTTTCTTTTGTCATTAACTTTTCTTTTATCATTGTTAATCATGAGTCTCTTACTTAGACCGTTCCTCCTGAACATTCTTAAACCACTTCAACGTGTCAAAACTCATCTCAAAAGACAGATTCATTCTTGTAAAACACATCGCCTTTGGGCTCTACAACCACCAGAGTTGGTAGCCTATGTTGAGGGTTTAGAACGCCAACTCAGAGATATTGAGAAAAGTGTTTTCGACATCCAGTTGGAGCTTGAGGTAAATTCAATAAGAGGACGATTTTAATTTTCTTTGTGTGTTTTAATTTGTTTTTCTGTTTGTGTGCTTTAGTTTGTTACCCCGGTGAAGTGGCGGATAACGGTACTCCGTGACAATCAAGTCGGTTACTTCAGTTTCCCATAATAACTGATATTCTGAGGTGAAAGAATGGACAGAACCGAGATTCAAGCGAAGCTTCACAAGCGATTCCCTGCACTCCCTCAAAATGCCCTCCTTACAATCTACAAAACTCGGTCCGAACGCATGCGACTGCTCATGAGGAATAACATACCTGTTGACATTCGTTGGTTAATTGAAGCAAAAGTACGATTGGCAGGTGAGTTACCTCCAAAATTTATTGCATACATGCCTGGTTGTGGGAAAGGAAACTATGCAAGAAAACGACGAGCTCGAAGAATTTCTGTTGCTTGTCATAAGTGTGCCAGAATGAATTGCAATAAAAACCGATGTTCTTTAGGAATGGTATCTGATAACAGGGAAGATAAAATTCAATTCATTAGGGATGGCTTGAATAAGGAGTCATTGGATGATATCCTTTTGTCTCTTGAAACGCATCCCAGTGGATATGTGCAAGGAGCGATTCTCCAGTTATGGCCATTATTCCAGAAAGAACATGCACGATATAGTCTCGGGAATCTGACTATAAAAGACCCTGTTTGCCAGTTTATAAGAAAATTGGATGGGAAGCCTATCCTCGACCCATAGAGGGCGTTCAAGCCGTTTCTGGACGTAAAACCAGAGGAAGATGTGAGCCACAGTCGCAACTACCTGTCAATATCCTTTTACTTTACTGTTATTTTATTTTATTTCACTGTTGCTTTATCAGTGCATTCTTGTCTTTAATAATTTTCTTACTGTTTGCTTTTTGACTATCGAGCCATGTGCTTTACGCGTTTTTGACATTGACCCGCCACCTCATACACAGTTGTGATCCATTGTCACCAAGAATCTTAAATATGACTTTTTGTTAAGAACTCACAAAATTGTTTTTGAGAAATATCCCAATGGCAGCTACTCCCAATAGACAATTCAAGAACATTTGTGTGCTTTCTGGATTTACCTATGGCAAACATAAAGAGTTCGTTGATGTAGCCATAGATCTTGGTCGAAACATAGCAGAGAGAAAATTACACTTAGTGTATGGAGGAGGTAACCGAGGGTTATCAAAATTGGTCTCAGAAGCTGCTCTTGTCAGAGGAAGCCAAGTGTTAGGCATCATCCCTAGAGTCCTAAAACCTTTGGGCAGTGTGTCTGACTCCACGACTGGAGAAGAATTAGTCGTCTCAGGTATGCAAGAACGGATAACTGAAATGCTCGATCATGCTGATGCTTTTATTTTCCTGCCAGGAGATCTTGCAACACTAGAGGCACTTATCACACTAGCATCTTGGGCCCAACTGCACATTCACCAGAAACCCATCGGTTTTTTAAATGTCAATAATTTTTATGATGGCTTTATCGCATTTCTTAACCATGCAATAAAAAACTACTTTATTCCTTCCAGTGCGAAAAAACTTTTTATTTGTGCTCACACTGCTAATGAGCTACTTGACATGTTACAAGCTTATAAACCAGAGCCAGACCCCTGGAGCTTTGTGTTGGAGCGTTTAAATGATGATGGTAACAATAGCCGCAGTAAGAAGTACAAATTAGATTTAACTCTTCGCCTGTAAATATTTTCTTCTGTGTTACACCAACCAGGTGATGTCTTCTGAACTCTACTTCTTTTCTTTAAAACATTGAGGACAATGTTTCGTTCTGGTTGGGGGGAGGGAATAATGGACAATTGTGGAATCTTGGTTAAGTTTTTACTAATTTTTGTTGTAAAAACTAACTGTTGCTAACTTTTTGTGTTGAAGATGGCTGAATATGGAGTGTAGTGACTCTAGAAACGCATCTTCATTGTTTGAAAATAAAAAAAAAATTTCATATATTTTCTTTTTCTTTGTTATGTTTTGATGTTCATTTTTCTTTTTCTTTTTAATTTCTCCTTTATAAATATACATTTTCCAACAAATTTTTTTTTTGAGTCAAAGATGGCTGAATATAGAGTGTAGTGCCTCTAGAAACGCATCTTCTTAAAAAAAAAATCATTTTCTATCATTTTCTAATTAATTTTTCTGCATCATTTTCACATTTCTGCATGCATATTTTCTTTTTACGTTTAGAATAGGTTGGGGGGTAGGGTGTTGTTTAAAAAAAAAAATTTTTTTTTTGATTTGTTTTAACATTGGATAACATGATGATTTCAAATTTTAGTATTTGTATTATCTTTAGTCTGAAGTAATGTTACACTATGTTTGCTACTCTACATGTTGATGTCGGAGACAAAAATGAGTTGCTTAAAGGAATGAACATGTCATAATAAATACCAAGTGAGTTTTTGAGCCTATTATTTTTCTTGGAGAGTAACCCTTTTGCCCATTCTTTATATAGCTTAGCAGTTTATTATTGTACACGATCTCTAGATTGCTTTTGAGTTAACCCTAAAAAAAAAAAAATTTTAAAAAAAAGAAAAAAAAAAGAGTGTGTTGTTACATTTGGAAGCCCATTTAATTAGTAGATATGGAAGATTATTTAGAGTCCTAAAAGATGATGGAAAGACCTTCTTTGATCCGTTTGAGCCTTTCTAGCCATCCCTTTTATGAATATCCATAGTTAGCCCTTTTGAGCCTTTAAAAAAAAAAAACTTTTCTTTCTCAACTTATTATCTTGACCCACTCCGATTTGGAGTATTACCCAATATCTTATAAGATCCATCACCTTTTTATGTTTGAGAAAACTGTAAATAAATATTTTGTATATCAAAATTATGCCTAGTTCAAAAAAAAAAAGAAAAAAAAAGAGAGAGAAACAAAAATTGTTGCTTCAAAAAAAAAACAACAATAATAGGTGAAATCCACCTTGTAACTTTCAAAAAAAAAAAAAAATTCTATGCATTTTTCTCAAACATACATTTTGTCTTCCTTATTTTCCTTCTTTGTTAGCTATGTCCCTAGCCTACGTTACGTCCTAATAAAAGTCCTTCTTGATTTTAGGGAACTATAATCTGAAGTAGAAGCTAGTTATATGGGCTAAAAAGATGTAGTGATGCATAAAAAAAAATAATAATAATAAATAAAATGGGTTGACTAGCATTTTTATTTGACTGGAGATCGTATTATTTCTAAGTTAAGGGCACATTTCTTTTTGGTGAGAGCATGTGAGACCACTTCTTATTATTTTCTCTCAATTACCATTCATTGGAGTGACTATTTTTATTTGGGTTTAATTTCTTTGTGAGAGTGTCACTACTTCCAGTGAGATTTTGGGGTTTAACATGTCATTCTTAAAGGTAGCTACAACAAAGTCTACTGGGCTGATTCATGTGGATGGTTGATGTGGGTGTGATGTTTCTTCAAACTTGAGATAATGCTTATACTTTTATTTGATTGTTATCATTAATCTGATTGAATAAAAAGAGGTTTAAAAAAAAATCATTTTTTGAATTTTTGTTTTCGCTTTATTTGCTAGGGACTAGCAATAAGCTGGTTGGGAGGTGTGTTGAGTGTTAGAAAGTGCATATTTATAAAGGAGAAATCGTTATTTTATATATCAAGTATTGCTAACAACCGTTACTTTTATGTGTTTAAATTTCTTGTACTTTAATTATGTGTGTTTTATTTTAATTAAGTATTTGATGTATTTTAGGGGCATCATAGTCATTTCACAATAAACGAGAGATCAAATGGCAAAACGGACATCATTTTTGAACTCAGGACGGTCGAAAACCTTAGGAGGAGTATAAAAGGAAAAATGACACTGTTCACATGTACGGTACTATTCACATATACGGGTACTGTTGGCGTTACTGTGTAAATAGTGGCGGTTGACTGTACTGTGTAAATAGTGGCAGTTGACTGTACTGTGCAAATAGTGGCGGTTGACTGTACTGTGCAAATAGTGGCGGTTGACTATACTGTGCAAATAGTGGCTGATGACGTGGCGAAATCCTGAGCGTCTAAACTGTTTTTAATCCGATGGCCATGATTTACTCGATGTAACTATAAAAAGGGGGCCTCCCCCCCCTAATTAAGCACCTCTGAATCCATTTTTAGGGTTTATTTTCTGTAATTCTCTCTCTATCTTGTATTTTCTTCGTATTTTAATAAATTCCCATTTTGCCCCTAGTTCAACTATGAGTGGCTAATTTTCTTTCAAGCTTGGGTTGAAGGTGAAGTCTCAACATGTGTCATGGGCTTGATTTGGTAAATTTATTTTCTCTTCCCCTCTAGTTTTTGTGGATGTTTTGACTTCTCGTCGACAAATAATACTAATCTTGTCTAGTACTGCCCTGGTTTCACCGGCTCCCTAGTATAAGATTATTATTATTTGGCACGATAAGCCCTTAGCACCATATTTATTAGAGCGTGGTTCATGAGGTGTGGATTCCCCCCTTCATGATTTAATTGGCATTAATAAGGATTATTAAGCCCATGATGCATGTTGATACGGATCCAGATACCCAAGTACGTCATTTTATTAGAATTCTCTACAATTGATTCTTGCCATTTTAATTCTAATTTCAGAATTTATTCTTGTTATTTTAATTTAAGTTTTAGCATATTCTAAATCATTTTCCACCTTAAATCCAATCACCCATTCACTAAATTAATTCTATATATAATTAAAATCCACCTCCTCGTGGGATCGACACTCGCACCATTAAGCTATACTACAACAGATTCGTGCGCTTGCGAGTTCATTAAAATTTGCACAACAAGTTTTTGGCGCCGTTGCCGGGGAGGTAAGTAATTTTAATTCATAGAATTAATTTTTGTGAATATTTCCATTTAATTTTCTTTTGTATTTTTTTTTTAAAAAAAAGTGAATATACACTTAGAGGTTAGTATTTCTTTTCTTTTTCTCTACTTTAAATTATGTAATTTAATTTTCAAGTTAATTTTTATTTCTTCTTTGTTATTTTTATTTATCTTATTAATTTATTTTTAGTTAGTTTATTTCACGTATTTGTTCTTGTGTTTTTATAGTAAGTTTGTAATAGCGCAACAAGGTTAGTATCGTAATTTCTCCTTCTTCTTTATTTTTATTTGTTTTTATTTTTATTTTTATTTTATTTGTTTTGTTTTTCATTTATTCTTGTATTTCTTGTATGCATGGTCGTAGGTCATTATTACCCAATCTTGAACCTATAGACCTTGAATTAGAGAAAACACTTCGCACACACAAAAACATTAAAAACAAAATGGATTTACAAGCACCACAGGAGAGGCCATTTAAGGACTACTTTAGTCCCTTAGCTAATTTGAGCACATCATGCATACGGTACCCAAATGTAGCTGCTAGGAGTTTTGAATTAAAACCTAGTGTGTTAAATTGTCTCCCCACGTTCTATGGCCTAGAAAATGAGGACCCATACAATCATTTGAATGATTTTCATGCAATTTGTCAAACATTTAAATATGAGAATTTTTCAGATGATGATGTAAAACTTAGATTATTCCCATTTTCTTTAAAGGATAGAGCTCGTTCATGGCTTAATACATTACCTGCTAATAGTATTGCATCATGGGAACAAATAGTTACAAAATTTTTAAATAAATATTTCCCAGTTCATAAAACAAATGCTATTCGCAGGGAAATCTCGGAGTTTACCCAGAGAGATGACGAGCAGTTTTTCGAAACATGGGAGCGATTCAATGGGCTACTCTTGAAGTGTCCACATCATGGGTACGAGAAATGGCACCAATGCCAATACTTTTTAGAGGGCTTATTACCAAATGTGCAAGAATGGCTAATGGCGACAAGTGGAGGAGAGCTAATGTCAAAAAGTGCATAAGAAATTTGGGAATTCTTCCAGCGACAAGCAGATAATTCCCAACAACGGAGTCGATCACTCAGGAGTACCAAAAGGGTTAAAGGAGTAAATGAGGTTCAAATTGGCGAGTCAACGTCAGGAATCAAAGAAGTCAAGGAGATGGTTGAAGGTCTTGCTCGACAAATAGCATCATTATCGACTGCTAAATCAACAGAGCCACATGACCATGACTCATATTCAGAACAAGCCAATGCCATAGGAGTAATGAGAAAACCATTGAATTATAACCCATACTCCAACACATACAACCCTGGATGGAGAGACCACCCCAATTTTTCATGGTCTCAAGGATTCCAACAAAATGGACCAGTAGCTCCAGCTCCACCAATGCAACCAATTGCTCAAAATCCTCAGGCCTCTCAGCCACCATTCAAACCATTTAATCAGAATCAGAATTACTCTCAACCTAGACCATGGGAGGATGCATTCCAGAATTTCAAGAATGTCACTCACTCCACGATTGAGCAACAGAACCGCACCATTGATGGACTACGAAATGAGTTGAGAGCGGGCTTCAACTCACAAGCCCAATCAGTTTCAAGCTTGGAGAAGATGGTGGGACAACTTGCTTCTTCAGTTCAGACCTTGGCAATGACTGTTGAGAAAGGTAAATTTCCAAGTCAACCAGTGCCTAACCCTAAAGGAGTACATGAAGCAAGTAGCAGTTCACCACAGCAGCATGGAGAGGTCAAAGCCGTCATGACCTTGCGAAAAGGAAAAGAAGTCGACAATAAAGTGGAAATGCCAGTGACGAAAGACAATCAAATTGTACCTGTGAACGTTGAGGACTCATCACCGGAGGAAAAAGAAGACACCAACCCACGAGAATATGTTCCAAAAGCTCCATTTCCTCAGAGGTTAGTGAAAGGAAAGAAAGGAAAATCTACAGGTGAGATTCTCGAAATTTTCAAACAGGTAAGTGTTAACATCCCATTACTTGATGCTATTAAGCAAGTTCCATCTTATGCCAAGTTTCTTAAAGATCTGTGTACTAAAAAGAGAAATATGCATGTTCAAAAGAAGGCATTTTTAACAGAAAACGTTAGTTCTATACTCCAACATAAAATTCCTTTAAAATGCAAAGATCCAGGTTCCCCCACTATCTCATGTAGTATAGGGAACCACACAATTGAGAATGCTTTGTTGGATTTAGGAGCTAGTGTAAATTTGTTGCCTTATTCTGTTTTCGTGAAACTTGGATTGGGAGAATTACACCCAACTCCAGTGGTGTTACAACTTGCAGATCGGTCCACGAAAATACCTCGTGGTATTGTGGAGGACGTGCTTATCCAGGTAGACAAGTTTTATTTTCCTGTTGACTTCATTGTAATTGACACTCAACCAATACAGGATTCAAGAAAGCACATCCCCATTATCCTAGGCCGACCTTTCTTGGCAACTGCGGATGCTCATATTCAATGCAGAACTGGAAATATGCAGTTGTCCTTCGGCAACATGACTATGGAGCTGAACATCTTCAATATTGCCAAACAACCTCACAACACAGATGATGGAATTGTTGATGTGGACTTAATTGAAGCATTAGTTGATAACTCTTTTGTTTCAAACCTTAGTGATGATCCTTTACAAACATGTTTAACACACTTTGGTTTGGATTTTGATATTGACAGATCGGTCGATGAGGTCAACGCCCTACTTGACTCAGCACCATCTATGGACACTAATAAATGGAAGCCAAGAGTTGAACAACTAGCGCCATCAGAGAAGAAACTCATTCCATCATCAGAATCACCACCGAAACTCGAGCTCAAACCATTGCCCAACACTTTGGAATATGCATTTTTGGGGGACGAAAGTACTTTACCGGTAATCATCTCATCATCCCTCAATGACGAACAAAAAGGTAAGTTGTTGGATGTTTTAAAAGAACACAAAGGAGCATTAGGATGGACCATAGCGGATATAAAAGGTATAAATCCAGTAGACTGCATGCATTACATTCACCTTGATGAAAATGCTAAATCTACTAGGGAAATGCAACGTCGGTTGAATCCTAATATGAAAGAAGTTGTTAGAACAGAAGTCCTTAAGCTATTAGACGCAGGTATCATTTACCCAATTTCTGATAGTTCATGGGTCAGTCCTGTTCAAGTTGTCCCCAAAAAGTCAGGAGTCACTGTAGTTACGAATGCCGATAATGAATTGATACCAACTAGAGTAACTACAGGATGGCGTGTATGCATTGATTATAGGAAGTTGAATTATGTCACACGTAAAGACCATTTTCCTTTACCATTCATCGATCAAATGCTTGATAGGTTAGCAGGTCACGAATTTTATTGCTTTCTAGATGGCTACTCAGGATATAATCAGATTCCCATAGCACCAAAAGATCAAGAGAAGACCACTTTCACTTGCCCTTTTGGCACTTTTGCATATAGGAGAATGCCATTTGGATTATGTAATGCACCTGCTACATTTCAACGATGCATGTTAAGCATTTTTTCTGATATGGTTGAACGATTCCTTGAGGTCTTTATGGATGACTTTTCTGTCTTTGGTGATTCATTTGATCAATGTTTACGTCATCTAACACTAGTTCTGCAGAGATGTATCGAAAAAAACTTGGTCTTAAATTGGGAGAAGTGCCATTTTATGGTAACACAAGGTATTGTTCTCGGTCACATCATTTCGAGCAAAGGTATTGAGGTTGACAAAGCCAAGGTGGATCTCATTTCCAATCTTCCTCCACCCAAAACAGTCAGAGAAGTAAGATCTTTCCTTGGGCATGCTGGTTTTTATAGACGTTTCATTAAAGATTTTAGCAAAGTTTCTAGACCCTTATGCAATTTACTTGCTAAGGATGCACCTTTTATCTTTAATGATTCATGTCTTGTGGCTTTTGAAAAATTAAAGCAATTGTTGACAACATCACCCATCATTCAGCCCCCAAACTGGAGCTTACCATTTGAGCTCATGTGTGATGCATCTGATTATGCAGTAGGAGCAGTATTAGGACAAAGAGTTGATCGAATTCCCCATGTTATTTATTATGCTAGTATGACATTGAATGATGCACAGTTGAACTATTCAACTACTGAAAAAGAAATGCTAGCAGTAGTGTTTGCATTGGAAAAATTTCGATCTTATCTCATTGGTTGTAAAATAATTGTGTTCACAGATCATGCTGCTCTGAAATACCTTCTCACGAAGAAAGATGCAAAAGCTAGACTAATTCGTTGGGTGTTACTTTTGCAGGAATTTGACTTAGAATTCAAAGATAAGAAAGGCACAGAAAATGTTGTGGCGGACCATCTCTCTCGTCTTCATTTTGACATAATTACAGAGCCACTAACATTGAATGAGTCCTTTCCAGATGAACAATTAATGAGTGTGGAAGTCTTACCTTGGTATGCTGATATAGTTAATTATCTTGTTACAGGCAAACTTCCAGAGCATTGGACTAAGCAAGACAAGGCCAAATTCTTTGCAGAAATAAAGAATTTCTTTTGGGATGACCCATATTTGTTCAAATATTGTGCAGACCAAATTTTCAGACGATGTGTCCCAGAAAATGAAATTCAGAATATCCTTTCATTCTGCCATGAACAAGCTTGTGGAGGCCATTTCAGTGCTAAGAAAACAGCGACTAAAGTTTTACAATGTGGTTTCTATTGGCCAACTATATTTCGAGACGCTTATACTTTTTGTTCTTCATGTGATAGGTGTCAACGAATGGGGAGCATTACACGAAGGAACATGATGCCATTAAATCCAATTTTAGTGGTTGAGATTTTTGACGTATGGGGTATCGACTTCATGGGACCCTTTCCCCCTTCTTTTGGCCATCAATACATCTTGGTAGCTGTTGATTACGTATCGAAATGGGTAGAAGCGATTCCATGCAGAACTAATGATCACAAAGTGGTGATAAGGTTTTTGAAAAGTAACATTGTTTCACGCTTTGGATTCCCTCGAGCGATAATCAGTGATGGTGGTGCCCACTTTTGCAATAAAGCATTCAAAGCTCTTTTGACAAAGTATTCAATCACTCATAAAGTGGCGACCCCGTATCATCCGCAAACCAGTGGCCAAGTGGAGATCTCCAATCGAGAACTAAAGCACATATTAGAAAAGACGGTGAGGCCGGACAGAAAAGATTGGTCATTAAGACTTGATGACGCATTATGGGCATATAGAACGGCTTTCAAGACCCCGATTGGGATGTCACCCTATAGGCTAGTGTATGGAAAAGCTTGCCACCTACCTGTGGAACTCGAGCATCGTGCATATTGGGCTATCAAGAAATTCAATTTCGACATGCATCAAGCCAGCTCAGAAAGAAGATTACAACTGGCAGAACTTGAAGAAATTCGCAATGACGCGTACGAAAATGCCAAAATTTACAAGCAACGAATGAAAGTCTTCCATGACAAGCATATTATGAGAAAATCTTTCACTCCAGGTCAGAAAGTGCTTTTATTCAACTCTCGCTTGCACCTATTCCCAGGTAAGTTACGCTCTCGTTGGTCTGGTCCATTTATTGTTCATTCTGTTTTTCCACATGGGGCAATTGAAATTAAAGACCCAAAGAACGGTGTCACATTTAAAGTTAATGGTCAAAGATTAAAGCCATATCTAGAGTACCAACCACATGGAGAAGACACCGAAATAAATTTAAGTGACCCACCAGATTTGAATTGATTTTTTCTTTTCGGTGGTTTGATTTTTCTTTCTTTATTTATTTTTATTCTTTTGCTAATTGAATTTATTTTTGCATAAGTGTGTTTCTTTTGTCATTAACTTTTCTTTTATCATTGTTAATCATGAGTCTCTTACTTAGACCGTTCCTCCTGAACATTCTTAAACCACTTCAACGTGTCAAAACTCATCTCAAAAGACAGATTCATTCTTGTAAAACACATCGCCTTTGGGCTCTACAACCACCAGAGTTGGTAGCCTATGTTGAGGGTTTAGAACGCCAACTCAGAGATATTGAGAAAAGTGTTTTCGACATCCAGTTGGAGCTTGAGGTAAATTCAATAAGAGGACGATTTTAATTTTCTTTGTGTGTTTTAATTTGTTTTTCTGTTTGTGTGCTTTAGTTTGTTACCCCGGTGAAGTGGCGGATAACGGTACTCCGTGACAATCAAGTCGGTTACTTCAGTTTCCCATAATAACTGATATTCTGAGGTGAAAGAATGGACAGAACCGAGATTCAAGCGAAGCTTCACAAGCGATTCCCTGCACTCCCTCAAAATGCCCTCCTTACAATCTACAAAACTCGGTCCGAACGCATGCGACTGCTCATGAGGAATAACATACCTGTTGACATTCGTTGGTTAATTGAAGCAAAAGTACGATTGGCAGGTGAGTTACCTCCAAAATTTATTGCATACATGCCTGGTTGTGGGAAAGGAAACTATGCAAGAAAACGACGAGCTCGAAGAATTTCTGTTGCTTGTCATAAGTGTGCCAGAATGAATTGCAATAAAAACCGATGTTCTTTAGGAATGGTATCTGATAACAGGGAAGATAAAATTCAATTCATTAGGGATGGCTTGAATAAGGAGTCATTGGATGATATCCTTTTGTCTCTTGAAACGCATCCCAGTGGATATGTGCAAGGAGCGATTCTCCAGTTATGGCCATTATTCCAGAAAGAACATGCACGATATAGTCTCGGGAATCTGACTATAAAAGACCCTGTTTGCCAGTTTATAAGAAAATTGGATGGGAAGCCTATCCTCGACCCATAGAGGGCGTTCAAGCCGTTTCTGGACGTAAAACCAGAGGAAGATGTGAGCCACAGTCGCAACTACCTGTCAATATCCTTTTACTTTACTGTTATTTTATTTTATTTCACTGTTGCTTTATCAGTGCATTCTTGTCTTTAATAATTTTCTTACTGTTTGCTTTTTGACTATCGAGCCATGTGCTTTACGCGTTTTTGACATTGACCCGCCACCTCATACACAGTTGTGATCCATTGTCACCAAGAATCTTAAATATGACTTTTTGTTAAGAACTCACAAAATTGTTTTTGAGAAATATCCCAATGGCAGCTACTCCCAATAGACAATTCAAGAACATTTGTGTGCTTTCTGGATTTACCTATGGCAAACATAAAGAGTTCGTTGATGTAGCCATAGATCTTGGTCGAAACATAGCAGAGAGAAAATTACACTTAGTGTATGGAGGAGGTAACCGAGGGTTATCAAAATTGGTCTCAGAAGCTGCTCTTGTCAGAGGAAGCCAAGTGTTAGGCATCATCCCTAGAGTCCTAAAACCTTTGGGCAGTGTGTCTGACTCCACGACTGGAGAAGAATTAGTCGTCTCAGGTATGCAAGAACGGATAACTGAAATGCTCGATCATGCTGATGCTTTTATTTTCCTGCCAGGAGATCTTGCAACACTAGAGGCACTTATCACACTAGCATCTTGGGCCCAACTGCACATTCACCAGAAACCCATCGGTTTTTTAAATGTCAATAATTTTTATGATGGCTTTATCGCATTTCTTAACCATGCAATAAAAAACTACTTTATTCCTTCCAGTGCGAAAAAACTTTTTATTTGTGCTCACACTGCTAATGAGCTACTTGACATGTTACAAGCTTATAAACCAGAGCCAGACCCCTGGAGCTTTGTGTTGGAGCGTTTAAATGATGATGGTAACAATAGCCGCAGTAAGAAGTACAAATTAGATTTAACTCTTCGCCTGTAAATATTTTCTTCTGTGTTACACCAACCAGGTGATGTCTTCTGAACTCTACTTCTTTTCTTTAAAACATTGAGGACAATGTTTCGTTCTGGTTGGGGGGAGGGAATAATGGACAATTGTGGAATCTTGGTTAAGTTTTTACTAATTTTTGTTGTAAAAACTAACTGTTGCTAACTTTTTGTGTTGAAGATGGCTGAATATGGAGTGTAGTGACTCTAGAAACGCATCTTCATTGTTTGAAAATAAAAAAAAAATTTCATATATTTTCTTTTTCTTTGTTATGTTTTGATGTTCATTTTTCTTTTTCTTTTTAATTTCTCCTTTATAAATATACATTTTCCAACAAATTTTTTTTTTGAGTCAAAGATGGCTGAATATAGAGTGTAGTGCCTCTAGAAACGCATCTTCTTAAAAAAAAAATCATTTTCTATCATTTTCTAATTAATTTTTCTGCATCATTTTCACATTTCTGCATGCATATTTTCTTTTTACGTTTAGAATAGGTTGGGGGGTAGGGTGTTGTTTAAAAAAAAAAATTTTTTTTTTGATTTGTTTTAACATTGGATAACATGATGATTTCAAATTTTAGTATTTGTATTATCTTTAGCCTGAAGTAATGTTACACTATGTTTGCTACTCTACATGTTGATGTCGGAGACAAAAATGAGTTGCTTAAAGGAATGAACATGTCATAATAAATACCAAGTGAGTTTTTGAGCCTATTATTTTTCTTGGAGAGTAACCCTTTTGCCCATTCTTTATATAGCTTAGCAGTTTATTATTGTACACGATCTCTAGATTGCTTTTGAGTTAACCCTAAAAAAAAAAAAATTTTAAAAAAAAGAAAAAAAAAGAGTGTGTTGTTACATTTGGAAGCCCATTTAATTAGTAGATATGGAAGATTATTTAGAGTCCTAAAAGATGATGGAAAGACCTTCTTTGATCCGTTTGAGCCTTTCTAGCCATCCCTTTTATGAATATCCATAGTTAGCCCTTTTGAGCCTTTAAAAAAAAAAAAAACTTTTCTTTCTCAACTTATTATCTTGACCCACTCCGATTTGGAGTATTACCCAATATCTTATAAGATCCATCACCTTTTTATGTTTGAGAAAACTGTAAATAAATATTTTGTATATCAAAATTATGCCTAGTTCAAAAAAAAAAAGAAAAAAAAAGAGAGAGAAACAAAAATTGTTGCTTCAAAAAAAAACAACAATAATAGGTGAAATCCACCTTGTAACTTTCAAAAAAAAAAAAAAATTCTATGCATTTTTCTCAAACATACATTTTGTCTTCCTTATTTTCCTTTTTTGTTAGCTATGTCCCTAGCCTACGTTACGTCCTAATAAAAGTCCTTCTTGATTTTAGGGAACTATAATCTGAAGTAGAAGCTAGTTATATGGGCTAAAAAGATGTAGTGATGCATAAAAAAAAATAATAATAATAAATAAAATGGGTTGACTAGCATTTTTATTTGACTGGAGATCGTATTATTTCTAAGTTAAGGGCACATTTCTTTTTGGTGAGAGCATGTGAGACCACTTCTTATTATTTTCTCTCAATTACCATTCATTGGAGTGACTATTTTTATTTGGGTTTAATTTCTTTGTGAGAGTGTCACTACTTCCAGTGAGATTTTGGGGTTTAACATGTCATTCTTAAAGGTAGCTACAACAAAGTCTACTGGGCTGATTCATGTGGATGGTTGATGTGGGTGTGATGTTTCTTCAAACTTGAGATAATGCTTATACTTTTATTTGATTGTTATCATTAATCTGATTGAATAAAAAGAGGTTTAAAAAAAAATCATTTTTTGAATTTTTGTTTTCGCTTTATTTGCTAGGGACTAGCAATAAGCTGGTTGGGAGGTGTGTTGAGTGTTAGAAAGTGCATATTTATAAAGGAGAAATCGTTATTTTATATATCAAGTATTGCTAACAACCGTTACTTTTATGTGTTTAAATTTCTTGTACTTTAATTATGTGTGTTTTATTTTAATTAAGTATTTGATGTATTTTAGGGGCATCATAGTCATTTCACAATAAACGAGAGATCAAATGGCAAAACGGACATCATTTTTGAACTCAGGACGGTCGAAAACCTTAGGAGGAGTATAAAAGGAAAAATGACACTGTTCACATGTACGGTACTATTCACATATACGGGTACTGTTGGCGTTACTGTGTAAATAGTGGCGGTTGACTGTACTGTGTAAATAGTGGCAGTTGACTGTACTGTGCAAATAGTGGCGGTTGACTGTACTGTGCAAATAGTGGCGGTTGACTATACTGTGCAAATAGTGGCTGATGACGTGGCGAAATCCTGAGCGTCTAAACTGTTTTTAATCCGATGGCCATGATTTACTCGATGTAACTATAAAAAGGGGGCCTCCCCCCCCTAATTAAGCACCTCTGAATCCATTTTTAGGGTTTATTTTCTGTAATTCTCTCTCTATCTTGTATTTTCTTCGTATTTTAATAAATTCTCATTTTGCCCCTAGTTCAACTATGAGTGGCTAATTTTCTTTCAAGCTTAGGTTGAAGGTGAAGTCTCAACATGTGTCATGGGCTTGATTTGGTAAATTTATTTTCTCTTCCCCTCTAGTTTTTGTGGATGTTTTGACTTCTCGTCGACAAATAATACTAATCTTGTCTAGTACTGCCCTGGTTTCACCGGCTCCCTAGTATAAGATTATTATTATTTGGCACGATAAGCCCTTAGCACCATATTTATTAGAGCGTGGTTCATGAGGTGTGGATTCCCCCCTTCATGATTTAATTGGCATTAATAAGGATTATTAAGCACATGATGCATGTTGATACGGATCCAGATACCCAAGTACGTCATTTTATTAGAATTCTCTACAATTGATTCTTGCCATTTTAATTCTAATTTCAGAATTTATTCTTGTTATTTTAATTTAAGTTTTAGCATATTCTAAATCATTTTCCACCTTAAATCCAATCACCCATTCACTAAATTAATTCTATATATAATTAAAATCCACCTCCTCGTGGGATCGACACTCGCACCATTAAGCTATACTACAACAGATTCGTGCGCTTGCGAGTTCATTAAAATTTGCACAACATTAGTTACTAAGTTAATAATATAAGATCAAGGCAATCTTCAACTCATATAACGCAAGAGTATGAATCACAATTTAATAATACTAGGTCAATTCGATATTTTATAAAGATATATGAGCTATGACTCAAGGTCGCTCATGAGTGGGGACGAGTTAGATTAAGGCAATCTTCAACTCATATAACGTTGATCATGGACCGAATCAACCAACATAGGAAACAAAAGTCGAGGAAGTTGAATCTTCTTGCCTTCAAGTTGCATGGATGGGAGTCATACATCGAAAAGGTTGTCTTCGTTCAATGACGATCGGCTTAAAGTTCTTAAATTAAACTACGACGTTTACCTCCACTTAGCTTGACTTCTGAAGCTGGAGACTCTTCCTTTTGTATTGGCTTCGTTGGTACTTAAATTTTCTCGGAGTCTTGGATGTGTTTATAAAGCCATGTCATTGTCTACGAGTAGAATTCTTTTTTTTTTGGTTGGGGGGGGGGGGGGAAGGAAGTCTATCGTTAATTGTTAGGAAAACATCATGACAAGAGATAGTGAAGACAAAAAAGAAAAGAAAAGGAAAAAAACAAACACGCAAACACTTAGTTATCGACCACTATGTCACTGCCTCATTGGTCTATAGAACTCACTCCCTCATAAGTGATTTCAAGTTCCTGTAATTTTCTGTATAAAATGAGAGCATTTTCCTGTTTAAAGCAGGGGCAGTAACAGTGTCACAATAGAAAGTGTCCTGATGGTAAGATTAAGAGCTAGTTTGATAATGCTGTAGATTTTAAAATAATTATTGTTAGTTGTACTATAGAAATAATCAGTTGTGAAGAAAATCAGTTAAGTATTTGGTAAATTTTATTTTCAGAAGTACTGTGAATTTTGAAAGCAGTTATAAGTGTTTGGTAAATCTTCTTGTTAAACTGGTGTAAAAAAATAAATGACTAAAATGTACATAATGTAAGATGAAAAATTTACTTATATATATAAAAATGTACACGTACAATATCTCGTTGAATCAAACAATTTTTTTTAATAAAAATGTGGAATTGGCATATTAACTTCTTGAATAAAAATTACATTGAATGTGCATGAAAAGGTTGATAAATCACTTACTGTTATTGAATATAGTGATGAAACACGTACTGGATATTGCTTTATTGCATTAGAGAAGTTTTGATAGAATACAAAATATGAAGAAATATGGTAAACGACAGGTGTACGTTAATTATAATAAAAAGTTATTAAAAAATTAATTTTATTTCCAATTTAAATAAGGATAATTTCGGATTTAAGTAATAATTGTAAGGATATTTATGAAATTATATTAAAGGATAAAATTGATTCTCAAAATCAGAATCTAAAAGTTACTCTTCCCCTACTTTTCAAAATCAGCTGTAGAAGGAGCTGATGATGACAAAAGTAATTTTGATTTTTTTTACCAAATACTAAAATTAGCTTTTAGATTTTAAATTTTAACCCTCCCAAAAGCAATCCCAAACGGGCCTAAGTAGTATGGTAATTTTAATTTTGGGGGGGGGGGGGGGAGAATTCTCGTACGCTTATTTCCTTATGTGATTTAGTTTCAAGTTAAGACAACCCTCTCCATTTTATTATAAAATTCTATACAAATGTACGTTTTACTCAATGTTTACGTAGAAAAAAATGATTTGCTGCTTGTACACTAGGTGGGATTTGGCTCCTCCAAATTTGTAGCCTATAGTTTACTTTGATGAGAAAATCAAATAATGTTTCAACAAATAATTTTTTTTCTATGTACTTTCTTAAAACGTATGGAGTGAGTAAAGTACAAATTACTTTTTTAGCCTTTTGACTTTTTCATATTCAAACTCAAATTAATGGTCTGTTAAATATTGCTACTTAAAATCATTCAGCCAAATATTGTAAAAACTTTAATTTCACAAAGTCAAGGTTTCACTTATTATTGAATTGTAGAGTGTGCTATCATTTCCTAGCTAGAAATTTGTTTAATTCTATTAATTTACAATCATTTTTATTTTATTTAATTAATTAAAGTGAATTTATTATGGATAAATTCTATATATGTAAAATTCTTAAACCCAATGCTGAATTGAATTGTACTAAATTTTTTATAATGTTTTGTCACACCAACATTTTTAATAGTATAAATATTGATAGCACATAGTATATAGGATTAAGAGCGATTGACTTCGAGTGCTACAAGATTTTTATGATTGTATGCACAAGGGTTTAAAAGCAAAGTGTGTATTTAATTACACTAAATGAGGGTGCATTTTTATGATGAAATAAAAACTGGTTGTATAAATGGTTCCATAATTAGTTTCTTTTTAATTTTAAACCACTAAGGTGGGAGGTTAGGCATGACCCCTACCTGTAATATAAATCAATGGTGAAGAAGTATAAAAAGAGGGGAATGTAAGCCAAAACCTCTCCAAGTAAGCGCAAATAGATAAGAATGAAGGCAAAAGTATGAAGCAACAACTAAAAAAATAGAACAAGAACCCTTATTGCCTGACATGAGGAATCTTCTTAGTACCCAAATGAAGAATGCCAGATAAGCCAACGAGAAGATACCGAGAAGAAAAAAAAAGGTCGGCCAACTCAATGAGTGCAAGCCTAATTAGCCAGAAAGTCAGCAGCAAAAGTAACCTCCTTGAGTACATGTCTTACTATAATAGGGAATGAAGATGTCAAATCACACAATCAATGCAATGAGTAAGTATAGTCCCAACAAACAAGACCTTGGGAATAAATCCAAGAAACCACAGTGGTGGATGATAACTCTATGAAATGAGAGTTATCATGACACTTTTAGACTTAAATTAATACTATTTAGAGAGCAAATTATGTGTTTCTATTATATTTTTGTTACATTTTGCATGAATAATCATTTTAGTCAATTTTAATAAGTTTTGATCGATTTAAAGTAATTTTTGCTCAAATTGTGCACACAATTGTATGTTTCCAAAAGCTTATAATTCATGGAAGGAATGCTATGCAATAAGATTGCAAAAATAAGGAAAGAACATGGCTACAAAGAGTTGAAACAAATTTGGAACAGTGCAGTTGCTATAGATATTGCTATAGCAACCATTACTGTAGCAATCCTGGAACAACGACAAAGAAAATTCCGCGTGGGATACTTGCAGAATTGCGATCTACAGTTTCCTAATCTGACTTATGTGCGACGTAGGCTTCTATTTACCCTAATTTTCAATTATAAAAAAAACACACATTATAAGGAAAAGAGAGGGCCGTCACTCAAGGAGAAAAACACAAAGAAACAAAAAGAAAACAATATTCAAGAGAGAGATTAAGGGCTGCACAAGAGGATAATTTGTAGAAATCAATTGGGAGCTCAATCATTCCTATTCTTCTCTTACTTTCTCGTTTTCTATTTAGTTATAAGGATGTGTTTCATGGCTGAAACTTTGTTCTTTATTTTATTTTTTTACAAACCATGAACTAAATTTATTTTTGGTTGAGTGATAAATAATCTTGATAGTTTATTGACTGAATATATGTGTTGTTGCATGTTTTTTATAGAAGTTTGTTTTTATAGTATTTACTTTATTCATTATTTCGGTTGATCACCCATTTAATGATACAAGTTAGGAGAGAGCAGCAAAATGACCTATCTTAGTGGAACATATCAGAACAACACTTGATCTTAAATTAAGTTATCCGGATCGAGTTTTACTTGAGTTCCAAAAGGGTTATACTTGATTTAAGATTAATGATGAACTAGACATAAGGATTCACCTTGTAGGGTAAATAAAAACTAAGTGTGTAATATTATATCTTACGTTGGCATAACAATTGATCATTGTTAGGTTGCATATAAATATAAGATATCCAACATGCGACGGCTGAGGATACATAAGGATTCTGTCCAGTGCTATAGCTGATGCTGCAGTAACTGAGCCAAATATTAGAAAAATAATCAATACCATTAAAAGAATTTATTCACTCAACTACTATATACTCTCGTTAGTTTTATCCTTGAGCTCCTTGAGCTTGACGTGACTTTGTTGCATTTATTTATTGCGTTTTTATTTTAATATGGTAGTAGAGCCATCTATTATGGCAAATCAAACCAACACAGTTTCATCATCACTTTCTATCAATTTTGTTCAACCAATGAAACTTGATCGATACAACTATCTACCATGGAAAGCTCAAGTTCATGTAACAATTATGGCTAATGATCGTAAAGTATTTATCAATGGCAAAAGTGTATGTCCAGAACGCTATCTCACTGAATCAACAGAAGAATCAAGTAGATCATCTGGAGTTTAAGCTTTGCAAAGATAAGAAAATCCAGAATAGGTGACTTGGATGAAGACAGACAAGATTCCACTCAGCTGGATGCTTTCATTTATGGTAGACAATGTGCTGATTATGGTGACAAATTGTGCAACGTCACTTGAGCTGTGGGAAATGTTTGTTGAGGTCTTTATGTCATAATCCAAGGTAAAGTATATGCCTCTGAAGATGCAGATCCAATTAACTATGAAAGGTTCTCTTTCTATAAGTGATTACTTTAACAAGATGAAAAAGATTGCCGACAGCTTAGCTATTGGAGGTAATGCAATCTCTTCAGATGAATTGATCATGAACTAGATTAGATGATAGCTATGAGCCATTAGTTACAAATATTCTCACTAGGCTTGAAAAAAAACAGCTCACAGTAAAAGATGTGTATTCAATGATGCTTAGCCATGAAACTAGACTTGAAATGAACAAAGGACAAAATACTAACTTTGAAAAAGAATTAATTTGCCAAATTTGTCTCATTCCTAGTCATGGAGTCTAAAGTGAAAAACAGGTTCAATCAAGGTTTCGTACCTAGAAATAGAAATTTTGGTGGTGGTTTTAGGCCTAGAGGTGGTCAGAACTTTAGAGGTTTTGCAGAAAATAATCAGATTATGTTTAGGAGAGGCTATGGTTTCGCATATGGTTTCAATAATTTTGGACCAAGATTTTGTTTTAATTTTCCCAGGAAAAATGTTCCTTTCTATGGCTATGTGGCTTACTAGAGTCCAAGTTTTATGTATCCTCAGAGTACATCTGACTTTAAAAGAATAAGTGGAAACTACAGTAATATTTTTCAAGGAACAATTGCACCAAATGTGTATGCTGGAATATCTCCCAATATCTCAGCTCCAGCACCTCAGGCTAACTTTAATAGTGTTGCAGACCTAGCCTGGTACATTACTCTGGAGCAACAAACCATGTCACTTATAATGCATGTATTTTCTCTCAATACTCAGCTTATAGTAGTGCGGAGAAACTTTATGTTTGAGATGGTATGGGATTATCTATTTGCAATATATGATATGTTATTATTAAGATTTCAACTACAGTACACATCTATCTACATAATGTCCTACACGTACCCTCTATTATTAAAAATCTCATTAGTTTTTTAATATTGTTTCATGACAACAATATCCTTATTGAATTTCATTATGATGCTTGTTTTTTAAGGCCAAGAACATAGAGATCATATTGCTCAAAGAGATTGCTAAAGGAGGTCTTTATTAAGTTGAAAACTTTGTAGCAGTCAATTGTAATACAAATTCTCATATTTTCTAGTCCAAGTCAGTTTATAAGTCAATCTTCAATTCAAAAAGAAATCTAGTGTCAATATTTACTTAATTGAGTTTTTCAAATGTAATAAGATCAGGTGAACAACAGAACATATCTCAATTCAATAAAAATGTGTCAATGGCGTTTGTAGTCTTTTATATCAAGTCTATTAATTACAATCTGTTGCATAAGAGAATGACACCTAACTGTTCATGATTTAAACCAAATCATGAAGACATTGGATGCCCCATTTACTATTAATAAACAAGTCAAACCAAGTTTTTGTGAAGCCTATCAGTTTGGCAAATGTCATATGCAACACTTTCCTTATGTAAAAACCTCAACCACATAGCCACTCGAGCTGCTTTATGCAGATCTCTCGGGGCCATCTCCTATTCAATCTTCTCAGGGTTAGCACTATTATTTTTCTATCTTAGATGATTAAACCATGTTTACTTGGATCTTCCCACTCACAGCTAAGTCATAAACATTATCAGTTTTTATCTCATTCAAAGTTATGATTGAAAACAATCTAAACAGAAAAATCAA
Organism: Citrus glauca; assembly: GCA_029633175.1. NCBI lineage: Eukaryota > Viridiplantae > Streptophyta > Magnoliopsida > Sapindales > Rutaceae > Citrus > Citrus glauca. The sequence continues at coordinate 32,288,237 of JAQOOD010000008.1, forward strand.
ATGCATAAAAACATATTGGGGGGTAAAATCAGACCTTTTGTGTCATATCTCTTTGAACAAGGTATCCAATTTAGGCATCCATGTCCATAAATTCATCACCAAAATGGAAAAATTGAAAGAAAACATAGACATATAGTTGAAACTAGTTTAATTCTCTTGGCTCAAGCTCATTTGCCTTTAAAATTCTGGTGGAATACTTTTCACACAACCACCTTTCTTATCAATAGATTCTCTTCTCCTGTCTTGAATAATAAGTCTACTTTTGAAATGCTCTTTCATAAAATTTCAAACTACACAGTCATGAGAGTTTTTGGTTGTTCTTATTACCCTTATCTCAGACCTTACAATCGCCATTAACTTGCATTTAGAACTGACAACTGCACTTTTCTCGACTATAGTTCCTTACATAAAGGATATCGGTGTTTACATCCTTCAAACAAAGTTTATATCAGCAATCATGTTGTCTTTGATGAATCTTCATTTCCATTTGAGTCAACTAAGTCTGTATCTTCACATTCTATTTCTGATTCATCTTTCGTTCAAAATAATTTCCTTTTTAGTCCTTTTATTATTCCTCATTCTTCAATTCAAAATGCTACACAACTAGATGAATCTCATTCTCAATCTCCAACACCAGTAAATGATCTCAGTGCTTCACAGTCACGCTTATTTTCTCCACCAATATCAGACCAACCATATGAATCCATTACTTTAAATCAACTAGATCAACCTTTGCATCAATTATCTCCATTAGCACAGCCTGTAGTTAGTCATCCCATGGTTAGTAGATCAAAGGCATGGATTTTTAAACTAAAAATAGCTTATGTAGCCATATGGGGTTACAATTCTATAGCCATAGTGTTATGAACATTGACTGTTTTAGTGATGTTGACTGGGTAAGTGACAGAGATGATAAAAGATCCGTAGCTGGATATTGTGTTTACTTCAGCCCAAACTTAGCCTCTTGGTACTAAAAAACAAAACAAGCAATCGTTTCAACGTCAAGCACTAAGTCAGAATATAGAGCGTCGACATCAGCAGCATTAAAAGTTCTGTGGATAAGGTCCTTACTAATAGAACTTGGAATCACTCTATTTTCCACACATGTTATCTGGTGTGACAATCAGAGTGCTACAGCTCTTGCTAGCAATCTAAAATTTCATTCACGCACTAAATATATTGAACTTGATGTGCATTTCTTGCGAGATAATGTGGCTAATCAAGTTAATTATGTTCCTAGTGCTCTTAATATTGCTGATATTCTTACGAAGGCACTAGCTCATCATCCCTTTCACTGTTTTCGTACCAAGCTCAACCTCACTGTATTAGGCTGAGCTTGAGGGTGGGTGTTAGATTATATGTGTATGTTGAGTGTATATGTGTATGCAGCTGAGCTGAGTTACAGAGTATGCTAAACATATGTGTGTGTAGCTGAGCTGAGTTGCTGAGGTGGCTCATTATGAGTATGTGCAGGCGTGTGTTGCTGAGCTGTATAGTTAGCAGATTCCATATTGATGTGTCCAAGTTGTTATGTGTAGATTCTAGAGCTGTTGAAGAGTTAACAGATGGCACATTGTGATTGGCTTAGAATAATAATTTGTTAGTAGTTAGTTATGAAATGAAACGCATGTACTATTAGCTTTTGTAATTAGTATAAAAATAGCAATGTAAGCTCAATTGAATATAACTTCAATCATTCATTAATAAACGAGATCCGTCTAGATTAACAATAAATTTTCTCTTTTATTTTCTGTTCAACCAAACAGATTCTTCATTTCTAATAATTGGAAAGTGATAATGCGAGGAAGTTAAGTTGACATCGGCAAAACTACACATAAGGTGAGTGAAAAGAGCAAGATTTACATCTGAAATGGGAAACTCGTTGCCTAAATTCCAGCAACCAGCTCTGATTAAAGTTTGTGCTCTTGCAGGAAGCGATTATGAAAATATAAAAATATGTAGGACAACAATGATAATTTTGGATGCCATCGTGGGAACCTAGCTGCTTTGAGGCATAGCTACCATGTGTATACATATATATGTGCGCACACACAATGTAATGAAGAATATATCCTATGCGGATTGAGATTAGTTATTAGACCAATAATACAAACTTGAGGTGAGCCTAGCCCATAATGTTAATACGATATCAAAGTCAAGTTACTAACGAGTGACCCTATACTACCTTTCAACGTCACAAGGAGCATATTAAAATATCAGCCTGCACGTGTGAGGGTAATAGAAAAAGTATATCACATTGGCTAAGATTAATCACTAAGTTAATAATATAAGCTCAGAACAACACTCAACTCAATAACAAATTGTAAATTAATAAAGTTAGGGCAACTCGATATTTTATATAGTACGTCCGTCATGAGTGAGGAGGAGTTTAAGCTGCAAATCGCAGTCATGAGTGAGAACAAATTTGATTTTCTCAAGATTTTGCGTTTCGTACAGGTTGATCATGGACTGAATCAAGTTAGAAAATATTTTCACAAGATTTTCCCTTCAAATTGCGTGGATGGAACCATAGAGAAATACATCGAAAAGTTTGTCTTCTTCCCATGATGTTAATTGATAAGATTGAAGTTTTTAAATTAAGCTATGACGTTTTATCTCCAGTTAGCTTGACTTATGAAGCTCAAGACTCATCCTTTTGCATTGACTTTGTTGGTATTTTTAGCCTATATTTTACTTTAATGAGAAAATCAAATAATGTTTGAACAAATAATTTTCTTTTTTCTATATTTTTTCTTAAAATGTATGGAGTGGGTAAAGTACAAATTGATTTTTTAGCCCTTGACTCCTCCAGAATTCAAATTCAATTTAATGGTCCCTGATTATTGAATTATAGAATATGCTATCATTTCTTAGCTAGAATTTGTTTAATTCCATTAATTTACAGTCATTTTTATTTTATTTAATTAATTAAATTGAATTTAATATGAATAAGTTCTATAACTGAATTGTACTAAACTTTTTATAATTTTCTGTCACGCCTGCATGTTTAACAGTTTAGTATTAATATTGATAGCACATAATATATAGGATTAAGAGAGACTGATTTCAAGTTGCTACAAGCTTTTTAGGATTGCATACACAAGGGTTTAAAAACAAAGGGTGCATTTAATTACACCAAACGAGGGTGCATTTTTGTGATGAAATAAAAACTACCTGCAGGGTTGTAAAAGTGGCTCCATAATTAGCGTACATTGACATTCATCTAGCTACCACCTCCGAAAATGATACATCATAAGCCGAGCATTTTTCCAATTGTGTTGTAGATAATAGTTCAATCCTAATTTCATCAACTTGTTTTGAGAAAGCCGGCTTCTTGGGAGTATTTATTTTTCTGGTTTCATTCTTGAGCATTGACGAAACTTCCAGCATTGAAGGTCTATCGTTTGGATTCTCCTGGACACACAACAAAGCTATCTCCAGACATCTCATTAATTTACAAGGGGAATGTCTATCATCTAGGAATGAATCCACAAACTCCACGCCTTTGCCACCTTTCCACAACTCATATGCCTGAAATTATCAAGTACCACCTTGTTACATAATTTATACTTCTTAATTAAGTGTGCAAATGTGTACTCAAGGTTACTATAGTCGAAGAAACTTACGTGCTCTAGAATGCTTAAATTTTCATTGATGCCACATGACATTGAAAGCCTCTTTCCACTTATAATTTGTAGAAGTAAAACTCCGAAACTAAAAACGTCTGATTTGGTAGAGTATACACCTTGTCTGGCGTACTCAGGAGGAATATAGCCTCTGCATTCAAAATAACCAAGTATGTATGAGTAAGGGATTTTGCAATTTAATAAATTTGTAAAACCCATTTTACCTCGTGATAAAAGTCCATCCTGCATTTTATTAAAGAGCTGGATTCCTTATTCGAAACCCAATATATGTATAACAAACGGAAGCATGAGTAAAGTAAAGGATATCATTTAGATGTAATATACTTACATTGTTCCCACAACTTGTTCTGTATTCGCTTCGAGACTCTCTTTTGTAAAAATTCTAGCCATACCAAAATCTGAAATTTTAGGTTTCATATCTTGACCTAACAAAACATTACTGGCTTTCAAGTCTCGATGAATAATAGTCAGTCTTGAGTATTCTTGGAGGTATAAAAGCCCTTGAGTTATCCCTTCAATGATATGAACACGTTTTTTCCAATCCAAAAGAAGTCTTCTGATGGGATCTACAACAAATATATAGTTTTGGACAATAAGTGATATACAAATGAATTATATACACAATTGATATTAACTTGATTTCAGAACAAACCAAAAAGGTAGCAATCCAAGCTTTTGTTTGGCATGTATTCGTAGACCAGCATCTGTTCCTCACTGTCAATGCAAAAACCTAAAACTCTAATAAGATTTACATGTTGGAGTTTTGCAGTAAGCATAACCTCATTCTTAAACTCCTCAAATCCCTGTGCGGATGATTTCGAAAGTTTCTTCACTGCTATCACCTCTCCACAGGGTAATACACCCTGCAACCCAAAAAAAAAAAACCACGTTCATATAAAGCTTTCACTAATTAGGGAAGCTAAGAAATGTTAGCCAAACAATATGCTACCCCCCAAAGTTGAGGGCACCATTTTAAGTCCTTTAAGTCCCCATGGAGGCAAAATGTAAATCTCCTCTCACATAATATGGATATGGGTAGAGGTATCTTCCTAAAATGTTAGTCGAAGTAGTTATATCCCTCTAGTGTGAGGTTAGAGGTCTCATCTCTAATAGGCATAGATTTTTAAATTATATGTTTTGGGCCTCTGAATTCTACGACGAGTGTACACATTCAAACTTCCGATAGGATCCAAATTGCAACATTGTGGATTGTAACAAATTAAAATATAGGTACACACACACACATGTTACCTTGTAAACAGGACCATATCCACCCTCCCCAAGCTTATTTCTAATTGAAAATCCCTCGGAGGCCGCCTCAATGTCAGCCAAACTATATACTCTGAGATTAGGAACGTTTCTGTTAAACTCTCCAACTTCTGTTTCATTATTTGCTGTCGTGTTTGATGCTTTAGCAGAATCCTCTGTTCCTAACATCAACCAAGAGTACATATTAGATAAATAATTGTATGTGCATATATATGAATGAAATTCATGCTTAATTATAATTGATAGCTGAAACTTGTTACCTTCTATTAAATTGAGCCTTTTCATCTGGTTGTATTTATATGCACAACAGCCTAGAAGGAGAGTCAAAGCTGCCGCGGCAGTAGAAATGAGTGCAATGGACAGATGGCGGTTATTACTATGTTCATCTTTGTCAGCTGAAGCAGAAGTAATCCTCTCTTTTTGTGCTGGAAATATGTATAGTTCACCAATTAATAATAACTAGCTAGAGATGCCATAACAATCATTATTAATCAGAGAGAACAATTATTGCATAGACAAATACCTGCAGCCTGAGAAAGCACCCAATTATGATCATCATAATCAACTCGCCACACAAAGTAACCACGTAACTTCTTCTCCTTAGCATATGCAACCTTCATTCTAACGGCCTCGACATCATCAAAACCAAACCAAATCTTCTCAATCGAGCAGTAATTGACCTCATAAGTTGAATTGTACATAACTTGGACATCAGAACCATAGGTCTTGATGTAATTCTTGATTTCCTTATAAGTCACAAGGCCGTTATCATGCAAATCTGGTCCTGCTGCTGCTGCACCAATACCATTGTTTTCAGGTTTCACAAGCCTCCATGCATAGCCATAGAAAGGCAAACACATAACCAACTTATCTGCCGATAATCCTCTCTCAATCCATGCCTTTAAAACCTGATCGGTACTTCTAGCAAAGCCGCCGCTACTTGAGCCATAGAGAGCCGCAGGTGGCGCCGTGAAGTTTGTTGACACGGGCTCGTAGTAGCTAGCAGTAACCGCATGAACCCAATTCAAGTTTCGTTGTATCGAATTCAAAAGATATGAATTCGCTGGTGGTGAATAATGAAATCTTGCGGTCAAGATCAGCTGGGATTGCTGGCGGCTAGAGTTTTTTGCCTCTAATTTTGTAGCAGCAATTCGCCACTCGTCAAAAAGTAAACCAATATTGAACAAATCGGTGCTTGTGTTTGGAGCTGTCCAAGCAAAGTCTAGGCCCTGAAAGCCATAAACCCTAGCCATTCTTATTGAAGAGTCGATGAAAGATTTTCTGTGAGAAGAATTTCTCACCATTGAAGAATAAATAGAATAGTTTGTATCCGTTCCTTGTCCAATGGAGAGAAGTATAGTAATTGATGGGTTCTTTTTTTTCACAGTGTCTGCGAATTTGGCGATTTGATTTTCATCGGACGGTGATGATAAAGATAGCTGGTAAGTGGTGGAATTGATATCAGCAGAAGAGCAAATAAGGTGAGTGAAGAGATCATAATTTATGCCGGAAATGGTGGACACTTGGCTTAGATTCAAGTAACCGACCCTAATCCACGGTTTTGCTTTCGCTGGATGAAGCTCTGAATAGAGCAACGTGTGGAAGATGATGCTGATAATTATGGATGCCATTTGAGACTTTGTTAGGAATGGAAATGGATCCACACAAGAGAAATTAAATAAACACTAGATTCACTGTTCATTTGAGTTCTTATGTAAACTATTAACGCATAGGTTCATTTCGTTCCAAAAAAATCTTATGTGCTCCTGATAGGGACACATACATTGCATGTTAAGATGATGATAGGCTGAGAACTAAGATTTTCTTCCATCGCTTGGGTGACCTTTCATGAAGAAAAAAGATGTTTTGACTTGCATTTGGTTAAACTGATGACATATTTCGGGCAATAAATATCAGTATTGTTTTATTAAATAATAAAAAAATTAATTTTACTTGTACGTTGAAAGTTAATAACTTAATATTGCAGTCTTTTGAGCCTGTGTTTACGTTTATTCGGGTCCATTCGTTTATTATATATTCCCGTTTTTCTCCCTGTCTCTGTTTTCTACAGTGCTCTTAAAAGAATAATATTTTCTTTTTGACAGGGGCGAAGCTCAAGCGGCCAAATTATTTGTGGGGGCTATGGAGTAATATTATATATTTATTTAATATTTTTTTATTTAAAATTTTAAAAACAAATTATTAGTGGGGGCCATGGGGCTAATATTATATATTTACTTAATATTTTTCATTTAAAATTTTAAAAAAAATTATTTGTGGGGGGCCATGGCCCCCTATAATCACCAGCACGCTTCGCCCCTGCTTTTTGACAATAAAAGAATAACATGCTTAAGGCAAAGTTTATGTTACCTTTGCTGTATGTTACAGTTATAAACTTTTAAACCCTTAGAAAAGATAATAATTATTAAAAATATCAATAAATTTTAATGTTTACATTATACCCTAGGTTGTTTACACCCAAGCTGTAATATTTCAATTTTTTTGAAGCTCTTCATTTATATTTATAGCAAAGTTAGTATCAAACTGCTCAACAATTTTTTTTATTTATTTAATTGAATCTTTAACTTGTTTAATTTTATATCTATTGAGTTTTTATTCATTATATTAATAATCCCTTAATTTAATATATCATATTTTTAACGTTGAAGTCTTTTATAAATTGTTTTAATTTTATTAAATTCTTTACTTAGTTGATCACTTGATCTCTTAACTTTTTAATTTATTTTATATTCCTTCATTGAAATTATTAATTTCTAATATTTTGTTTACCATTTCTATATCATTTATAGATAAGTTTAGATTTTCTAATTTATTTAATAAATATAGTGACATTCAATTTAATTGATTATTTCTCCACATATTTGAATCATTGATAAGATCAAAGAATTGGAAACTTTTTATTAGAGGCTTAATTTATTAATTGTACCATCTTTTTAATCATTAATTAGATTTATAAGATATTTATTACATATAATATCTCTTATAATTTATGATACTAAATTTAGATTACAAAATCTTTGTGATGGCATTGATGATATGTATTTAAGAAGGAAAATAGATTGAATGTGTGTGTGTGTGTGTGTGTGTGTGTGTGTTAAAAGAAAAATTTAGTTAATGTCTCAAGAGAGACAAGAAATTATAAATGTAAGTGTAAAAATTTATTAAAAATTTGTGGATATTTATGAATACAGTAATCATTTAAATCTTTATAAAAATGTTGTAAAAACTTTATAAATTTTTAAAAATAAATGTAGAAAAGATGGATGAAAAAATTACTTAATTATAAAAAATCAATGAGGACTTATTTGAAAAAATATGTAAACATATGATTAAAAATAAATTCTTTTACAAATATCTATTTCACCAGTACTTTATTTTGTGTTAAAATTATTTTTATCCATTCGATTTAAGGAATATCAAAGTCAATGGCCTATATTCATTGGTTGTTTGTTACATTATATGTAACGTAAGCTTTGCCCATATTTAAAGCATGTAAATGCACCTCAGAAGTAGTTAAGAAAGACTTGATCAAAAACCAGACATTTTCTGTCTACTCAAAAAGTAGTTATTGTAAAATTAATCCCTTTAAGAAATATTAAAAAAGGATTACCGTCACTACTTCAGTCCTTGTTGTTATATATATATTTAAAACAAAAAAGATATTTAAAGAAGCATCACATAAATCCTTCCTAATTACATTTTGTTTCATTCAAGTTGTTGACTTAATTTGACTGCCTGGAAAAATTAGTAAAATGGTAAAAATAAAAAAATGTAAATTCTAGTTATTAGACAAAATATATAGTATAAATTTGCAGCAACTCTGCAACTAGAAAAAGTTTAGAATATGAAAAATCCTATTTCATTTAAGATATAATGAAAATTCTAATCATTTTCAAAAAAAGAAAATCTCTGAAAGTTTGAAAACTAAGATTTTAAGGTCCTTTTACAATAACCATAATTAACATGAATTTACTAAATTAGGCAAACCCAAATTATTATTCCATAATAAAATTTTACTACCAGAAATAAGAAAATAAAACAAATAGCACTTAAATCTTATATCTAAAAAAAATCCTGAAAACAATAAAAAAAAAAGATAACTGAAACTTGCAAAATGACTATGAAAGAAATGAAATTTCCGACCGAACCAAGGGGCCCATACGCATAGCATTATTGGACTAGATTCATCTCACTGCAAACTTCAAACAATATATTATATGTTTTAAATGGATGTATATAGGTTAAGTTATGATCTTAAAAAATATCCTATTCATCTTACACAACCATTCTACATCACTATATCTATACAGTAATAATATACCCAAACATTTATGGAGCATAACTCAGAGACTTCCACTAATGACAGTGAAATTTACTCTCATTCGATATAAGAGAGAGAATTGTTCTTGTTCTCCATTTGCGGGGGATTAAACCAAATGGTCTATCTATTTTTGATTTCCTGGTAAGTTGTGTAAGGTTAGGGCTCTTTGGCACAACTTTTACGAAAAGTCTTTCTCTTCGACAACCCAAAACTCAGGCCAATGGGCAATTATGAAAGTCCATTGGATGCATTGAACCAAACTAAAAGTCCATATTTTTATTTTATTTTTTATATATATTCAATAAATGAAATGAAAAAAATACAGTTGGCTAGCCGTTGCAAAGCTTCTTTGTTTGTTATTATATAATATAACATAATATAATTTTATATTATATTGAATATCAAAATTTTATTTCAAAATTTATTTAACACTAGTGTTTAATATAAGGTACAATACCAAAATTCTATTCAATAGTTTATTTAAAATAGTATTGACTATTAAAAATAAGAATTTACACTAATATTAAATATTAAATTCAACAATTAGTAATATTATTTAAAATAATTATAGTATTTAAATGGTTATTTATCTTTATTAAATAAGATTTAACATAATCCTCTGCAACATTTTACTAAATAAATGCAGTATTTTATATAATCAAATCTAATCCTAAAAATAATCTATTCCAATCCTACCTTCCAAACACAAAAATGGTAGATAATGAGAGCATAAGCTATGAGATTATAAATCGTGAACCAAGGGACTAGAGATATGAACCTTGAGATCATAGATCGCGGACTATTAGAGACTAAACACCGTGGACAATGGGAGATTAATCACCACTCGTAGTATTCGTTGCGTGAAGGACACATTCGCAAATAATTTATAGCGGACTGCAGCATTCCCCATGCCGCACGGTGAAAAATAGTTGGATTTGCGTAAGTTAAATTGACTTGACTCGAGAGAGTGAAGAATGGTGGTGGTTGCTGTTAAGCGGTCAGTACTTCTGGCGACTGCTTGGCTTACGCGCAGTTCTTGGGGGTGTCATTTCACAGTGAAAAAGAATTTTGGCTTACTTTGATATCATGTTGGATTTGGAATTTCGGATGGCTTTGTTTGGACCATAAGACACTATATCGTTCATAACACGTTAGCAGTCCTTCTCACGGGAGAAAAACTGGGGTGGGGGCAGATGTACCGTATCAACTGCCGTTTAGCAGATCAGATGAGTCCTCCAAGTGTCACTTACAATTTTTTTTTATTATAAATGACTGTCGAATAATTAATCAAAATTTTATTATTTACCGTTATAATTATAATGATAAAAATTATACAGATAAATCCACATATAAGTTTATCTTTAAAGGATAGAGGTAATGACTATAACCGCATAAGTTATAGCCTCATATAAATTTCTTTCTTCTTATGGATATAACTGTATATGGATGACGTTATTTAGTGCCCCACACAGGCTCTATAAAATTATTTTATGTGCATTTTAAATATTCCCTCTTTATTGATTTGAAACACCAAAAATACCTCTCTTAAATTTTAAAAATATATAAAACAAAAAAATTATGTGTTAAAACAATGCTTGATGTCTCTAGCCTAACAGTTAGCACACGTATTGTACACTTTTACCTTTTTCTTCTCTAATTTTTCACTCCTCTTTTCTCTAATTCTTCACACTTCACTACTATCTCTAGAAGCTTATTACTAATTTTCTGATCAAATTATTTATATAAGTACTCTTAGTTGATTATCACTTCTTTAATTTTTTTTTTGGAAATTTCTCTTCGATGAAAGAATTAAGGTTATGTTCTAGAAAATTTTTAACCCCCATATTATAGTTTTGATAATGAGATTATCCTTAAATTTTCAACATATGAAAATACTTCGAAACAACTATAAATGTGTTGAATGAAATATTCTACGAAATTTAGATTTTAGTACTTATTATTCATTAAACTTTTTTTAAAAATTACATTACTATTTGAGCTTAGCCCTTGTGACATTAAATTGCTGACAGCGCCACTAAATGTAAGTTTTAAACTCATGTTCGATTTCTCCCATGTGTAAACTCTGCCTTTAATTTATTATTTAGTGATATTACATTACATTAATTAATACAATCCAAACTGTTTACTAACAGAGCCTCAAGAGAGTAATTTATTATTTAGTTGGCAAATTAAACAACTGCAGCAGTCACCAGCAGCTGGCCAAGAGCTAGCATAGATCAATTGTTCATCTACCTACCAGTTGTGAAATTGTTACATCATTACTTGAACATATTTCCAATCCAATCGTGGTTTTGTTTTGTTCGTCTTCAAAAGCTTTGTTTGAGAAACTCGCAGGCTTCTTTGGAGTCATTATATCGGCTGTATTCTCATTTTCGAGCATCGAAGAAATTTCCAGTATAGAAGGTCTATCGTTTGGGTTCTCCTGAACACACAGCAAAGCTACTTGCAGACATGTCAATAATTTCCATGAGGAATGCGTATCATCTAATGACGGATCCATTAACTCCATGCCTTTCCCATCCTTCCACAACTCGTATGCCTGAAAACATCAAATATTTTGTTGAGTTACATTCAATTAATTAGCAGTATAATGTTTTGATTCAGTGTGTATTAAAAAGCGGGTTATGAAGAAACTTACATGGTCTACAAGGCTTAGATTTTCATTTTGACCATATCGAATGAAAAGTCTTCTTCCACTTATAATTTGTAGAAACAAAACCCCAAAACTGTAGACATCAGATTTAGTGGAGTAGACGCCTCTTCCAACATATTCAGGAGGAATATAGCCTCTGGAGTATCGAGTAATTACATATATTACTAAAATTATTTGACGAGAAAGATTAAGTTGATTGGTAAAGGTTCAACAATAATATTAAAGACAAGTAAAAAAAAATAGACAAATATATACTTACTGTGTTCCAACAATTCTATTTGTGTTTGCTTCAAGATCATCTTTCACAAAAATTCTAGCCAAGCCAAAATCTGATATTTTAGGTTTCAAATTTTCATCTAACAAAATATTACTAACTTTTAAGTCTCGATGAATAATTGTTAATCTAGAATATTCTTGGAGATAGAGAAGCCCCTGAATAATTCCTTGAATGATATGAATACGTTTTTTCCAATCCAAAATAAGCCTTCTGATGGGATCTGTATCAAATGTAGATATAGTTGGACGGTCAGTACCATTAGCATTTGGAGACGAGAAATGCAAATTGAGGCACAAAAATTAGAAATTAAGCAGTTAAGCACATACCAAAAAGGAAATAGTCTAAGCTTCGTTTTGGCATATACTCATATATGAGCATATTTTCTTGCGTGTCGATGCAAAAACCCAAAACTCTGATCAGATTTACGTGTTGAAGCTTTGCAGTAAGCATAACCTCATTCTTGAACTCCTCAAATCCTTGTGTGGATGTCTTCGAGAGTTTCTTTACTGCTATTATTTGTCCATCGGGTAATACACCCTGCAAGCACCCCCAAAATATTTTTTTAAAAAAAAAATCACTGTGTTCACACACACACACACGTAGCTTGCACTAATTAATTAATAAGCTGAGAGACAACCAAGCCACCGATACATAACCTTATAAACAGGACCATATCCACCCTCCCCGAGCTTATTTTCAATTGAAAATCTATCCGTGGCCACCTCAATATCAGCCAAGCTATATTCTCTGAGATCAGGATCATTGCTGTTAAAATCTCCAGCACCTGCTTGACTATTTGTGCTGTCCTTTGATGCTTTGGCTGAGTCAATTACGGTCCAATTAATATCAACCAAGAGAAAGAAAGCTAATTTAAGTAAATTGCCCACTTCTTCATCTGTGTTAAATGGAATAGAAGTAAAAATATTCCTAATCCCGTGTAGAAGAAGTTACCTTTGAATTTGAGGTTTTTCATCCAGCAGTAGTAATACAGCAAAAAGCCTATTAGAAGAATACAAGCTGCAGTTATAGGCAAAAAAATTTCCCATAATAGCCGCTTATTTTGCCGATTCTTATTATCCTCTTCAGCTGAAAAGTCAAATCACTTTGTGTTAGTTAACCATTGATGGTCAAATAAAGATGTTAATTGAAGTCATTATGCAGAGAAGTGATCGAATGGGTAGCAGGCAGTGAGTGAGGCTTTTCATTTGCTTACCTGCAGCTCGAGAAAGCATCCAATCATGATCATAGGAAACTTCCCACACGTGGTAACCACGTAGCTTCTTCTCCTTGGCATATGAAACCTTCACTCTAACGGCTTCGAAATCATCAAAACCAAACCAAATCTTCCCAATCGAGCAGTAATTCACCACATAAGTTGAATTGTACATAACTTGAACATTAGGACCATAGTGCTTGATGCGATTCTTGATTTCCTTATAAGTCACACGGCCACTATCATACAAAGCTGGTCCTGTTGCTGCTGCACCAATACCATTGTCCTCAGGTTTCACAAGCGTCCATGCATAGCCATAGAAAGGCAAACATAAAACCAATTTATCAGCCGATAACCCTTCCTCAATCCATTCCGTGATTCCGTATTCAGTATTAGAGACACTATTTGGATCATACAAAGCCGCATGAGCACCAGTAAAATTTGTCCTCATAGGTTCTGTGTATTCAGCAGTGACAACATGAACCCAATTCAAGTATTGACTTATCGAGTCGATTGAATAAGCTCCTGCTCTTGAGTGTGGTGAATATGCGACCTTTGCCGTCAAAATCAACTGTGATTGGCTCGAGTTATTTCTTGCTTCTAAATCTACGGCAGCTCGCCACTCTTTAAAGAGAATGCCAATATTGTACTTATCCTGGCTTATGTTTGCCCAACTCCAAGATAGATCTAAGCCTTGAAAGCCATAAAGTCTTGCTATTTTTATTGAGGAGTCAATGAAGGATTTCCTGAAAGAAGGATTGCCCGCCATGGAAGAATAAGCTGAATAGTTTGGATTATTGCCTCCTCCGATGGAAAGAAGAGTAGTGATTGATGGGTTCTTTATTTTGACAGTGTCTGTGAAGTTGGAGAATTGTTTTTCATCAGAAGGTGATAAAGAAAGATCGTAGGAAGTTGAGTTGACATCAGCAAAACCACACATAAGGTGAGTGAAAAGAGCAGAATTTATATCTGAAACGGGGAACCCGTTGCCTGAATCCCAGTAACCAGCTCTGATTAAAGTTTGTGCCCTTGCAGGAAGCGACTCTGAAAATATAAAAATGTGGAGGACAAGAATGATAATTTTGGATGCCATTGTTGGAACCTTGCTGCTTTGGGGCATACCTAGTATGTGATTACATATATATGTACAGACACAAAATGTAATGGAGAAAATATCCGACACTGATTGAGATTAGTTATTGGACTATAATACAAACTTGAGGCAACTTTCAACTCATGAGCTTAGCTCATAAGTCTTTATACGATATCAAAGTCAAGTTACGAACGAGTGACTCTGTACTACCTTTTAATTTAACAAGGAGAAAGATAAGAGATCAACCTGCTCGTGGCAGGGTGATAGAAAAAATTTATCACATTAGCTAAGATTAATTACTATGTTAATGATATAAGCTCAAAACAACACTCAACTCAATAACAAGTTGTAATTTAATAAAGTTAGGTCAACTCGTTATTTTATATAGTACGTCATGAGTGGGTGGAGTTTAAGCTACAAATCGCGCTTGTGAGTGTGGACAAATTTGATTTTCGCAAGATTTTGCGTTTTGTACACGTTGATCATGGACTGAATCAAGTTAGAAAATATTTTCACTAGATTTTTCCTTCAAATTTCATGGATGGAACCATAGAGGAATACATCGAAAAGTTTGTCTTCTTTCCATGATGTTAAGTGATAAGATTGAAGTTTTTAAATTGAGCTATGATGTTTTACCTTCACTTAGCTTGACTTCTGAAGCTGAAGACTCGTTCTTTTGTATTGACTTTGTTGGTATTTAAATGACCTCAGAGTCTTGGACGTGTTTCTGAAGCAATGTCATGGTCTATGAGTAGTTTTTTTTTTTTTTGGGTAAGAAAGGGAAAGTCAGTCGTTAGGAAAATATCCTGACAACGGGATGGTGAGAGGGAAAAAAAAAAAAAAGAAATTATGCACTTACGGTGTGTTTGGAGCAATGATTTAAGGTGTGTTTGGTGGGTGGTTGTAACGACCCGCCTTGACCTCTACAAGGCGAATCTTACTGATAGAAGCTTAAAAATAAAATAATAATAATCCTTTTAAAATCCATAAAAATTATATCATTGAAAATACAAATATATAACACAAACTGCAGTAGAAGAATTTAAAATTTATGCCAAACCATCTAATTCCTCCATTCAAGTCCTTATCGATGCTCATCACGAATCAATCCTAATTTACAGAAGCTGAATCACAATAAACTATAATGAATACGAAACTCAGTAAGTAAACCAGTTTTGCATATACCAAAATTACATACATACATATATATAGTGCAAATGAATGACGTGCCATTGTATTTGAAAACATCGTAAAACAAATCATTGAAATTTCATTCTGTCTTTCTCAAACTTTCACATTCTCTTTCAAACCACTTACTTGAGCTACCTTCATTCGATTACCACTTAGTAGGACACTCCCTTAACTTTCATAACTTTCATACTCTTTGGGCATCTCGCCAATGCGTCCTTTGCCCACTTATCTCATAAATATATAAGCATCTAGAGGGTATCCTCCCATAAGCCAGTAACGAATTCAAGCATTCAAGATAAAACTGTAAAACAATCTTTCTTTCTTCAAATTTCGTTTGCTAAAATCAACTTTCTCATTTTTTAAAAAACATAATGCATTTTTCGTGCTCATGCCAATGAAATATTCACACATACATATGCCCATGTTCATAAACACACGTATCAACACATCATATCAACATAACGTATAAACACATGGGCAGAGCATATAAATTAATATCCGTACATATATAAAAATAGGTTTTTCAAACATATCAAACATATATATTGTTTATTGTGATTCATTTGGAAATCTAATTTACTTACCTTCTGGATCCTTGAGTAACAAATGCAGATCGATATCATTGGCCTACAAATAAATAAATAATACTCTCATAAGAATAAAATTAAACCATAATTATAAACTCCAATATTCTCAAATTCCTCAATATAATCACATTATATACTTAACCTCAAATAATCTTAATTTAAATCATAAATCATCAAAATACTCATAATTCTTGAAATTACCCTCAAATATCAAAATTACCAAAATGCCCTTGAATTCAATATTACCAAAATACCCTCATATCAAAATTACCAAATTAACCTCAAATCATAAATTACTAACTTTATCCTCAATTTCAACAATTACAAAATACCCACAAAATCTGAAATTGCAAAATTACCCTTAGACTGTGAAATTATCGAAATACCCTTGTCGGTCAAACGGTCACCAGAATTCAACCGACGGGGACGGGAAGCTCAAAAACTGAATGTTCAAGCCACGCTGAGGTCCAATGGTGGCCGGTGGTGACCTCCCACGCACGGTGATGGCTCCGGATCGAGCTCCCAAAGTCGTGAATCCTTCAACGGTCGATCAACGGCAAAACGACGTCCCCCAGCATTAGTGGTTAGTCGGAAATGCAGAGGGAAAGTTAAGGAGCAAAACCCAAGTGTTGGCTTCATCGGAAACCGGCGAAATCACGGCGAATCGAGTCGGCGATTCCGCAGAACTTCAAAGCTTTGTGGCTTTCCGATCGATTTCCCGGCAGCAAGGAAGGCATGGACACGTTGCTCGTCTCTCAAGCTTCAAATCGGTACCAACCTTGACCGGAACGGTGGCTGGAAATGGGAGAACCCGACCGGGGTCGTGCTCGCGGGTCGGGTTGGATCCAGTTCAATTTTCTCCTCTCTCTCTCTTCCTCTCTTCTCTCTTTCCTTTCTCTCTCTCTCTCTCTCAATTTTTTATGGGTGGTCAACAGGGTCAAAATCGGATGTGGGATATTACAG
This sequence comes from Citrus glauca, assembly GCA_029633175.1. Classification (NCBI taxonomy): domain Eukaryota; kingdom Viridiplantae; phylum Streptophyta; class Magnoliopsida; order Sapindales; family Rutaceae; genus Citrus; species Citrus glauca. The sequence continues at coordinate 32,305,493 of JAQOOD010000008.1, forward strand.
TGGTATTGCATAGCATTAAGTGTTGGCTCAATATTAATTTAAACCAATAACATGTTTGGGAACAATAAAGTCTTACCTGGGATTGGGTATTGGGAGGCATGCGGACCGTGGGGTGTTCCCGCATTAGCTTGTCCTTTTTTTTCCTAATGTGGGAACACCCGCAGTAGCTCAAACCCGACTGTTCTTTTTACTGTAATTTTAACCTTTTACTTAATAATAATAAAAATGAAGTAAATATATAATTTTTAATTTATAATATAATTTTTTTTATTTTTACATCAAAATTTATTAATAAATTTATAATTTAATATGATTAATAATAAATACTTTAAAATATATATAATATAATATAATATTACACTATTTAATTATTGTAATACAATTAATATATCAAAATTAATTATCTTTAAATAATTTTAATATAACAAATAATAAATATTTAAATTACGAATAAATTTCAATAATATTAATCTAAAATTAATAATAACATAAATAATAATATAAAATATTAGCACAATTCATTTTGCTATTAAATATGTTATAACAATTTTGTCACTTTATCATTTTGTGGTGTATATGAAACTAATGTCCTCATATGACTTTTGAACAAATCTTGTAGGTTTTTAACTATTTATTCTTCTTATTATATTATTTTCAAGATTATTTGATTAAATTATTTACTTCGATATTTAACAAGTTATATATTTGCAAAATACATAAAATAAATGTTATGCTCCGAAAATTAAAGGATATAACTTTCGATCTTTATGAAGAAGTACAATATTATATATAATTCAATTTAATCCTAAAAAATAATCTATTTCAATCCTACCTTCCCAAACATACATAGTAGACCAATGAGAGAATGAGTTATGAGATTATAAATCATGGACCAAGGGGACTAAAGATACGGACCTTGAGATCATATATCGTGGGACAATTAGAGACTAATGACCGTGGACAAATCTTAGTACATAAAAAAGGGAATTTTAGTCAAATGTAGTTTGATATTAAGGAATTCAGCAACAAGCTACAAGAATTTTCAAAAGCATGTAATTTATACCAACAAAATGTTGGCTCCACTGACAATAGAGTCCCCTTAAGTGGCTTGATTGAGTTTGCTCCACAGTTTGAGTCGCAGGAAAGTTGCCTTTGTTGGGAGAACCTGTGCCTCTCGGTTCGAGCAGGGACTTTTAATCTCGATTGTAGTACCACGTTAAAGGTGTCTCCTACAGTTGGGGCCCTCCCCACGATAACTCGTGGTCAAAACAAAAAAAAAACCGTGTAATTTGTGTTTAAGGAAATAAGTGAAGATAGAGATGAAAATCATTCAAACCAAATATCGTAAAAACTATAATTGTATGAAGTGAAAGTTTCACTGATTATTGAATTATAGAACATGCTATCATTTTTCTAGTTAGAATTTGTTTTAATTCTATTAATTTACAATCATTATTTATTTTATTTAATTAATTAAAGTGAATTTGTTTTGTATAAGTTCTATATATGTAAAATTTTAAAATTCAGTGTTTGAGCTTAAACTGTACTAAACCTTTTATAATTTTTTATCACACCTACATGTTTAAGAGTCTAGTATTAATAATTGATAGCACATAATATATAAGATTAAGAGACAATGATTTTCGGGTGCTACAAGATTTTTAGGATTGCATCCACTAGGGCTTACAAGATTTTTAGGATTGCATGTAGGGGTGGGCGCAGTTCGGTTCGGTTTGGTTTTTTTTACTGAATTTTTCATAATCGTTCGATTACGTTTATTTTGAAATCATAATCGCGATTAATCAAAATAATTCAATTATTTCGATTATGAACATATTGTACCTATTTTGGGTTTTTTTAAATTTAAAACCTTAAATTAATAAATCTACCACAAATATAAAAAAAGTTAAACGATTTGTTTCTTAGTTTAAAGTTTTTAATCTTTTACTGCTTTTATTATTATCCCCATTTTGGTGATTATTGGTACATGTGTCAAATCATATACGGAAGCCTCTACAAAATAAAAATTAACCAAAAAATCAATTAAGATTATAGTTTAATTAAGGATCCATACAGAGTTAGTTAGCAGAGCCAGCTGGAAAATGTTTTTGTCTGAACCTGTTTGCAGAAAATTAATACTTGCTGGCGTTTTTGATTAATTAATTTAGTTATGAATATACAAACTTAAAAAGTCATTAATGAGACGTGTTTGAACTTGCTTTAGTTTTCATCAGTAGTAAAGATAGCACCAGCAATTCACAGCACCATCATTTAGTTATGAGCTTGCTTTACGTGCTCTTGGAAAATATCAGTCATTTTACAAATGAAAAAGAAGTCAAGATTTCATGTTTCACCATGCTTGGGTTGCTATCAAACATAGCAGCACCAAAAAAATCAAACCCACCGAAGGAGAATTACCAAATACAAGGTCAAGATTCCACCATATTGGCAAAATTGACATTTTGACCGTCATTAGCAGCATTAATTGTTTTGTAGCGTACAGAGCCACACAAAACATTAAGACTAAAGAAAATCAAAGATGAAAATAAACACCATATCACATCAAACATTTTCAAACACAGCTCTAAGATATAAAAAATCATGATCAATCTCAACAGTATCCGGTTTGCGATTTGGGAAAAGAAACTGAAAAAACCAATAAAACCAATCATTCAATCATCTTTCAGTCAAAGAAACAAACCATATCTCACCCAAATGGGGGAAAAGAAAAAACAAAAGAATGAATCAGAAATCACAAATCAATTGTGGTATACAAATTAGCAGTCATGGTTATAACTAAACACAGCATCTCAAGTTAACGAACCTCAACAAATTATGAAAACCAAACACGAAACAATCAGCAGTAGCTCAAGTTATTGGTTTTTATTCTCTGCAAAAACAGAACAAACCATAGAAATGAGAGACAAAAACAGCAGCGATATTTACATAACTCCAATCACATTAACAAAAACATGGGAACGAGGAAAAAGAAATGAACTTTAAACCAAATTCATAAAACCGAAACGAAAAATGGAACCTTTTCCGTTCGATTTTTTGTTCTGCTGAGAGATTTTGTGGACAAAAACAAAAGAACCCAGAAATGCTAAAAGGAAGAGAGAGAAATCAATACGTGATCGTAGTAGTTAAAAAAAAAAAACCTCACAACAGTAGTCAGATGGCAGCAGGGGAGCACCGTGACAGCAGCAACAATTGATAGTAGGTGACAGCGTCAAGTGACAGTGGCAGCAGCCGCAGATGACAGCGGCTACAGCAGGTGGTAGCGGCGGCGGAGAGTCGTGGAAGGACAAGCAGCAGCAGCAGCGGGGATGAGATTCAGCGGCTGAGGGTGCTGCGGCTTCGGTTTTCGGCTGAAGATCAGAAGAAATGAAGAATGTGTTTAGGCTGGAGCGTGGATTATCCACCACAGTGTTTACTTCATCAATTTGGAGAAAGATTGGAAATTTCACTCGGTGGTGGGCCTTTTCTTCTTATTTAATTTTAATATTTTATGATTTAATAAAATAAATAATATTCTATTTATTTGAATAATATTATTATATTTAATTAAATAAGAATTTACATTGATTCTAAGTTAAAATTACTTAAAATAATATTATTATATTAATAGAGAATTAATAATATATTACTATATGCTATCTTTATTTGAAAATATAATATTATTATATTTATTTATTAATAATTAATAATAATAATAAATAATTTATTCCAAGAAAATATTAATTTTGTACTAAATAATAATAATATTATTTAATATAATTATATTAAATAAAATAATTTTTCATTTTATATTTATCCTTCTTTTTTTACCTCCTTTTATTAAATTTAATATAATTATATTTAATAAATATTTAAATAATATTATATTTATTGAAATAATATTATTATATTTACCTAAATAATAATTTGGTTTGATTCTAAGTTTAAATTACTTAAAAATAATATTATTATATTAATAAGATTACTATATACCATCTTTATTTGAAAATATAATATTGTTATATTTATTTAAAAAATAATAGTATTATATTTATTTAATATTAATAATTAATAATAATAAATAGTTTATTCTAAGAAAATATTAATTTTGTACTATGTTAATAGTAAAACTGTTTCATTTATATTGTCCTTATCAATAATTTTTAATTTATATAATTAAAATTAAAATTAATAAAAAAATTATGATGTACATAATTAAGAATATTAATAATTATTATAAATTTACAAATATAATTAAATAAATTTTTATTCATTAAATATATATTTTTATTGACTTTGTAAGTAAAAATTATAATTCTTTAAATAAGGATAAAATTGTAATTTGAAACTATTTACTCTCCAATCCAAGATAAAGTAAACACATCAATTAGATTATGATCTTCACTCTATACTTCCATTTCAATGTAAGTAAACAACATACTTTCACTCTCACTTCACACTCTCAATCCTAGGATTCTCCACTGGAATCCAAAAAATAAACGCTATCTTAGTTTTAGATTTTAGGGATTGTTATTTCACATTCGGTTTATTTAATATCCGGTTCGATTTTTTGATTTTTTTTTAAATCAAAAACCAAACGAATTGATTTTACTACTTTTATTATATAACTCATTTAGTTTTTTGGACGTAAAAAAAGGGTATAAAAACTAAACCAAACAGTATTAATCAGCTTTTTTTGCCTCTCCTAATTGCATGCGCAAGGGTTTAAAAACAAAGTGAGCATTTGATTACACTAAGCGAAGGTGCATTTTTATGATGAAATAAAAACTGGTTGTATAAATGGCTCCATAATTAGTGTACTTAAACATTCATCTAGCTATCACTTCCGAAAATTATATCAGAAGCCGAACACATTTCCAACTGTATTTTAGATAATAGTTCAATCCCAATTGCGTCAACTTGTTTTGAGAAAGCAGGCTTCTTGGGAGAATTAATATTTGTGGTTTCATTCTTGGGCATTGACGAAACTTCCAACCTTGAAGGTCTATCATTTGGATTCTCCTGAACACACAACAAAGCTATATCCAGACGTCTCATTAATTTACAAGTGAAATTTGTATCATCTCGTGATGAATCCACAGACTCCATGCCCTTGCCACATTTCCACAACTCATATGCCTGAAATTATCAAGTATTATCTTGCTACATATTTTATAGTACTTAGTTAGGTGCATATATATATATATATATAGACACACAGACACACACAGAGACACACACACAGGGTTACTATAGCCAAAGAAACTTACATGCTCTAGAAAACTTACATTTTCATTGATGCCGCATAACATCAAAAGACTTTTCCCAGTTATCATTCGTAAAAGTAAGACTTCAAAGCTAAAAATGTCTGATTCGGTAGAGTAAACACCTCTATGAGTGTATTTGGGAGGAATATAACCTGTACATTTGAAAATAACCAACACTCTTTCAGTATGTCTATATATATATATATATATATAATCAGCTTCAGGTCTGGAATTTAAATTTGAAAAGAGTCTACAATGTTGTAAATTACATTTATCACTGTTTTACAATGGTATAAATTTAATTATAAATGACTGTCAAAAAATTAATAGATGGTTATTATTTATGATTATAATTAGAACATTAAAATTCAAGTCGATTCATTTATCTTTACGTTGATTTTATTCTTTGTGGTTATACTTAGAATGTCAAACAATTAAGTCGACTGAATTTTAATGTTTGTGGTTATACTTAGAATATCAAACAATTAAGTCGACTGGTTTATCTTTATGTTGATCATTACAAGCCTCTTGAATCTTTTATTTAACTATATTTTCTTTGATTTATTATTTTGAGTTGTATGAAATGTAACTTTACTCGTGTTTTCTTTACTTTACTTTGGTTTTCTTTGTTGTTGATAGGAATTTTCTTGTTAAAACTATATGAATAATTGAAATTTCAAATTCATACTACAACCATGATAATTTAATAAAAAATTCAAACTAAATCCACATATTCCATGAGTAAGAACCCTGAGATCACATTTATTCAAGTTTATGCTTTAAGTAAAATAAAAGTAGAAATAAGAATTTCAAAGAAGAAATTTAGTTATAAATAATTGTCAAATAATTAATTATTCAGCATTTATTTTATAGGTCCCACTGTTGGGACTCCATGTGATCTGCTAACCGGCAGGCCTTTTGTGGTTAGGCGAACCACGGTATGCCTGCCCCATATAAGTTCCTCTCTGCTCATAGATATAACTAGTGCAATGTCGTGTCCAACAAGGGCTCTTCGAAACTTTTTATGTGAATTTTAAACATTGCCCCATTACGCTTTTGAAACACCAAAACTACCTCTCTTAAATTTAAAAAAAAAATACATATTAAAAGAATGTTTTATGTCTTTAGCTTAACAGTTTAGCCCACGTATTGTACTCTTGACATTTTTCTTCTGTAAATCTTCACTTCTTTTTTCTTTGATTCTTCACACTCCACTGCTCTTTTATCGCTAAAAAATTAAATTGTCCGTAGAAGCTTACTATTTAATTTACTGATCTAATTATTTAGCTCTAAATATTTAGATACGTTTTCTTAATTAATTATCACTTCTTTAATTTTTTTTTGGTGATTTCTCTTAGATGAAAGAATTAAGGTTATGTCCTAGGAAAATATTAACTCTCATATTATAGTGTTGATAATGAGGTTATCCTTAAATTTTTAACACATGAAAACACATCAAGGTAACTATAAATACATTGAAAGAAATATTTTAATAAATTTAAATTTTGGTTCATATTATTTATTGAATTTTTTTTTTCCAAATTGAACATAGCCCTTATGATATTCAATTCGTGATAGTGCCACTAAATGTAAACTGTCGAACTAGATCGTATTTCTCCCTTATGCAAACTCCATCGTTTATTTATATTTCAATTTTGTGGCCTATTTTTGAGTTTTCTAGTTTCACAGAGGGCATCTTGGATTTCTCTACGCGGTCTGTAGTCTCTAGTCCAAATTAAGAAATCGAATTCACCATGTACATTAGTGTATTTTTTTTGGGGGGAGGGGTGTGTGGAATTTTTTTATTGGCACAGGAAGAAAGCTCTTCGGCACTACTCGGAAGAAGAATATGAGCAACACATGGTCCAATTCGCATTGTATGGAAGTAAAACCGATGCATTAGACCAAAAGCAAACCTTATTCATATTTTTAGTTACTGATAACAATTTTTTCCCCTCTTATTATCATCTTAATTAAGAAATATAGTAATTCGTTAACTTTTTGGGAAATTAAAAGGGATGGCAATATACAATACTCTTGTGTTGATGACCTTAAAAGCTAATTCCTTTGAAACAGGAAAACTGGTATCGTTTTTCAAAGCACATAAATGATATATCCCAGCTTTCAATGTGATCGAAAGATTTCATAGCCACACTCAAAATTAATAAATGATCCCTAAGAATTACGAAAATGATATCAATGAAATTACAAACTCTTCAAGAGTTTATAGAACATTAATTGATCCAAAGCCAATACAAACTGCTTACTAGTACAGCATCAAGAGCGCCATTTATTTTTTCAGTAGGCAAATTAAACAACTGCAACAGTCACTAGCGAGCTAGTATAGACCAATTGTTCATCTACCAACCAATTGTGAAATTGTTACATCATTACTTGAACATATTTCCGATCCAATCGTGGCTTTATTTTGTTCGTCTTCATAAGCTTTGTTTGAGAAATCGGATTCCATTCGATGAGTCTATCAGCATTCTTTAACTAATTATTAGATTAAATGTATAAATTTAAAACTAGTAAAAGTTTAGAATATGAAAGAACCTTGACTCATTCAAGAAATAATTAAAATTTTAATCCTTTTCAAACTGGTTAATATTAACCTTATCATTATAAGAAAACACAATGTAAAAGAAAAAGAAAAAAAAAATCTCACAAAGTTGGTGTGTGGAATAGTCAATACGTTGTCCTTGATTTTTTATTTTTTATTTTTTACAAACTCTTAAGAGTCTATAGATGTAGTTAGTGATATTACAGTACATTAATTGATCCAAATCCAATACAAACTGCTTACCAGTACAGCCTCAAGAGAGTCATTTATTATTCAGTTGGCAAATTAAACAACTACAGTAGTCACTAGCAGCTTGCCAATAGCTATAGCGTAGATCAATTGTTCATCTACCAACCAATTGTGAAATTGTTACATCATTACTTGAACAAATTTCCAATCCAATCGTGGCTTTCCTTTGTTCATCTTCGTAAGCTTGCTTTGAGAAAGTTGCAGGCTTCTTTGGAGTTATTATATCAGCCGTGCTCTCATTTTCGAGCATCGAAGAAACTTCCAGCATAGAAGGTCTATCGTCTGGGTTCTCCTGAACACACAACAGAGCTATTTGCAGACATGTTAGCAATTTCCACGAGGAATGCGTATCATCTAGCGATGTATCCATTAACCCCATGCCTTTCCCATCTTTCCATAGCTCATAAGCCTGTAAATATCGAATACTTTATTGAGTTACATTCAATTAATTAGCACTATAAAGTTTTGATCCAGTGTGCATTATAAAGGGGGTTATGAAGAAACTTACATACTGTACAAGGCTTAAATTTTCATTCTGACCAGATTGAACGAACAATCTTCTTCCACTTATAATTTGCAAAAGTAAAACCCCAAAACTGTAGACATCAGATTTGGTGGAGTAGATGCCTCTCGTCACATACTCAGGAGGGATATAGCCACTGTTGTACCAAGTAATTACAAATATCAGTGTAATTGTTTGACCTAAAAGGTTAAGCTGATTGGTAAAGGCTCAACAATAGTATTAAAGACAAGTTAAAAAATAGGCGTATGTACACTTACTGTGTTCCAACAATTCGACTAGTGTTTGCTTCAAGGTCGTCTTTCACAAAAATTCTAGCTAAGCCAAAATCTGATATTTTAGGCTTCATATTTTCATCCAATAAAACGTTACTAGCTTTCAAATCTCGATGAATAATTGTTAATCTAGAATATTCTTAAAGATAAAGAAGCCCTTGAGTTATTCCTTGAATGATATGAATGCGTTTTTTCCAATCCAAAATAAACCTTCGGATGGGATCTACATCAAATATAAATATAGTTGGACGGTCGGTAGCATTAGCATTTGGAGATGAGAAAGCAAACGGAGGCGCATAAATTAAAAATTAAGCAGTTAAGCTCATACCAAAAAGGAAATAGTCCAAGCTTCGTTTTGGCATGTACTCATAGATCAGCATTTGTTCTTCTCTGTCAATGCAAAAACCTAAAACCCTAATAAGATTTACATGTTGGAGTTTTGCAGTAAGCATAACCTCATTCTTGAACTCCTCAAATCCTTGTTTGGATGTCTTTGAGAGTTTCTTCACTGCTATTACCTGTCCACGAGGTAATACACCCTGCAAACACCCCCAAAACATTAAAAAGGAAAAAAAATGCAATGTTCATGTACATATATGTGTGTGTATTTCGCTAATTAATTAATAAGATGAGAGATAGCCAAGCTATCGATATATAACCTTGTAAACAGGGCCATATCCACCCTCCCCGAGCTTATTTTCAATTGAAAATCTATCCGTGGCCACCTCAATATCAGCCAAGCTATATTCTGTAAGCTCAGGATCATTGCTGTTAAAATCTCCAGCATGTGCTTGACTGTTTGCTCCGTCCTTTGATGACTTGGCTGAGTCAATTACTATCCCAATTAATATCAACCAAGGAAAAAAAAAAGAAAAAAGCTAATTTAAGTAAATTGCCCACTTCTGCAACTGCGCTAAATAGAATAGAAGTAAAAATAATCCTAAACCCGTGTAGAAGAAGTTACCTTTTAATTTGAGGTTTTTCATCCAGCAGTAGTAATATAGACAAAAACCTAGCAGAAGAATACAAGCTGCAGTTGTAGGCAAAACAATTACCCATAATGGTCGCTTATCTTGACCGTTCTTGTCATCCTCTTCAGCTGAAAAGTCAAATCACTTTGCGTTGGTTAGCCATTTATGCTGAAATAAAGATCTTAATTCAAAATCATTATCCAGAAAAGTGGTCAAACGGATTGCAGTGAGTGCGGAATTCTATTTGCTTACCTGCAGCTTGAGAAAGCATCCAATCATGATCATAGGAAACTAGCCACACATGGTAACCGCGTAGCTTCTTCTCCTTGGCATATGCAACCTTCACTCTAATGGCCTCCACATCATCAAAACCAAACCAAATCTTCCCAATCGAGCAGTAGTTCACCACATAAGTTGAATTGTACATAACTTGGACATTAGGACCATAGCTCTTGATGCGATTCTTGATTTCTCTATAACTCACAAGACCGTCGTCACTCAAAGCTGGTCCCGTTGCTGCTGCACCAATACCATTGTCCTCAGGTTTCACAAGCTTCCATGCATAGCCATAGAAAGGCAAACATAAAACCAATTTATCAGCCGATAACCCTTCCTCAATCCATTCCGTGATTTCGTATTCAGCACTAGAGTCACTATTTGGATCATACAGAGCCGCATGAGCACCAGTAAAATTTGTCCACGTAGGGGTTGAGTAATCAGTAGTGAAAACATGGACCCAATTCAAGTACTGTCGTATAAAGTCGACTGGATAAGTTGCTTCTGTTAAGTATGGTGAATATGAAACCGTTGCCGTCAAAATCAACTGTGATTGGCTCGAGTTATTTCTTGCTTCTAAATCTACGGCAGCTCGCCACTCTTTAAAGAGAGTGCCAATATTGTACTTATCCCAGCTTGTGTTTGCAAAATACCAAGACAGATCTAAGCCTTGAAAGCCATAGAGCCTTGCTATTTTTATTGAGGAGTCAATAAAGGATTTCCTGGAAGAAGGATTGCCCGCCATGGAAGAATAAGTTGAATAGCTTGGATAATTTCCTGCTCCGATGGAAAGAAGTGTAGTTATTGATGGGTTCTTTATTTTGACTGTGTCTGTGAAGTTGGAGAATTGTTTTTCATCCGAAGGTAATAAAGAAAGCTCATAAGAAGTTGAGTTGACACCAGCAAAACCACACATAAGGTGAGTGAAGAGAGCAGAATTTACATCTGAAACAGGGAACCCATCGCCTGAATCCCAGTAACCAGCTCTGATTAAAGTTTGCGCTCTTGCAGGAAGCGATTCTGAAAATATAAAAATGTGGAGGACGAGAATGATAATTTTGGATGCCATTGTGGGAACCTGGCTGCTTGAGGCATACCTAGTATGCGATTATATAGTTGTACACACACACAAAATGTAATGGAGAAATTATCCTATACCGTTTGGGATTAGTTATTGCACTATAAAATAATGCAAACTTGAGTCAACTTTCTAACTTATGAGCTTAGTCCACGAGTTTTTATACGATATCAAATTCAAGTTATGAATGAGGGACCTATAATACCTTCCAACCTAACTTAATAATTAATCTTAGCCAATGTGACATACTTGTTCCATCGCTTTATCACGACCAAGTCGATCTTTCAGCTTTGTCTTTTTTTCATGATATAAGTGATAAGATTGAAGTTCTTAAATTAAGCTATGACTTTTTACCTCCGCTTAGCTTGACTTCTGAAGTTGGAGACTCGTTCTTTTGTATTGACTTTGTTGGTATTTAAATGAACTCGGAGTCCTCGACGAGTTTCTGAAGAGAAGTCATTATTCCTCTATGACTCCGTCCATGCAATTGGGAGGCAAAAAATCTTTTTCTGTTGCTGCTGCACCAACACCATTTTCCTCAGGTTTCACAAGCGTCCATGCATCACATAAATCCTTCCTAATTACATTTTGTTTCATTCAAGTTGTTGACTTAATTTGACTGCCTGGAAAAATTAGTAAAAATTAAAAAAAAAGGTAAATTCTAGTCATTAGACTAATTATATAGTATAAATTTGCAGCAACTAGCAAAAGTTTAGAATATGAAAAATCCTATTTCATTTAAAAAACATTGAAAATTCTAATCATTTAAAAAAAACTCTGAAAATTTGAAAAACTAAGATTTTAAGGTCCTTTTACAATAACCATAAATAACACAAATTTCCGAATTATTATTACATAATAAATTTTACTAATAGAAATAAGAAAACAAAACAAATAGCACTCAAATCGGATATATAAAAAATCTTGAAATAAATAAAAAGAAAATAACTAAAACTTGCAAAACGACCATGAAAGAAATGAAATTTCCGGCCGAACCAAGGGGCCAATGTGCGGGCCAATGTGCATAGTATTATTGGACTAGATTTATCACACCACAAGATTCAAAACAATATATTATATTTCCTAAATGGACACATGTAGGTTAAGTTACTCAATTGTATTAGGAGCTGTCCAAGCAAAATCTAGGCCGTGAAAGCCATAAAGCCTAGCTATTCTTATTTAAGAGTCGATGAAAGATTTTCTGTGAGAAGAATTTCTTACCATTGAAGAATATATAGAACAGTTTGTATATCTTCCTTGTCCAATTGAGAGAAGTGTAGTGATTGATGGGTTCTTTTGTTTCACAGCGTCTGTAAATTTGGGGAATATTTGATTTCCATCAAATGGTGATGATAAAGATATCTGGTAAATGGTGGAATTGATATCAGCGTAAGAGCAAATAAGGTGAGTGAAGAGATAATAATTTATGCGCGAAATGGCGGACACTTCGCCTGAATACAAGAAACCGGCCCTGATCCACGGTTTTGCTTTCGCGGGATGAAGTTCTGAGTAGAACAACATGTGGAAGATGATGCTGATAATTATGGATGCCATTTGAGAGGCTTAAGCTTCTTAATTACCACTTCGATGGGAATGGAAATGAATGCACACTAAGAGAAATTAAATAAACAAAAGTTTCACAGTTCATTGAGTTCTCATGTGTACTACACATACTTTGGATGTTAAGATGATGATAGGCGATGCGACCATTGCCTAAGAACTAAGATTTTCTTCTATCGCCTGGGTGACTTTCCATGAAGAAACGTGATGTTTTGATTGACATTTGGTTAAACTGATGACGTATTTCGGGCTACAAATATTAGTATTGTTTTATTAAATAAAAAAATAATAATTTTACGTGCATGTTGAAGGTAATATTGCAGTCTTTTGAGCCCGTGTTGAATTTCATTCGAGTGCGTTCATTTATTATCCATCCCCTTTTTTCTCTGAGTCTGCTAGCCGTAGTCATCTTAAAAGGATAACATGTTTAATGCGTGTAAATGCACCTCAGAAGTAGTTAAGAAAGACTTGATCAAAGACCAGACATTTTCTCTCTACTCAAAAAGTAGTTATCGGACTAATTAAGATTCTAATCCCTTTAAGAAATATTCAAAAAGGGTTACTGTTACTACTTTAGTCCTTGATGTTTTATTAAAGAAAAAAAAGAAGATATTTAAAGAAGCATCACATAAATCCTTCCAAATTATATTTTGTTTCATTCAAGTTCTTAACTTATTTGACTGCTTGGAAATTTAGTAAAAAGGTAAAAATGAAAAAAAAATGTAAATTCTAGTTATTAGACTAAATATATATAAATTTGCAACAAGTAGCAAAAGTTTAGAATATGAAAAACCCTATTTTGTTTACGAAATAAAAAAAACTCGAATCATTTTCAAAAAAAAAATCTCTAAAAGTTTGAAAACTAAGATTTTAAGGTCCTTCTATACTAATCATAAATAACAAGAATTTACCAAATTAAGCAAACTCGAATTATTATTACACAATAAAATTTTACTAATGGAAATAAGAAAATAAAATAAATAACACTCAAATTTGTCGGCCATCTAGATGGTCCAAAGCAGCCATCTAGATGGTCATTAATTTGAAAAGAAAACAAAGAAGAATGAAGAAGAAAGAAGAAAGAAGAAAGTTTGAAACTTTGACAGCAGTCAAAAGAACAGGAACCACACGGGAACCACACGGCTTTTTTGGCTATAAAAGGGAGAGATCCCTCATTCATTTAGTATCTCTCAATTCCAATTTAGAGAGCAATTTTAGTTGAGAGAGTTTTTTGTGGGCTTAAATTAATAAGCTCTTGTTACAGTGATTTAGAGAGTTTGGGTGTATTGAGATTTTGGAAAGTGAGCTAAAATACTACAATATTTGTAACTCCTTTTCACTAGTAAAATATTTCCTTCTGTCTTCGCCCGTGGACGTAGGCTAAAAGCCGAACCACGTAATTTCTAGTGTTCTCTTTTACACTTATTCTTTATTTTCTTACAATTTTACTTTAACTGCGTATCTGCTTTCACCACCAATTTCCTAACAGTGGTATCAGAGCTATTGGTTGTATTTTTGGAGTCGGGTACTGTTCACGTAAGGGGTATTGACGTATACGATACTATTCACGTATACATTACTATTCACTTATACGGTGCTATTCACGTGAAACGGTGGGAGTGGTACTATTCGAGTATACGGTACTATTCACATATACTATACTATTCACGTATACATTACTATTCACATATACGGCACTGTTCACGTATACAGTACTGTTCACAAGAAACGGTGGGAGCGACCCAAGATTTGGCGGTGCAAAGCATGGAATAGTGGTGTGAGTAAAACAACTGTGTGGTTTTTTGTACATGTCTAGAAAAGTTCTGTCACAAAAGCGATAAGAGCTTAAGGAGTCTGGGTTTTAAGTGGGACCATTGTGATCCCTCCAGTCTTTCCTGGAAACTTTCCTAGTATACATTCTCACACATACTCACAACTATTCAAGGTAGTATACTAGCTTGTGTGCAGTATTTATCAACAAAATGGTGGCAAAGTATGAAATTGAGAAGTTTAACGGAAATAATTTTTCGTTGTGGAAAATGAAGATGAAAGCTGTATTAAGGAAAAATAATTGCTTGGCAGCAATTGGAGAAAGGCTCATGGAGATAACTGATGACAAATGAAACGAGGTAGATGGCAACGCCATTTCTGATCTACACTTGGCATTTGCAGATGGAGTATTATTCAGTGTGGCAGAGAAAAACACAGCGAAGGAAATATGGGATACTCTCACAAAATTATACGAGGCCAAGTCACTACACAACAAAATTTTCTTGAAGAGAAAACTCTATACTCTTCGAATGGCAGAATCTACAATGGTGACCGACCATATCAACACCTTGAAGACTCTATTTTCACAACTCACAACGTTGAGTCATAATATAGAGGAAAATGAACGTGCAGAGCTTCTACTTCAAAGTCTACCAGATTCGTATGATCAACTCATCATCAACCTGACGAACAACAATCCAGTGGACAGTTTAGTTTTCGACGATGTTGCAGCCTCCATATTAAATGAGGAAAGCAGGCGAAAAAATAAGGAAAACAGACAAGCAAGTTCGCAGCAAGCAGAGGCGCTATCGATGACGAGAGGGAGATCAACGAAACGTGGCCCCAGTGGGAGTCAAAGTCATGGTAGATCAAAATCAAGAAGTAAGAAGAATGTGAAATGCTACAACTCTGGCAAGAAAGGGCACATTAAGAAAGAGTGTTTGAGTAATCAGAAGAGAAAAGAGGGCAAAGAATCTGAGTCATCAAATGCTCAGGGGTGTGTAGCAAGTACCTCAGATGATGCCGAAATTCTTTACAGCGAGGCAACAACTGTTTCAGAAGGCAGAAAAAGACTATCTGATGTCTGGCTTATAGACTCAGGAGCTACCTGGCACATGACCTCTCGGAGAGAATGGTTCCACACATATGAACCTATCTCATGAGGATCTGTATATATGGGTAATGATCATGCCTTGGAGATCGCTGGTATTGGTACTATCAAAATAAAAATATTTGATGGTACAATTCGCACAATTGGGGAGGTACGACATGTCAATGGCATGAAGAAAAATCTATTGTCTTTGGGACAAATGGATAGTCATGGGTACAAAACTCATGTGGAAAATGAAATTATGAAGATCGTTAAAGGCGCGCTTGTATTGATGAAAGCAGAAAAGATCGGTGCTAATCTATTCATACTTAAAAGAGAAACACTACAGGAGGGTGATGCGTGTGTCGCATCAAATGGAGAAGAGTCAACGATGATGTGGCATCTCAAACTTGGCCATATGTCGGAACAAGGTTTGAAGATTCTCTCTGAGCGAAAATTGCTTCCGGGGCTCAAATCGGTAAGTTTACCATTTTGCGAGCATTGTGTTATTAGTAAGCAGCATAGATTAAAGTTCAGTAGATCTATTGCTAAAAGTAAATGCATTCTAGACTTGATTCATTCTGATGTTTGGGAATCACCAGATATATCTATGGGAGGTGTAAAGTACATAGTGACTTTCATTTATGATTATTCCAGAAGATGTTGGGTGTATCCAATTAAGAAAAAGTCATATGTATTTCTAGTGTTTAAAGAATATAAAGCACGGGTGGAACTTGAATCTGGTAAAAAGATCAAGTGCTTGAGGACGGATAATGGTGGAGAATATACAGACGGCGAGTTTCTTGCTTTCTGTAAGCAAGAAGGTATTCAGAGGCAGTTCACGGTGGCATACACTCCTCAACAAAATGGAGTGGCGGAGTGGATGAACAAAACTCTTACAGAAAGAATAAGAGCTATGTTGAAGACTGTTGGTCTACCTAATTCATTTTGGGCAGAAGCGGCCAAAACTGCCTGTTATATAGTAAATCGGTCGCCATCTACAGTTATTGGGTTGAAGACGGCGATGGAGATGTGGACTGGAAAGCCAGCTGATTATTCCTACCTTCATGCATTTGGATGTCCTGTGTACGTGATGTACAACGCCCAAGAAAGAACAAAGCTGGATCCAAAATCTAGAAGATGTATCTTCTTGGGGTATGCTGATGGAGTAAAGGGGTATCGTCTGTAGGACCCCACTACCCACAAGATCGTCATCAGCAGAGATGTTATCTTTTTAGAAGATCAACTGCGAAGGAAAGATGAGGATGATAGCACTGTAAAAGAAAAGTCAAAGACTGTACCGGTATATGTGGAAAATAATCCAGAAGATTCAGATTCTTCTGAAGCAGTACCAGAGCACGATGAACAACAACCAGTCGAGTCCGAGGCTCCAAAAGTTCGTCGGTCAACTCGTGAGAGACAACTGCCAACGTGGCACTCGGAGTATATGACAGAGATCAATGTTGCATACTGTCTTCTAACAGAGGATGGAGAGCCTTCAACTTTCCATGAAGCTTTAAACAACTCAGATGTTGCTTTGTGGATGACAGCAATGCAGGAAGAAATTAAAGCTCTACACAAGAATAAGACATGGGAACTTGTACCACTACCACGTGGAAGAAAAGCCATTGGAAACAAATGGGTATAGAAGATCAAACGTGATGGCAACGACCAAGTGGAGCGGTATCGTGCGAGATTGGTAATGAAAGGATATGCTCAGAAAGAAGGTATTGACTTCAATGAGATATTTTCTCCGGTGGTTCGACTCACAACAGTCAGAGTAGTCTTGGCAGTGTGTGCTACATTTGACCTACATCTTGAGCAGTTAGATATAAAAACTGCATTTCTTCATGGAGAACTTGAAGAAGAAATATATATGCTCCAACTAGAAGGTTTTGCAGAAACAAGAAATGAGAACTTGGTTTGCAGGTTGAACAAATCTCTATACGGTCTGAAACAGGCGCCGAGGTATTGGTATAAGAGATTTGATTCCTTCATTATGAGCCTTGGATACAACAGACTCAGTTCAGACCATTGTGCATATTACAAGAGGTTTGAAAATAATGATTTCATTATTTTGTTGTTGTATGTGGATGACATGTTGGTAGCAGGCCCCAACAAAGATCGAATCCAAGAATTGAAGGCACAATTGGCTAGGGAGTTTGAAATGAAGGACTTGGGACCAGCAAACAAGATTCTAAGGATGCAAATTCATCGAGACAGAAATAACAGGAAGATTTGGCTTTTGCAGAAGAATTACTTAAAGAAAATCTTGCGTCGCTTCAACATGCAGGATTGTAAGTCAATTTCTACCTCACTTCCTGTTAATTTCAAATTATCCTCAAGTATGTGTCCTAGTAATGAAGAGGAGAGGAAGGAGATCTCTTGAGTACCATATGCATCAGCAGTGGGAAGTTTGATGTTCGCTATGATATGTACTAGACCGGACATTGCAGAAGTAGTGGGAGCAGTTAGTCGATACATGACAAATCCTGGTGGAGAGCATTGGATAGCTGTAAAGAGGATTCTGAAATACATCAGAGGAACCTCAGATGTTGCATTATGTTATGGAGAATCAGAGTTTATTGTCAGGGGCTATGTGGATTCAGATTTTGCAGGAGACCTTGATAAAAGGATATCTACTACTGGTTATGTGTTTACACTTGCGGGAGCAGCTGTAAGCTGGGTTTCGAAACTGCAGACCATTGTGGCTTTATCTACAACAGAAGCAGAATACATGACAGCTACACAAGCTTGCAAGGAAGCTATTTGGATACAAAGGTTATTGGAGGAGCTCGGGCACAAACAAGAGAACATTTCTGTGTTTTGTGACAGTCAGAGTGCCTTACATATTGCAAGGAATCCAGCCTTTTATTCCAAAACCAAGCACATAGGAGTTCAGTATCACTTCGTTCGAGAAGTTGTGGAAGATAGAAGTGTGGATTTACAAAAAATCCATACGAAGGAGAACCTAGCAGATGTTATGACCAAGCCGATAAATGCTGACAAGTTTATTTGGAGTAGATCCTCTTGTGGCCTAGCAGAAACGTAGGCAACATGATTATGGCGAAGCAGAAAAGATGGTGTGCAGATTAATTAATCCTCAATTTAATCTCCAAGTGGGAGAAATGCCGGCCATCTAAATGGTCTAAAGCAGCCATCTAGATGGTCATTAATTTGAAAAGAAAACAAAGAAGAATGAAGAAGAAAGAAGAAAGAAGAAAGTTTGAAACTTTGACAGCAGCCAAAAGAACAGGAACCACACGGGAACCACACGGCTTTTTTGGCTATAAAAGGGAGAGATCCCTCATTCATTTAGTATCTCTCAATTCCAATTCAGAGAGCAATTTTAGTTGAAAGAGTTTTTTGTGGGCTTAAATTAATAAGCTCTTGTTACAGTGATTTAGAGAGTTTGAGTGTATTGGAATTTTGGAAAGTGAACTAAAATACTACAATATTTGTAACTCCTTTTCACTAGTAAAATATTTCCTTCTGTCTTCGCCCGTGGACGTAGGCTAAAAGCCGAACCACGTAATTTCTGGTGTTCTGTTTTACACTTGTTCTTTATTTTCTTACAATTTTACTTTAGCTGCGTGTCTGCTTTCACCACCAATTTCCTAACAAAATTCAATATCTAAAAAATAAAGATAAAAATCATGAAAGCAATAGAAAAAAATAAAATAAACTAAAACTTGCAAAATGACCATGAAAGAAATAAATTTTTTTGTTGAACCAAGGGGCCCATACATATAGCCTTATTGTACTAGATTCATCTCACGGTAAGTTTCAAAACAATATATTATATGTCTTAAACAAACTCTTGTAAATTAAGTTATGACCTTAAAAAATATCCTACTCATCTTACATAAATATCATATGTCACTATATAGTTATTCAATAATAATATAACCAAACACTTATGGAGCATAACTCACGCACCTCCACTAATTACCGTGAAATTTACTCACATTTTTACAAGAGAGAGGAATGTTCTCATTTATTGGGGATTAAACCAAATAGTCTATCTTCGATTTTCTGATAGGTTGTGTCAGGTTGGGCTTTTTAGAATGTCTTTGACGAAAAGTCATTCTCTTCAACGGCCAAATCTTGAGCCAGTGGGCAATTATGAAGTCCATTGGATGCATTGGACCAAACTAAAAGTCCAAATTTTTTTTATTCATACAAAAAAAATTATATCTATTTATTCTCTTCAACAAGCTAAAACTGGGCCAATGGGCAATTATGAATGTCTATTGGATGTATTGCACCAAACTAAAAGCCCATTTTTTCATTACAAAGACAAATATTTTAATTTAAAATTTTAAAGTACAGGATAATTCAGAATATATAATTTTAAAGATTTAAAATTGTAAATTTTTAAAATCATATAATTTGAAATTTTTTTAAATTTTCTCATACTTTAAAATTTCAGATTAAAAGGTAAATATATATATATATATATATATATATGACACAATAGAGTTGGCTTGCCGTTGCAAAGCCCCTTTGTTTGTTATTATTTATTGGCTTATTGCAATAAAGACTAAAGAGAGCTTTGAGCCATGCAGCATGGGAAGCTCCATTAAAAAATAAAAGAATTTAAAGCTTCAAGGACATAAAGCGCGCCCACCCAATTAAATTTTTCTTTAAAAAGGCCAAAAAAAGGCTGCAATTGCAATGACTTGAATTTATCATCAATTCTGGCTTAATTTGCCCCCGTCATTTTTTCAAGGAGAATGTCCAACTCAATTGTGACGGCTGCTACTTCAATTTTAATTTTATCTTTCTCAAGAATAGTCATTTTCATCCGCCATATTCTTTAATCCCGATGCGTCCTTATTGCTTGTATTATTATAGACCACTTTTGGAAGCATAACAACTTTTGCACACATGGTCTCCATCTTGCGGACCCAAATGTTGATGATGATATACTTGCATGCTGCAAAATAAGCCCTTTTAATAACTTATCATTTGGTAAATGATAGTTTATTTATTTATTACATTTAATAACTTATCATCTGGTAAATGATAGTCTATTTATTTATTACATAACAAATATGTTATGCCATATGCCCCCTATTAGTGAAAGATGTTTAATTAACTACTCTCGTAGTAAACTCCTGAATGATGGCAAGTTAGATTTAGACTTAATGCACTAACTTCGATATTTTTATTTTTTTTACATGGTAATTATTTTCTTCTTGCTAGGAAGTTGCAATGATTGATAATAAGGGAGCATTTTGCTTTAATACAATCCTTAATAGAAGATTTTCTAGAGATGTTTATTATTATTATTATTAATCCCGCGTTGGTCAGGATTTGATACTATAATATTGACGATTCGATTTCTAACAATTTTGTTTATTATAAAATTAAAACAAATGAGTAGTCATCTAGAAAATCAGAATCTCTTTAAAGGCATCAAAAGGCAATGGCAATGTAAAGTGAATGTGAGTCTATTAGTAACATGTTTACACGTGTATTAATCTTAAAATATTTAAATAAATAAACCCAAGATTCTTGGTTCCAATATGAGCTTTATAGTTAAGGAGACCCACTTCGTATGATGGACTTGTGAGTTGTGAGAGAAATCTCTAGAATTTAATTAGGCCGAAAGAATCTTAATCAAATCGTATCATCATAAAAAAAAAATCCAAATTTTGTTTTCTTCTTTTGACAAAAACCCTCGTTCAAAATGATTCATATAAATTTATCAATAAAAGATTTTGAATCAATTAGAAAATGGAATTGTCATGCGCACATCTTTTGCTCGATCGTTCAGTCCTTAATCATTTTTTAATTATAACCCAAACACGACAATGACATGTACGATCTACATAAATCCTCGATATTAATTGTCAATTGGTTCTGCGAATTCAATGTGCAAAGTCATAATAAATTTAGGAATGAAAACTACGAGCGGGTAGCAAGAAACCATCACTCAATTCCAATTGATATGTGCACTTCATTCATTTTGTCTTTTACATAAATGGAAAAACTAAAAAGCGTAACAATTATTAAACACATGCCCACTGCCCTGCCACTCGGCCAAAGAGGGGCCGTTGCTCTCCTACATTGGTTCAACGAAGGGAGTCATTGAAGGGTGCTTCGACAACGGGAGCCGTATTAAGATAAGTGATCACTTGAAAAATCTTTGAATTGCACCCTTCCTTTTAAATTAACAAGTTTATAGATCAATTGGTATATAGTTGTTTTATTATAACTAGAGTTCTTGATCTAATAATCATATCCAATTCAAATTTGCATTAGTCAGAATTCAATATAATTTTTAAATAATAAATAATTTAATACACAAAAAAATAAAAGAATTCATCTCTCAATTATTAATAAAAAAATGAGGGATATGTATTTCAGTGTAAATAATAACATCAATAATAATACAACACATCCCCATCAAAAACCTAGCTGATGCTGATTTTTCTGCAGATTCTGATTCCCCCTCCCTTTTAGCCCAGGAAGCAGACGATGACAGCATCACAGTGCAAAGAAAGAAAGAAAGAATATCATTATACTCCCACATCTTCTTAAACGTTGTGCCCTCTATATGCACATCTGCATGTACGTATTATTATCATATTGTAGTAAGTAACGTTTTAGCTTTCAACATTAACAACATTGTGATTAATCATAATGCCACATTATACAGTTCAAATGTGAAAGGTTATGAAATTAACTTCTATATACAAATGCGTTACATAAAGCGAGCGACGTCGTTCCTTTTAATATATACAGTAAATAAATGAATAATCATTCAATACAAGTAAAACAGGGTGAGACCATATAAAATCTATTAATTAAAAGAGAGATTAAATAATTAATAACTTATTAATTTACAGAGTTATTTATAATTCAATTAACATACATCAATAATATTTTATAATTTCTTATTACAATTCGAGAAGTTAACCGCAGGGCTTCTAGATGTTAAGAAAAATAAGAGATTGAGGTCCAATTAAATTTAAATTTTAAGAAAAGAACAAGTAACAATATAATCATATTTTATGTAAATAAGTGATAAGAGTCATATTTTATACAATTAAAATATTATAGTCAACTATATTTATAATTTCAGTAAATTATTAATTTGTGATTTGAATAAGATGATAAAGTTATATAAATTTTTTTAAAAAAAATATTATCTCATTATTTTATAAAAATTATTAATTTTAATGTATTGTCATAAAATTGTGTGATTTTATTATATAATAGATATTATTAATTTACCAAATATCAATTGCTCGAGATTTTATAGCATGAGTACCTAAATTTTGACGAAATAAATGAATATTTGTTTCTACCTTGCAGGTATGTGTCCGTTTAATAATAGTAGAATGTACCTTTTTTTTCTTTTTTCCTTCTTACGACAAAAAGTTGAGTAGATTTTGTGGTCCAGTCGTAAAGAGACAACTTGGGTAAGTGTGTTTTTTGTAATGTGTGCAATTGCTAGCTTTTCCGATGATTTTGATTTGGGATTGCGTTGTATAATTTGCACTGTCATCTCCTTCACCTTTGGATTCTGTATCTCTCTATTTTGTTGTGCTCTTTCTCTCTGAAAATGGTAGCCACATATACGACTCTCTTTGCCCTGAATACAATAATTAAATAAAAATTGTAAAATAATATTATTTTTTATTTTTTTATTTTTACAACTATTAAATTTTTATTAAATAATTATGAAAGAATCATTTATCTTATATAATTATGTAAAATAACAATCACCCATAAAATAATTGCCTTCTTCTGATGGAGAAAAAATTGATGTACTTGCTTACACACATGACATATTCTCCTTGAAAGTAAAGAAAAAATTTCCATTATTCTGCATAGTGCATCACAGTCCTGACACCGTTTTAGGCTCTGTAAATCGTAAGAAAATAATTTGTTTTCTTATTTCCTTTTACTAATTGACAAAATGATGAGAAAAAAATGAAAAAAAAAGTTTCTATTATAACAAGAAAATAAAGATTAATGTAAAATACCATGATACGTGCAATTCTCTAAAACGATATCTAAATTGAAAAGTGTAATAAATAATTCGGGGAAACTTGAACAATGTAACAACAAAATTTGTGACAAATAAGAATAAAAATAAAAGCTTATTGGATGGAGCCAATAAAGTTCAGAAAGTTTTTATTTCGTTAAAGTTTATAATTTAAGAGTCACAAGCAACAAGTTCGTAAACATCATGAATTTTTTGAGGATTGTAATAAAAATTGTGATTGATAACAACAAATTTACAATTAATAACATACAATGGTTACGTGGGTATTTTCCAATTTACAGAGCGTCAAGGGCCAACGTTGACCTAATATTGCCATACAAAAATATTTTTTTAAAAGAAAATAAAATATGATCTAAAAGAATGTGTTCCATGATATAATTGATAGAATTTCTATTCTTTCAAGTTCTAAGAGAGTCTAAGAGAAACGTGAAAGGCTTAAAGTGCATAATAATAATAAAAAAAGGAGAGATTTTGGAATACTTCAAAATTATTACAATTAATTGATGCATGTATAATATGTATAGTTGAATTTAATACATTCACTACTTGTATGATAGTTTATAAAATAAATACACATATCTCATAACATTATTTGTTTGTTATATAACTGACATAATACATCATGTATATAGTAGAATTTCTCTACTAAAAGGGACATGTGAAAGCCAGAGCAATAAAAAAAATTTAAAATAAAACCCCTAAATCGGAAACTTTTAAAGAATAGCCAACTTCAAATTGTTTTTATTTTTGTTCAAAAGAAAAGTATTGTAAGCGATAATACCCTTAAAGTTTGATGGCATGTGGAGATGGCAAATAAATGTGAATTTGACTAGCATCTACAAAGATCTAGAGGATCCAGATCCGCTTTCATATGAAAAATTAAATATTTGAATCCACATATTTTTTATTAAATAAATAAAATAAAAAATATAATTTATATAAGAAACCACAAACCTTAAGTTAAAAACACATTAAACATAATATTATAATACCAGAATCCAATGGATGCTTTTATTTTTATTTTTTTTAAATAAATAAAACATTATAAAATTTACAAATAAATATTTTAAATGCAAAAATCTGAATACTCAGAATCCATATGGATATTACCTATATCTAAATGCGGATCCCAAAATATCAATGCTAGATCTAGATTTTGATCTGAATTTTACCATCCCTAATAACAAGGTGTCTATTAATATTGACCACTCGTCTACCAACACGATTAGCCTCCCATCGCTCCTGAGGGCATAATTGCCCTACTACATTTCTTCTAATTCCTTTTTGCAAAAGTAAAATTAAAAAAAAAAAGGATGGACCATTTAGTAAAGTTACCCAATTTTTGGGCTATTTCCGTGAATATCGGAAAATAAATTCAAGACTTTCACCGGAAACGTCTGGATTTAGTAAAGTTGTGTGCTGATGGGGGAGGTCATGCATGTAAAGAACAGGACAACTGTCTCTCCCAACAGCAACAGCACAAGTTGGTTGCTAACTTATGTTATGTGTTTACACATTACACTCGGTTTCGTCTCTTTGATCATGAGTTACTGAACCACAATTGAAAGGGAAAATGAAAAAAAGAAAGCTATAAATATTTTTCTCTGTACTCTTTCGCAATCAAGGGTCTCTCTCTGTGTCTCTGTGTATGTGTGTGTTTGTTTCTTGCTCTGCATGCACACACATGCGCCCCTTATCTTCGTCTTCTTCACCACGTGGTTTCACTTTTTGTAACGGCTATCATCACCATCACCAACTCCACCCATAACTCTCTTCTCTTCTCTTCTTTATATAATCATTTGCAGCAACCCTCTTGCTAGCTCGCTCTCATTTTCCCTTCAAACGTTGATCTTACTCTTTTTAAGGCAACTTTTTAAGTTGATTTCTTTTCTTTTTTTATTTAACTTTCCCTTAATGGGCTGTTTTTATTGTTCTTGAATTTTTAGTTGAATTTGAAATTCATGTTGATCAACCAATGGCTTCAATTCTAAGGTTTAGGAAGTTATGTTATGCAGTGCCTCTGAAGCTTCAAGCTTTTGAATTCTCAAAAGTTGATCAAAAACAAAAAGTTGACAAGAAAGAAGAGGATGCTAATGTTTTTTTACCTGCTCAGGACTTATTAGAAGTTGATGATCAGAAGAAAAAATACCCTAAGAAACAGCAAAGAAAGTGGAGGTGCATAGATTCTTGTTGTTGGGCAATTGGGTATTTATGCACAACTTGGTGGCTTTTATTCTTTCTGTATCATTGTTTTCCAGCCACAATGCCTGGCTTTCAGGTCCCTGAATCGCCCGGAGTGAGGCTTAAGCGCCACGGCTTGACTGCTCTGCATCCTGTGGTTTTGGTGCCTGGCATTGTGACTGGTGGGCTAGAGCTTTGGGAAGGCAGGCCTTGTTCTGAAGGCTTGTTTCGCAAGCGGCTTTGGGGTGGTAGCTTCACTGACATATTCAAAAGGTTATTGAAATTTCATAATTGAATCACATATATCTGTCTGTCAATATATGAGAGTTGTGCAGGCGTTTAGGACTTTCTGTTGTACAGCGTAATTGCATTTATGTCAATTTTTAAAGATTTTTTATCGTGTTGGATACGTAATATGACTCGTTTGGTGATTTTGCAAGTTCTATTTGGCCTTTGCATTGAATGGGTGATGTCCACTTTTGTCAATGACATGGTTTTGGATTTGTGAAATCATGTGGGTTCTGTGCTGTCATTTTGGGGTATTTGGATTGAGATTTTTGTTGACTTAATACTTCAAAAAATGTGTTTGGTTTTGTCAATTGATGTGGGAGTTGTGTGGGTATTTGCAGGCCTTTGTGTTGGTTGGAGCACTTATCATTGCACCATGAGACCGGTCTTGATCCACCAGGGATTCGAGTTCGTGCAGTTCCAGGGCTGGTTGCAGCTGACTATTTTGCTCCTGGGTATTTTGTATGGGCCGTTCTGATTGAAAATTTGGCAAAGATTGGATACGAGGGGAAGAATTTGTATATGGCTTCATATGATTGGCGGCTATCATTCCAGAATACAGAGGTATAAAAGAGTGAACACTCTGCTTTAATGCTTCTCTGTCTCTTAATGTAGAATTATTGCAGCATGATTGATCGTGTTCATTTAGTAATAGTCTCAAATGATATAGAGAGAAAAAGCCATTATGGAGAAGGGATAAACTTTTGGATGGGACCGAGTATCAATACTCCATCTAAAATCCCCCATTTCAAAGATTTCAACGAATCATATTTTCCAGAATTCTAAAGCCTCTCCTTTTTTTTTCTTTTTTCTCCAAATAATACTTCTTTTTTCTTAATGACTACTGGTTTTGTGACTCTTTCTGGCTTTTAACTGCCAAGGAAAAAAAGATAGATCTTCATGCCCTCCTCTAGTAGACCATATAGTTTTCACAATGCATATTTGTTACTGAGATGCCATAGCCATTTTTATGAAGTACAAAGCATAGATACATTGATGTAATGCTTTCAAATGATTTTCCACTAATATGTTCTAATCAACAAGCAGATTCGGGACCAAGCTCTTGGTAGATTGAAGAGTAAAATTGAGCTTTTGTATGTAACAAACGGCTATAAGAAAATAGTGGTGGTGCCCCATTCCATGGGGGCTATCTATTTTCTACACTTCCTTAAATGGGTTGAAACACCTCCTCCCATGGGAGGTGGTGGTGGTCCAGGTTGGTGTGCCAAGCACATAAAATCAGTAGTGAACATTGGTCCTGCATTTCTGGGTGTTCCAAAGGCGGTTAGTAGCATTTTCTCAGCCGAGGGCAAAGATGTTGCTTATCTCAGGTTAGTCCTTGCAACTTACCCTCAGTATTTTATCTTTGAAAATTGATTCTGAGATATTGTCATTTCCCTGTTAGATTATGATGTGAACATCAATTAAATCATTAAATAGTTATAGGCGTTAAGGCCAAAAAAAAAAAGGAAATTACATTATATTGAAATACGAGGACTTTATATTATTTATAGGGAACAGGGCTCATAGTAGAGGTCACAATGAATATTCTGTCATAAGATCGGATAAAAATTGTTCTATGTGAATTAGAAAGTAGGTGAACTTAGAATGCATTATGAAGTTGACTCTTTCGTGTGGCCCTATAGAGCTATGGCACCTGGTCTTTTGGATTCTGAGCTTCTTGGGCTTCAAACACTAGAACATGTCCTGCGTGTGTCTCGAACATGGGATTCCGTCGTGTCATTGTTGCCTAAAGGTGGAGAGACCATCTGGGGTGACTTGGATTGGTCTCCAGAGGAAGGGCATGCCTGCCAACTGGTAAAGAAAGGAAACTTTCAGTGCTCTCCAAATGACAACTATACTGATGCAATGAGAGGCTTCCAAATAAAAGAGACAGAGAAGTATGGAAGGATAATCTCTTTTGGAAAGGAGGAATCGCAATTACCGTCGTCACAGATCCCTATCCTTAATTCAAAGGTACCATATTTTCTCTTTTTTTCTATTTTTCCCCATAGTCAGCCAGAGCTGTTTGGATTTAGGACTTGGGATTTAGTTGAACCAAACTTTTATTTATCTAGTGAACTAACTTACGCTGTAAAAGGTTGCAATGCTTAGTCATGAATTGCGTAAGCAATAGAAATTGTTAGACTTAACTGATAGTTCACCGAGTGTTTCTATCATTTTATATTAGTAGCAAAGCTTGGTTTGATTTTCCCTGTGCAGGAGTCACACAGACAATTATTAATATCTAAATTTTGAATTACTGAGGAATTTAGATATGTCCAGTAGATCTTTGGTTTCAGTAACAATAATAAATCCTTCTTTTTTTCTTTTTTTCCTTTTTTGTCATTTACATGTAGTTTGGGAGACCATCGTTGCATTGACTGACTCAGTAGAGCAACTTAGTTGTTCAAGTACTTGTGAATCACAACTTAGGTCTAGCAACCTAGTAGCTTTTATCCTCATCTAATATCCCCTGTATGGCCTTTTCATGGCATTGGCTTCAACTATGTAACCGGGGAGCAATGATAAATTGTTCTTGGAGACACCTCTGACCTAGGAAGTTTTATGGTTAGAGCATAACATAATAGAAAATGATGGTGTGGCAGTTATAGCCAAATGTTCTGTTGTAAGCTTATTAGCCTTACTTAAGGAAATTTTTTATCAATTATCAACATTTCAGTGCCTTGTTCTTCCTTTGTGGCTTTTTACCTTGAAACTGAATATCATTCATGAGCAGGAGCTTTTGCATGGAAGTGCCGCCGAAACTGTGAACTCATCATGTAGAGGGGTTTGGACTGAATATGACGAGATGGATAGGGAAAGCTTCAGGAAAATTGCAGAAAATAAAGTTTACACATCAAAAACTATTCTTGATCTACTCCGATTTGTGGCTCCAAAAACAATGCAACGAGCCGAGACTCATTTCTCTCATGGTATAGCAGACAATCTTGATGATCCCAAATATGAGCATTACAAGTACTGGTCCAATCCCCTTGAAACAAAGTAAGTGTGAAAACCTTTTAATTCATTTGACCAATTTTCATTAGTTATGAGAGAGATACCCAATGAAGCAAAATTGACCCCCTGTATCAGGTTGCCTGATGCTCCGGACATGGAAATATATTGCTTATACGGTGTTGGTATTCCAACTGAAAGATCATATGTTTACAAGCTCTCACCTAATGATAAGTGCAAGAGCATTCCATTTCGGATAGATACCTCTGCAGATGGAGATCAGAATAGCTGCTTGAAAGGTGGAGTCTACTTTGTCGATGGAGACGATAGCGTGCCAGTTCTAAGTGCTGGCTTCATGTGTGCTAAAGGATGGAGAGGAAGAACCAGGTTCAACCCATCTGGCACTGTTACATTCATCCGAGAGTATCAACACAAGCCACCGGCAAGCCTCCTTGAGGGAAGAGGTCTAGAAAGCGGAGCGCATGTTGACATTATGGGTAATGTTGCTTTAATTGAAGATGTTCTGCGAGTTGCTGCTGGAGCATCCGGTTCTGAGATTGGAGGTGACCGGATTTACTCAGATATCTTAAGAATGTCTGAGAGAATAAATCTTAGACTGTGACTACGTTGGAGATGTTCGATAACCGGAGGAGAAAACAGCGGAAGAGAGTGAGAGAGGAGAACTAACAATAGAGTACAGGTGCAAGAATTGGACTCCCTTGACAACTACCTACAACTAACCACCATGCCACTGAAAAAGGCTTGGTTATGTGAAAAAAATAAATGGGAGGGTGTAAAGAAGAATGGCATGAGCAAGTGAACATAGTAACTCCAGTAGAATATGGTATGGGATACCAGGATAAAGAGGCTGACATAATTTGAGATACCCATCTCCTATTTCTCATCTAAAGTTTGCAATATTCTCAGTTTCGTAATCAAATAATATTAATCTATAATCCTTTCATTTTGCCAACAATGTTTTTGATTAATATTCCATGCAGTTGCCTTTCTAAGTTGCATAGGGATAATTGTCGTTGTCAATGAGCTTCCCTCTGGTGAGGGCAACATCACAAGTTCACATCAACCTGAATCTTATGCCAGACTCAACAGGTAGGAAGCAAAGGCTCGGAAGGCCCAATGGGTGATTGGGCTTCCCTATAGAGCCCACCCTAGCATTTTTCCCATGTGGACAATTTTCCCCATTGCACAACTAAATATATGAAAGTCGACATACATAATTTTTTTTTCAACATCATCTTTGTTACGTGGCGAAGAGTGTGGAGGGATCATCATGTCCAATATCTTAATTAAGATCAAACGCTAAATATATATAAGTATAAATGATTATTTAATAGCGACCCCCGATACCTTATTGAATTGGGCAAACCCAATACCATCATCATTCATGCTTAGTGTAAGATTAAATTGGGATTAAGGGGACATCAATTAGCTTAAAGTAGCCAAAGAAGAATTTGAGATCCACCAAATCTCACGAGATTTAAGCCCAAAAAAACAAGAAATTACAATAATTTCTTGCCCCCAATAGAAGTAATTAAGGGCACATACAAAATCTTCCAATCAAAGAATGAATAGACTTCTTTGCCCATGTGGAAATGCTTTTCCACACACAAGAAATGCGGGGCAATTTTGGATTTCCACATAGAAATTACAGCTAGACTATTTATAAAGAGCAAAAGAATTTGATAGTGATTGAAGAACTGCAGCATTAGTAACTAGGGGGACACAGGTCAAAAATGAAAGGGTCAGCTGCTACAAATGTCTAAATTCAAGTGCCACAGGTATTTTAAAAGAGTCTTGAGGAAGGTGTCTTGCAAGCTAGAACAGCTAAAAATGTACCTCAATAAGACACGCCACTTTAATTTAGTTGAAACCACTGCCAATTTTTTTGTGTATAGGTTTTCTTAATTACGTTGTTGTGCAAAATAACCTGTACTCCAGCTCACATCTAGTTTTCTATAGCCTTTAGGTGTAACTCACTTTGTATTATCCTTGCTCTTCAGGTGAATTATTTGCAAATATTTTGGCACAAATCAACATGAATCATAACTTGAGTGAGAGGTGAAGTTACACAGACAATGACATCTTGAAAGCATTTTCTTCTGATCAAGTCCGAAATTTACCTTGATATGTCACACTTTGGTATCATAACAACTCATATTACCAGTCACATTATCATTATAATTTAGTCCTCTGTCATTTTCCATGTGATGTTGACATTATAAATATGTGTACACATTAGAGTCATTCAAGGCCTACTCACAAATCTATATAAGCTCATGATCAGTAGGTCTTTTGAAATTGTAGTGCACTTCAAATTTCAACTCGCTTCCACGCTGAGAACTTACTGAATTAAAATTATGGGCTTATCAAATTCTTTGCTGGCCACATTCCTTTTTCTTTGCTTAGAGCTTCATGTGATTAATGGGCAGCCTCTAGTTCCTGCAATGTTCATATTTGGGGACTCTGTTGTTGATGCAGGCAATAACAACTACATTTACACAATTGTTAAAGCAAACTTTCGTCCTTACGGCAGAGACTTTGTTCATCACAAACCAACTGGGAGGTTCTGCAACGGAAAGCTAGCCGCAGACTTTACCGGTACACTACTCCTGACGATCTTTTCTTTGCAACCCATCTCATTTTTTGATTCTCTAATGGTGCTTGCACTTCTTATTTTGTCAAAAACAGCTGAAAACATAGGCTTCACTTCATATCCACCGGCTTATCTTAGTGAAGAAGCCAAAGGAAAAAACCTATTGATTGGTGCCAACTTTGCTTCTGGTGCCTCTGGTTACTATGAAACCACAGCAAAGCTATATGTAAGAACAAGTGACAATCATATCCGAAATCTCTCTCTTTTTCTCTCTATATATAGTTTTTTTTATTATGTTCTTCTGATTTTGGTGCTTGTAGCATGCAATCCCATTGAGTCAGCAGCTTGAGCACTTCAAAGATTATCAAAGAAAATTGGAGGGCATTGCAGGAAAAACCAATGCTTCATCAATCATATCTGGCGGACTTTGTCTTGTTAGCTCTGGAAGCAGTGACTTTATTCAGAATTATTACATTAATCCCCTCCTTTACAAAGTCTACACGCCTGATCAATTTTCAGAAATTCTCATAGAATCTTTTTCAGCTTTTGTTCAGGTCTCTCCTTCTCAAATTCTCCATTACATTACTGTTTTATCTCAAATTTATTTTTTAAAACGTGTTAATGCCTGCATTAGAAAATGATTAATAGAGCATAGCTAAAATTACATTTTGTGACAGAAATTGTACGGGCTAGGAGTGAGGAAGATTGGAGTGTCAACGTTGCCACCACTAGGCTGTCTGCCAGCAACCATCACAGTTTTTGGCTCCGATAGCAATGAGTGCGTGGATAAGATAAATGGCGATGCAGTTTCATTCAACAACAAGCTGAATGCCACATCTCAAAGCTTGGTGAACAAGCTTTCTGGCCTCAACTTGGTAGTCCTAGACATTTATCAACCACTTCATGACCTTGTCACTAAGCCTTCTGAAAATGGTAACAATAAATTGTCGCATTTCATTACAATCATAGGTTTCCATTAAAACTTTTTCGAGGGATGTGATCTGATTTGATGTCCAATTTGAGTGTTGCAGGATTTGTTGAGGCGCGAAGGGCTTGTTGCGGTACCGGGTTGCTGGAAACTTCAATCTTGTGCAACAAGAAATCGATTGGAACATGTGCGAATGCTTCGGAATACGTGTTCTGGGATGGCTTTCATCCAACTGAGGCTGCTAACAAGATTTTGGCGGATGATTTGCTCAGCAGCGGCATATCTCTTATTTCTTGAATGCGTAAAATTATTAAATGCGAGATTCAAATTTTATATTTGTGATTTGTAATTCGTAATCTACTATATCTGCTGTTTTAATTTCTGAAGTATACAAGTATGTTGCTATATAAGAATGCCGATGCTACCTCTTTATTTATGGTGATGTAATTTTGTCTATCAATAAGATTTGATTAGTCAGTTTACAATTTACATGTCAGTATATGTTTCTATTATATTACACATTGTTACATTCCAAAATAAAATAAATAAATAAATAAAACTAGTTCAACATGATTTTCTTAAAATCTTTCAATGAAAAATGAAAAACACCCAATTATTTTTCAAAGAATTGTAAATAATTACTGCATGAATTTCCTTAATCTTGTTAAATAATTAGTTTTAAAATTAAAATTTATATTAAGTGGTGAGCACTTTCTCGGCTTCTCTTCTCAATCATTGAGAATTTAGAAGACTTTATAAAATATAATGTAATTAAAAAATAATTTAAGAGTAATATTACAGTTATAAATTTTTATACAATTTTATTTTATATAATTTAATTTAATATTAATTTATTAGTTGAATAAAAACACAAAATAATCAAAACAAATTAAGTAGAAAAATAAATATTTAATTCAAATAATTTATTCATGCCACATAATTTTTGTATAAAAAAATTTACCTAAGAATTTATATTTATATTATTATTATTCATATTTAAATATAACAAATAAATTATATCTTACAAATTTGTATTGGTTATTTTCATTTTTAGATATTGCTTAAAAACATTTCCCCTGTGACATTTTCATTTTGAAAAACAAGTTCGAACATACAGAGCCACCCGCCCGCCCTAACTTTTAAAAACTTGTCTAATTGTCTTTAAAATTTATAATCTTACTGATTGGGACAGAAAGAGGGAAAATAATTTTTGAAAAATGGATTACAGTCTAGCAGCACTGAAGCTGCTATGCGTCCAATTGATGGACGCTCGCGAGTCTCCTTCGCAAAACGCCGTCACTCTCGGCGGCATTCTCTTTCAAAGAGTCTGGCTGCAGGGCGTTTTGGTATCGCCACCGGACGATGACGACAGGCTGCTTCTCGACGATGGCACCGGCGTCGTTCAGATATATCTCTCCGGCGACTTCCGAATCCGTCAATGGAACACAGGTTTTTTTCTTTAATTTTTCTTTTTTGATTTTTGTAAAACAAGATAATTATGACATGCGCATTCTTCAATTTTGTGAAAGAGAGTGGCGGGGCATTTTAGCAAATTTTGGCTTCCGTATTGCAGGGATGTATGTGATGGTGGTTGGCGGGTTTGTTATCCGTACAGATGACATCCCTGTTATTAAGGTAAATTCCCACATCTCAATTCTCACTTCACATTTTTTCGATTAATTTTGGTTTGAAATTCGATATTAGTTTTGGTTCGGTTTAATTTGAACTAGGGTGGATTAGAAGGGGGAAAAAAAGTAGTCTTTATTTTCTAAATTTCAATAGGATGTAATTTTATTTTTTAATATTTAAATATAAGTGATTTTTTTATGTCCATAAAAAATTCTTTAAACATAATTATTCGATATTTATATTTTTAAAAGTCGAAACAAATAAAGAAATTACGTCTTATAGTTTTAAAAAATAAATATATGTAATAGAGATATTTTATGATATAATACTTATTTCTTATTCAATTTTTTTCATTTAAATAAAAATCTCAAAAATATACATTTTCTATTCAAAATATGAATTTTTAAAAAATCAAATATAATTTGCAAAAACAAACTAGCCCTAAATTGATTGGAAATAAAAAATGTCTACTTGAATCAGATAGATTCACAGGTTTAGATCGCTTCAACTTCCACTACATCCATTAGATTTGGTTCGATTCATTTTTCTAATTTTTTTTTTAATAACCCAAACTCCTGCACCGACTCACTATCTGTCCACCCTGGCCATTTTACTATTTGAATAACAGATCAACTGTTTGAAACATACTCGTTAATGTACACTTATCATGCATGCGTGAATTGATTGAAGTGAGAGTTAACCAGTACTGATTGTTTTGTAACTTCAGGTACACAAGATTGTTGATCTTTCAGCATTCCCTGATAGAGAAGCAATGTGGTACCTTGAAGTTATGGAGGCTTACAAGCTGTTCTATCAACCTCTCATTGAAGATTTTGTGTAACTTCAACTTTAGAGTTCATTCACTTCTGCATCATCTGTTTGTACCCAACTCCACAAATTTTAGTAAATGAAAATGCCTACTAAATAGTTCCTCTCACTATTCTTTGTATTCTTTTGTAAATCTTTTCAACATGTTCCTTTCAAATTTTGATCAAAGTTCTGTTTGCAATTACATTATTCTCTATTTACAAGAAAGAGCTTAACTTGAAAATAGACATCATGTATTAACAAGATCTACCCGATGGATGCACCCTGCATCTCTGATAGAGAGAAGTCCAAAAATTGTTCTCAAAAGTTACCAATTTTGGCTTCGGATAGAATAACCTGGTCAACCAGTAACTGAAGAGCCAAGCAGATGAGCAGAGTTTTCATTAAAAAGATCATGATTCCGGTCCTCGTTTTTCACCTTCTACACTATTCTATCAAAACTAGATGTGCGCTGCCGAAGCTAATTCATATTACAAGTGAGTCGATGATTTTAAATTAATCTGAACGAGATTAAATGTATTCAATATCCCTAAGTCTATCAAATTGAAATATCTAATTGTTCACATACAGCTATCTTCTTTCCGTACGTTACAAAATTTGCACATGCTAAAATTACTGCCATCACCTCACTCGCCTGTCCTGACTATATGTAACTTCCTGCTAGACTTCCAAGTAAAAATAACCAGGAGAAGAATTCATAAGCTGAGCATATCTTGCCACCACCTCTATCCCACCCTTTTTTCTTTTCTGCAAAAACGCACAAAAACCAGTACACATCAAGCATCAAAACATGTTGCACAAAAAATGCTCTTCCATCTTCCACAAAGATCATCAAACTGTCTTCAATTTGCACTTGGCTACAGTCATTCAAATATTGTGCATGGACTCCAAAACCCATCAATGGTGCAAGAGACATAAATAAGGTCACCCTTAATATCCACAGATTATACATTTCTGACAGCAATGCTCTCTTCTACTCTCAGCTGTGATTTCAGATTGTGAAATGCGTGAGATTTTTATTTTACAACGAGTATACTCAACATCAGTGTATAACAACTGATGCCGATTCAATCTCCGGAATATGATCTACCAACTGATCTGTTACAAAGAAAGAAAAAAACAGAATTAAGACATGAAAAGAAGACAGTTCGAAAGGAGAAAGAATTGGAACAGAAAATATAATATAGAGAGTACAGAGAGAACAATTCAGAATCCTGTTATTTTCACAATTATTCTGTGCTCTTCGTAGGCAAAACATAATGCCTTCCTAGTATATAGCCTAGTCCTGATTGAAAAAGAAAGCCAAGTCCACTCTAAAATAAGTCGTATACTTTTACCAAGTAAACCAACCCTAAAACTCAAGTTTCCAAATAATCAAATCTTTAAAACAAATAAAAATAGATGAGCATTTTTTCTAAAACCTCTGCAAAAGACATCTCAGTTATACAAATTACACTGAAAAGACTTCAACACTGAAAGTAAGAAAAGGAAGACATCACTAGTGCAGGCATTGCTAGTAAAATAACTTAGTTTAAATAGTTATTCAACTATGCAAAAACTCTCCTAGTTTCCATGAATAAATCTTCTATTGCCCATGAGGGGCTAACTAAATGGCTAAACCCATGATTTGCTGAGTCAAGAAAAGCCCAGACATCCAGATTTGTTACAACAGGAATAAGCAAATCCAAGCCAGATCTTGGTAAATACCTGACTCAAAAATAGTAAAAAATAGCGATATCCATATTCCAAAAATACAAGGACATTAATTAAGAGAAAAATATTCATGAAGAGGAAAAATAAAATGCTGTTGAATGACGCACATCATTTAAAGACTTTTGAAGCACATCTATTCAGAAAAGGATCTTACTCAATATACTTATGACAGCAATCCAACAATCTGCCAACATTTGTATCATCTGCAAGATGATCCTCCATGGAATTATTTTCTTCAACACAATCCTTTGAAGTAGTCCACTTATTTATGATACTGATTATTCTTATAATCTGTTGCAAAGGTAAAGGGATACAAAAACATGGCAATAGATGGTCCTTAGAAAGAAAAACTATATTAACCTAACCAATTCGAGGTAAGTCAACTTCTTGTTTACTACCATCTTTTGAAGTAATAAGATTCAAGTTTTAAAAATAAAATAAAATGCGAGATATGCCAAAGTTTCAACTTTCATAACTATGTTTAGAGCACTGTTACTGGTTAAACTAACACGTAAGAGAGGATACAGCTGTCACTCTAGCACTTCTTTTAAAGCCGCAAGGGATACGGTGACTAGTCTCATCTAATTGGTGATCAAGAAGATCATCTTCAATCATATCCGAAGAACTCACTAAAACTGATACATACTGACGCAAGCTTGACTGTCTCATCTCATCTTCCTGAACTTTTACCAATATCCTCGCAACAATGCTCCAGAGTGCACTCCGTGCTTCCAGATCATCCGAAGCAAAAGGAATCATCTCGAGCAGACCCTGTATGAAAGGCAGATCTGGACAGGTACAAAGGTTCACTCTACTTGTAGTAGAAATTTGAAAACTATGATACACGTAAGCAAAAGATCACTGATTAGTAATTTTACTATTAAGTGCAGAAACAACTTACCCTGTGATATTTCTGAAACTAAATCATCTATGTCAGACAAAATATTAGCCAGTACAACTACAGCAGTAACACAAGAATTGGAAACCTGCAGAAAATGTTACCATCAATGTTTATAGTTGGTTGATTACCATCCTAGCTTATTTGTCAATGCCAAAAACAAAAGAAGCAGCAGGACCATTAACCATAGGCGTAGCATAATTCTGTCTATCAGACTAGCAGTTTGCTATTTTTGTTCAGTTTACTTATCATGTTAAAAATATTGCTTCTTCAGAACTTTCTAGCATCTACATTGTTATGGTACTCAGTTATCAGTTTTTTTTTAAATAATTCCCCCCCCCCCCCCAAAAAAAACAACAACAAAAAAGGGAAAAGAAAAAAAATGCACCTCCACCCATATCACCCAAGAAGTCCAAACCACTGGACTTGTCGATTATCTACCAATTAAGATTTTGAGTAACTCGACAAATAATGCACTATTAGAAATTAGAAACAAAAAATGAAACAGCACAACATATGCACTTCGTACCACAGCATTTCATTTCTCAGTAAGCTACTACGTACCTCAACTTTATCAGGGAATTTGATCAGGTTACAAACTAATTGAAGAAGTTTCTTATTTAAAGTGATTTCTTGAGAATAACTGTCTAAAACAGAAAGGGCTTCAATAGAACGAAGAATGACCTCAAGAGCAGGGTACCTAAAAATACAGATAAATAAAGCATCTTATGAAAAAGATCTTACAAGTAATTAATAGTTTCTAGAATGAAAAATAAATTATTAGAACTTGACATATGGTTATCAATTCCCAGTGGGGCAAAGGCAGCAAAAACACATATGGTTATCAATTGCATATGGAAGCAGGAACTCATAAAACTCATATGATCAATTCCTATGATGTTAATTTTCTGCTTCATATAACATAAGTGGCAGAAGCAAGACACAAATCTAAAAAATATTCACATACCAGCCACTGGATCAATTCATGAACCTAAGGCATTTGATTATCATTCTATCTCAAAATTCGAAGTCCAAAACCACCAAACATCTGTGTATAAGGATTTGAGAGTATGCTATGTAAGAGAGTTTAGGGTCATCAAATCAACTGATGGTCAGGTTATTTCACTAAAACCTTTTTGACAAGCACTGACCCTTTTCAGTACATAATGAATTGTTCTAGCTGAAATTTCATATCCATAATGACTTTGTTCTTTAGGCAATAAACTGTAGGATCTTTATGCTAAAACTTTATATGCAAACCAGACGTATGAAGTCAACATAACATAAAGGTTTTCTAACATCAGTTTTGACCTCAACTAGTGACATTTTAATGTCAATCCAAACATAAGCATCAATTAAATCATTTCTACTCAAATGACGATGGAAGGCAAAATGCAAGCTCATGTCAACATTGTAAACACAAAAAGAAAAATATGGTAGAGTGGAATAATTTTACAAACAAAAATCAGATATACCCCAAAAAAAAAAAGTAAATATCTTCAATTATGTTGTAACATTGAAATTATCTACAAACAATTTTACTAGAATTGAAGTAAGCTTATACCTTTCAGGTATTTTTTCGTGCAGTAGTTTGTTCATTTCAAAGGCTAATAGATCAATCAAAATACTCGGTAAACCCAGCGTCATCAAAGGTGGGTGAAGAGCACGTGCAACTTCTGGCCGACTCTCTAAAATGGCCAATAACAGCCCAACATTCTGTTCAACATACAAAAGTACTTTAAATTTGGGACAAGACAAGAATAAAAGTGAAACAACAATTCCACCTGGAAAAATAAATACAGTATAGAGTCTGAAGCAACGATATTTTCTAACATGTAAAGAGTTTGTTTAACCATCTTTGGTATTGATAATAAAAGAACAAAATAAGAGCTATTAATGCCAATGAGCTACTAACCACAACATTTGATTCAGTCAAGCTTAATTTTGAAGCAATCCCCTCCCCCCCCCCCCCCCCCAAAAAAAACAAAAAAAATAAAATCTTTGTAATTTGCTGCATTTGGCATTTAGATAGAACTTAACTTTCTATGTTGTGAATAATTTCTCTAATCTCATCTATACCAAAATCAAAAGTTCCATTTAGAAGTCTTCCTTATTACCTATTTCTGGAGTCAAAATTTCTATTGGGAAATCTTTTCATAAAATTGGGGATTTCCAATCAAAAGGATGCAATATTAGGGCCATAATTTCACGTCAAAAGCAAAAAAAAAAAGGGAAAATCATGTGAAGCAAACATCGACACAAAATCAACATAAATGCTACTACATATCAGAATATGTGAAACTTTAAGGTTTTAGTAACAAGACAAGGATAACTAAAGAAAAGTTGCGCGCGCGCACATACACACATGCATGCACATTTAAAAGCTTTTCGTGTTTCTGTTGTATTTGTATATGCATAAATAAATTTTGATACTTTACCAGAATATCACACATAAGAAAATACAGCACAAAAGCTCTTTGGTCACCTTTTCTATAAGCTGCGGATTTAAAGTATTCTCTGCAATCCATAAAACACGTAAGATATGTTCAGATTGCAATTTCTCTGCCCAAATAATACATTCACCGCCTTGAAGACACAAAGTTAGCAGCCTGTATCGGAAAAGCACTTGTCAGAGAACTATGCAACCTTGGACATGTAGAGTAAAATACAAGAGCGCAACCACTGTGAAGGTGACATGCATCTAATAGAAAATGTCATCATCAAGTTCATGATCAAGGCACAATCACCATGAAACTAAACAAATAAGAATGGAACATTAGATAGGTGAGCCACACTCCCTCTTCCTAGGGAACGGGATGAAAATGAAAAAGAAAATGCAATGCAAAAGAAGAAGAAAAAAATGTCATATCCTTTTGATTGTGGCATGTACATTTATGGCCCAAGAGAAGCATATGTGACTAGATATTTCAACATCCGGATTTGACCGGTCCATCTTGCATCCAGTAGAAAGAGGAAACAAAGAAAAGACTGACTAGGAAATCTCATCCTCAAAAGCAACAAAAATAGACCCTAGGAAGCAATGGCAGGAAAAACAGCATGCAAGAAAGGCAAGCTGGCTGTAAGGTACACATTCAACAGAGCAGAAATGGAAAATAGGTATAACTCCAATCTGAATAACAAAAAATAATATGTGTTTATCTGCAAGCATTATCAATAAGCAGGATACAAAAATGTGACACTAAAAATTCACATTTCCAAAGTTTGGAAGGAATCAACACTTTAAAACTCATACATTACCGGCAGGCTTCAATCAGGCATTGGGTATCATCTAAAAACAGCTGGTCCACAATTATCTCAATCAGTCCTTGTGTAGAGACAATACATTGCATGAGAACTTCGTGGCACACTAGATTTCCAATAATTCCAAGGATAATCTCCTGGATCAAAAAAGAAAAAAAGCATATCACGCAACAATCAATTACTTAAAGCATTTAAATAGTAAAAATAAATGAATACATAAAGAATTATTTTACTTATTGTGCAGAAGTATTTGAAGAGATAACAGGAAAGTGTGTCATACCGCTACACGAACAGTTTGGGGAATCATAAGGTTTGCCAAAAGCACTTCGAGGACTAAGTTTTCCACCTACATAGTCCAGCAAATAAATTATATAGGCAGGTTGTGGTAACAATAGATGCAAGGGGCATCTTATAGCCAGAATTAACAACAACTACAGCTTTGAAGTCAGCTTCATCCAACATCATTTTTCCCCCAAGCAAATGTTTTTCTTTCTAGTGGCTCATATCTGAAATATTAATGACTTTCAGGTGCATGCACTAGTCAATAGTAGACAGGAAGTTGGGCATACACCAAAATGATGAAGTAACATGCAGCAAAAAAATATAATATAGATTATCAATTTCTTGTCAAAAAGAAAAAAATGACAACCACTCATTTTTGTATAGTTCAAAGCAGGAATCAAAGATTCCGAAGGTTCTCGAGAAACTATACTTGCCTTGTACTGTAACTAATTAGTTCTGTGAAGTCTGAATTTTATTTTCTACATCCAACTTATTTTAAAATCTCCTATATCATAGAAATATAGTCATTGTTACTTGATGTGCAATTAAGATCAAAATGAACCATATGAAACATTAATAAAAAGTATACATAACGTTAACTCAAATACCATGAGTTCTGCATGATTTCTGCTTGCAGCAAGATCCCACAAAACACAACCATACTCTTCCCAAACTTCTTCTCCAGCTGATACACCAGGCTGTTCAACTTTACGGCACAAATTTTCATCATCTCCATCTTGATAGGAAGATTTTTCAAAGCCATTGACAACATCCATGGCCTCAGAATTATGATCTGGGGAACCTCGAACTCTATATTTCGGTGAAGAGCCCGAACTTTCTCCCATTAGATCAATTTTTGACCCCTCATTTGGGGCACTGTCACCATCAGCACCACAAAAGTTGTGGTCATTCTTCACATTTGGAAGAAGTTTCCGAATCAACGAGATGATGTAACTCGGATCAACAGATGTCGCAATGTCAAATAACTGAAAAATAAAAAAGAAAAAATTGAAAGCTTTTGAATTAGCATCTGAATCGTTCAACAACACTGCCAAAAATTCCTCTGAAGCCTAAATACATACATTTCAACCATATATTTCCAATTCCCCCCACACCCCCCCCCCCCCCAAAAGAAAAAAAAGGGGCTCAATAGAGCCAGTTCATTTCTGCCACATAAACGTCGAATTGGACTAACAAATTCTTCCGTAAAAGCATCAATAACCATAATCTATCAATCATAGCTAATAGGAAAACAAAAAGCACACTAAAACCATGGATTTCAAGGCACTAAAATGGAAAAAATTGATTATGTATACAGTAACGAAAAAGGAAAACAATCGGGTGAAATCAGAGCAGTTAATTGAAACCTCATCAGGCGGTGCAGGGGGATGATGTGAAGGTCCATTTCGGTCTTCTCCTGCTTCTTCTTCTTCTTTATCTTCGGACGTCATAGTCGCCACGCCTTTTAAAGAGAAATATGGAGCGTCAATCGAAGTATTGGATTGGTTTCCCTCTTAACTTCGAAAAATATTCCTCTGTTTAATGAATTACTCCCCCCCCCCCCCCACCCCACCAAACGAAATTTTCTCTCGGGATAATTAGGTACCTCATTTCCTCCTAAATACTCAATATATGCCTTAAATTATATCACTTTTTAATTTTACCCTTACATATTTAAAAAATCAAAGAAAGTACAAAAATAACTTTAATTAAATCCTCATAAAACTGAACCCATATCCTCGAAGTCAGGTAAAGAGTTGAGAATACTCTAACTTCAACCAAACCATGCACAATCAATGATTCAATATATATTCTCGACTTTTTCATGTCAATAAAGTAAATAATCAAAAATACTTGACTTTAATTGAAATAAAAAATCATTTGGAGAATTCTAAACTTTTTTATGCAAGTCAAGTAAAGAGTAGAGAATATTCTATCTTAAACTAAACTTACCAAGTATTCATTTAGTGAAAATTCTTGACTTTTCATAAAAGTTTGGTAATTAGTGAAGAATATTCAACTTAAATTGAAATGAAGAGATCCCTTTTAATTAAGTCGAGTAAAAAATTGGGGATACTCAACCTTTATTTAATCTTATATAAGTATTCAATCAGCAAAAATTCTTAAATTTTCTTGAAAGTCTGATCATTATTTGAGAACACTCAACTTAAATTGAATAAAAAATTTCCTTTAATTAAGTCAGATAAAGAGTCAAGGATAGTTTACTACTAGGCTTACTCTTACTTGACATATTTCTCGACTTAAATTATAACTGACTAAACTTATTTCACTTCCTTATTTGACTTCATGTTCGACTAGATACTCGACTTATTAAACTCCCTTATTTCACTTCTTGCTTGATTAAATACTCAGACTTATTCTTAAAATGATTTTTCAATCGCTCATAACTTAAATTAATACTTTAAATCCCTATATTTTGTGCAATAGTGTGTGTGGATGTGTAAGCACAAAAATAAATAATGTATGATTAAACTCATAAATCATCAACAAATATACTTGTAATGAAATCAAATCAAACCCTAAGCATACAAAATGTTTACCTTTCAAATATACATTATCCACCACTTTATAATGTACCTTTTGAAGAGTTTATATTTATAAAAAAAAAACTTTGTATTGGAGGCAAAAGATGAAATCATAAGAGAGGAAGAAAATGGTGAAAAGAGGAAATTGTGAGAAATAAATGGTGAGAGGAAGAAAATGTAGATAAATAATTTTTTTAAGGATAAATTTTACTTTCTCCGTCTTATGAAGGCATATGTATGTAATAGGATATACATTTGATAATTAGGGCAAATGGAGTATATTTAAATTAAAAAAAAACCCTATTTTCTCTCTTACAAAATGTAGTAAGTTGATGTAGTCTCCAAAATTACCAGGATATCCCTCGTTTTTCTTGAATTTGCTTAGGTTCCTCTCTTGTAACTTTTTCCATTTTATTCTTGAATTCTCCCGTCTTACCCTACCTATTAATACCAGGAAAATCAAAGTTCTAATTATTCATACCTATTAGTAGAAGTGAAACTAAGTCTTAATATTAACTTTTTCTTAGTGGTAGGACTCAAACCTTCAGCCCTCGACTTTTAGGATGCAGGTTGCCAATGCCCCTAAACTTTTTGAATGCAGATTCCTCTTATTAAGCTGCAAAGTTGATTGATCTCTTATAACTTGTTATACATATAATAATAAAGGTTGACTTTTAAAAATGAACATAATTT
Source organism: Citrus glauca (assembly GCA_029633175.1). Classification (NCBI taxonomy): domain Eukaryota; kingdom Viridiplantae; phylum Streptophyta; class Magnoliopsida; order Sapindales; family Rutaceae; genus Citrus; species Citrus glauca. Next base: position 32,349,951 of record JAQOOD010000008.1, read on the forward strand.
ATATAGAAGTAATCTAATTTCAAAAAAAAGAAATAAGTGCAAATCTAATTTTAAAAAAATAAGTATAATATTCATTAGGAGTGGACAATAAGATCAGATTAACCCATACTAAACCAAAATAGAAACTTATTTTAGATTTAGTTCAATTTAGATTAATCCTTTGAAATTATTTGGGTTTAAAACACAAAATCGATATGGTTATGAATCGAATATTCAACTTGATTGGGTTAACTAAAAAAACTCAGAAAATTTCCAAGAAAATAAAAATAAATTTGTATGAATTTTAGGGTTATCTTCTTCTTTAGTTTAGTTTGGCTCATGTAACAAATTTAGTTCAATTTTGAGAAAAGAATTGAATTCTTCAAATTGAATAGCTTGTAACCCAAGAAGTTCAAACGGATACCGATTTGCCCACCCTAATTTTTATTATATTAATAATCAATTTAATTTATTTTTATTCTTGAGTAATGGATTAAATTTATTTAGTTTGAAGAGAAAACTTGACAAAAATTAAATGAAAAATTTGGGTAATGAAGTTATATTCATAATTTTATTAATAATTTAGGAATAAATTGGACAATGAATATTTATTTTTTAATATGGTATAAGGGTATAATGGTACTTGCGCATACAAATGGGGGTCTGAGTGTCATTTTTAAAACTTTAGGGGGTTTTGTGTCTATTTTTCAAACGTTGGGGGTCTATGTGTCATTTTCCCTTTTATTTATGAATATAGTGATATTTTTGGTAAAAAGGTATTAAGATTAATGATATAAGACGTTTGTTTGTAAAGTCTAGGTTTGTGAATTCAAAAGGGGTGGAACTATATGAATTAAAGATTACCTTAGAAAGATAGATAATATACAAAGTTTTAATACGTACGTCTCTGAATTACCTTGAACTCTATATTTATTCTATATTATCTGTTTCTTTTGGCCACTAATTATTTTGGTTTAGGTGCTACACTTCCAATAATACTTGTGATTTCAATTGTGAATATTCTGAATTAGTAGCTCCATCCATATAATGGCTGAAATGTTTTATTATTGTAATAGAGTAATTTGGAATGAGTTGACACTAATTGCATTATGCAGAAAGTGTGTAATTATCAAGAGTTAAATGTTTTACTCTCATACTTAGGCTTGGTGCCTAAAAGACATAATTGCAAGCCTTTTTCTGAAACAATATACTATGTTGTTATCAGATATTAGATTTTATTATGAATTTTTTTTAGCTGGAAAATCATTATTTTTTATATAATGAGAAATAAACACACTTTCTTGAAACTAGATGTTATACTGAAAACTTGAATGTTATAATTTGCTCTCTCACTCTCTCTTATTCATATATATAAGAGAATGAATTCAATACCTGTTGCTGCGATCGCTCTATCTAAAACGAATACTCTCGTTCGTTTGCGTTGCGCTTTTGTCTCGGGGTGTGAAGTTGAAGTGGCACGACTGACTGCTTCGCCTAACTCAGATTGAATTGATACTAGTCTGTCTTTATTCTCAGGTCTATCATTGCCTACCAAGAGTAGATGAATTGGTTGTTGTAGGCCCACTAAACCCTCGCCCCTTGGGGCCTGGGGAGGCAACCTTAACGGCGTAAGCACCTTTCTATCAACTCAAGGTAGGAAATGAGCATAGTTAAGATGGAATTGACTCTAGTAGACCTTTGTTCTTTGGATTCGAGATAGAAAGTTGTGTTGATTTTATTTTAGTCTGTATTTGCGAAATTCCTATAATAAGGTAGCCCTGATCAGAGTCTACTAGACTCGAGCAGTGTGAGTAGTCTTCTGATAGACCTTTTTTACTTTTAAAAGATTTTGAAGTCAGTAGACCCTTTCAAGGCTTACTCCTCATTTAGGGGGTCAGTCGGGATGGCTAAAGAAAGAGGCTAAAAAGAGAAATGGGCCTTACGTGAATGAAGAATCACTAACACTATGGAGGTTTCGATTCAAAATGAATTCATCATCACTTTTTTTTTTAAATTTATATCTATAGTTAAATATGTTTTACCTTATTTCTAATCAAATGAGCTACAACATTCTTGTTCTCTAATTTTCCTTTAAGATAATTGAATTTATTTGTTCATAACTTATGAATATTTTTACTTTCAAGCCAAAATATGTTTATTTCTATTACCTTTCGTCTCTGTATTGCGTGTTAATTTATTTTGCAACTGTTGGAATTTGACAACCAATTTATTTTCCTTTTTTCTTTTATTTGTTTGCAGATATGGTTAAATGTCATTTTATATTATTATTTTTTAAATAATAAATAAAATATTGATATCATAGTAACAGTAATCACGAACACTAATATAGTATTGTAATATTCTGATATTATGGTGTCATGATTTTAGTGATACTATAGTAATAATAATCATTAATACTATACTCATGACACCATAAACAAGTGTCATTATTTTTTTAACTGTCAGATTATTGACACAATTAGTAAGGGTTACTAAAAGTAATTACTGACACTATTATAATGTCACTAAAGACTTTTTTTTAGTAGTGTGATAACATACAAGTAGGTACACATTCATAAATTTTCCTTCATGTATTCACATAATTTGCGATACAAATCATGTATCTCATTGGTCAAATAAAAATCCTTCCAAATTCTGTGAAATTTAATCACGGATTGCCATTATCTTATTAAAAATACCATAATGCCACTGAATTTCACTGAAGCTGGTAATGAAGGCGATTTACACATATATGTAAATTAAGTTTTTTATGAAAAATTAACAATAATTTCATGGGAATGCCATGACATCAAAGCCATCCATCAAAATAATATTGTTGGAGATTTATCAATTAATATTTTGATGTTTATCTATTTATAGAGTTGAAGGCTCCACACTAAAATGCATCCAAACCATCTAATTCATTTCTCATGCTTCTACATTTGTAACAGCTCAAGACTTTAATAGCTATTCTAATGGCTACATGATAATTCCAACTAGCAACAAAAGACTAAGTGTTTTATCACAAAATTAAACTACAGCAAATAAAGAATCAGATTATAGCAGGAGTAGAACATTTTCAATCTGTACTATAGGTATACTGTGCACTTCAGATCTTAAACAACATGCCTGAAATAGAAAAAAAATTAATAAAGAAAAAAAAATAATTAAACTGAAAAGAAAGAAAAAAAGAGACGAAAAGCAAAGATACCTTCATAGACCCTGAAAATGGGGACGTGCTCGTTCACGCGGAGGTTGATGATGAGTCGATGACGCCACATAAACTCGAAGAACAATTGACATAGAGAAACCATTATTCTCAAGAAAGTTCCTCACTAGGTTAGTGTAATATGATGAAATGGTCAAGAATCCAAAGATAGGCGCACTGAAACTTAAGATGCCTCGTATATCTCCTTCAAATATGCTGGACACAAAAGACCAAATCATTTGCGGGACAATGACCTGAATATTGGAAATGTACGTCATGTAATCGAAACTTTGAGCTTTCATATGGAAGATTGCTAAGCATGCGCACAACCTCAAAGACAACTTCTATTCACGACCATTTTCTTTGAAAATCCTTGTGATTGCCTCATTCAGTATAGCAATGATGAGTTTGAAGCCAAAGCCTGCCGTCCAATCAGGCAGCCACCCAGGAATCCCTTGAATCAATTTGTAAAGTAAGTATAGAAGTATAAGCGGAACAATAGTAATTAAGATGCTAGCCTTCCGTGGCAACTCCTGTAGTTTCTTGAAACACTCATCAACACTAACAATCAACATGATGAAATAGTGAAAATAAGCAGCCCATTCCCACATGTAAGTGGCCATTGTTACAACTTGCTTTCTCTATCTTTATTTCAACTTTTTGCTTTTTTTTCTTTTTTCTTGATTAGAGTACTACTAATGACGATTGTTGCTAAACTTACATAATCAATTATACAAAAATTAATTCTGTTATTTTTTTATTTTAGCACGCATTTTGTTAGTTTGTAATCGGTTATGAGGGGAGTTAATTATTAGATTCCAACTAAATTTGCTGTAAGAAAAGTGATATTGTGTGCTATCAACCATCGTTGATGATCATGAGTGAAGCGATCACTACAACGAAAAAGGGCTTTGGTGACGAATAGTTTCATCGCTAAAAAATTGTCATTTTCATTACTAAAGGTTATAGCGACAAAAAATTTGTTATCGCAATTTCGTCGCCATAAGAGCGTCGCATTAGGTCTTTTGCGTTGGATTTTTAAATTTTTGTCACTAAAACAATTTCGTTGCTAAAAGTGTTTTTAGTGACAAAAATTTATTTATCGCCAAAATGCTTTTAGTGAAGAATATAGTTTCATCGTTAAAATACCACTAAGAGTATTTTTAGTGACAAATCTTGTTTTGTTACCAAAAAGATTTTTAGTGACGAATCATATTTCCTTGGTAAAAGTACATTACTTTTATCAACGAAATAATTTTCACCGCAAAAAAGTATCGTTTTTCATTCATTTAATTATTTTTACTATTTTTAAAACATTATCATTTTTAATACTAAATTACAATGACAATTAATACCATTATGATAAAAACAGAATTAATTAATTTAAAAAGAATTATTATTATTGATGAACAATACAAAAATAATTACAAAATTTAATAACTATTTTTTGAAAGAAAATTGTTACAATTGAATATAAATTTCTTGATTTTCTTCATCTTGATGTAATTGATCTTCAATATTCCCTACAAATAAACACATAATAATTAGTTAACATGATAAACAAAATTATAATAATAATATAAGTTAGAGTAAATAAGATAAGTAAAAAAAAATTATACCATGTTAAAAATATAGGAGAAAAGAAGTAGCGATTAAATTACAAAATGAGAATTTTATATTTAGAGATGAAATTTAAAGCTCATACTAAACCTTACTTTTAGTGGAAAATAACCCAACAATTTTTTTTAATTTTGACATTTTTTAGTGATAAAATATTTCATCATTAAAAGTGCATATCTAGTGACAAAATCTAATTTTAATCGCTAGAAGTACACATGCAGAGACAAAATTCAATTTTATCTCTAAAGATCTTAAATTTTGGTGGAAAATCTTCCGCCAATTGTTTTTTAATTTTCACATTTTTAGCGACAAAACTATTTTTAGCAATGAAATTTATTTTTATCACCAAAACATACTTTTTGGGCATATTAAAGATTTTTAGCGACGAACAAAATTTCATTGCTAAAACTATTTTTAGCAATGAAATTTATTTTTGTCGCCAAAATATGCTTTTTTGACATATAAAAAAAGTTTTAGCCACAAATATATTTTATTGCTAAAACTATTTTTAATTACGAAATTTATTTTCGTCACCAAAACATATTCTTTTGGGATATCAAAGAGTCCTTTAGCTTATCAAAGAGTTTTAGCAGCAAAAAAAGTTTGTTGCAATATATCAAATTTTGGTCACTAAAGGTTTTGGGTGCCAACATTTTTTTTCACCTCTTAATTTTTTGGCAATGAATCTAATTTTTGGTCCCAATATGTGATAATTCAATATTATTTTTCTACTATGAATTTAAACACAATTTTTTTTTTTGTTACTAAAAAGTGCTTACAGCGACGAAAATATTTTCATTGCTAGAAGTTTCATCAGTAAAGACAAATATTCTTATAGTGGACGTAGAGTGGATAAAAACTGGATGCATATAATACAACAAAAGACACTTGCGTTTTGGGCAGTATATGTTTTAGCTCGAGTCACTTTAGTCAAACTCTAGTCAAGCATTTGTTATTCTGTGTATTAGCAACCATTTTAGCCGAGAATATGTGAAGTGATACATACAGTGTTCATCATAACTAGATGCATATATTATTACGGCAGAAGACATTTGCATTGAGTCTTGACGATTATGGTTTAAGCTGAAGTCACTCGAGTCACTTAGGTCATGTTTGGTTTGTAGAAAAGGGAGGAGAGGAAAAGAGCGGAATGGAAAAGGAATAGAGAAGAAATGAATTGTGAAAAGTAGTGAAATTAGACTTTGTTGTTTGGTTTGATATAAAATTTAACAAGGAAATGAATTATATTTTTTTCTTTAAACTAATTTACCCTTTACCTTAAATATTTAACTATTTATATTAGTAATAAAAAATATTAAAAAAATGACAGTCCAGTGGCCGGCAATGAAGGTTCGGCAAACGTTCGGCTCCTTTCTGGTGAAGTCTGGCAGGATTCCGGTGACGTCTGGTAAGGTCCGGCATGGTCCGACGACTTTCCAGCAGTGTTCGAGGGTGGCCTGACAACTTTCTGGTGGTAGTCTAGCAATTTTCTGGCCTTGATCCATTTATAATACTAAATCAATAAAATAAAATTATAAATAGTAATTATTAGTGATATTAAACAAGTTGAAAAGTTGAAGGGTAATTTTAAAAACTTTGGTTTATAATATAAGAGGAATTTAAATTCTTCATTACTTGGTGTGGAATTCAAATTCTACGTTATAATGGATATTAAATTATAATAAAAATTAAATTCTTATATATTTTGTCAAACCAAACAATGAAAATAAAAAGAGAATTTAAATTACTTTCCTCACCTCTATTCTCTCTTCCCAAAAAAACACCACCTTAAGTCAAACTCTGGTCAAGCATTTATTAATTCTTGTTAACTTGGGCCTGTGATTCTTCAATTTACCCCTCGAAAAGATCAAATTATTCATTAATCAGCATCGTCTTCAAATTTCTCACATGAATACATTTGTACTCAACTTTCTTATCTACAACCTCAACTCTAAGAAAGAGACTTCCTCCATTGTTAAATTATCCTTTTCTTTTGGTCACCCCATTACCATTAGTGTTGAGTACAGGGGGAAGTTTTGAAGGGCTATGGTTGTATTCGACCATTGACAAATTCTCTGCATCAAAAGCAGCCTTAGTTTCTTCTATGAAATTACTTGGTTTTGCAGCCACAAATTAAACTAACTAAAAGCATCACCAAAAAACTCTTCAAATAAAATTTTATTACTTATTTGAAGAACCACATCAATATAAAATTCCAAAAGACACTTCAATTAAGATTTTTCAAATCAGAATTAATTCTCTCTCTTCAAATTTGAAGAGTTAATTTCTTCCTCTTCAATTTATATTTTATTACTTTTCATTAAAAAAAGAGAGAGAAGTGCTTTAATTACTATTCACATTTACTTTTCCTTTAAAAAACTAATTATATGATTAAAATAATATTAACTTATTTACATTTGAAGAATTTTTTATAGAATGTTATATTTGTTCACCATTTTATTTACTACATAGGTAAGCAAATATGTTTTTGAAGAGTAAAATTTACATAGATTTTTAGAGATTCTCTTAGACAGTGTTAGATTTGATAAAAAAAAAGCAACAAAGGATTTAATGGTGAAAGAGAATGTGCATACATGCATACATAAATACATCTACATATACATGTGTGTGAGAGAGATTTGAATCCTTTATAATTAGTTGACTGTTGAAGAAATGTACGAAGATTATTTTTGGTTGATGGCGATTAAATCAAATGGAGAGATATCCTCATTGAAATTGTTAAAAAGAAGAAAAATGCCAACAGTGCCCTACTAATAATATACAATCTATAGGAAAATTTGTAACCTACCCTCAAATAAATTAATATTTTACACCGCGTACCCAATAAATTTGACTTATTGTGCCACGCACCCAAAAAAATTAACATTTTACATCACGCCCCCAATTCCGTTAATTTTTCAGTTATTTCAAACGGCTTCGTCTAACTTTTGATTGAATGACAAAAATGCCCTCTATGTAAAATAAAATTTTTTTTAGCTCATTTAATTTTTAAGGTTTTTTTCAATTGCAATAAAAAACAATTCCTCTTACATGTTCATTGTCACCACTGTTATTTTTCCTTTAATTTTTTAAGATTTTTTTTTCAATTTTAATAAAAAAATTCTTGTTACATGTACATTTGTCGCCATTATTATTTTCCTTTAATTTTTTTAAAGATTTTTTTTCAATTGCAATAAAAAAATTTCTTGTTACACGTACATTGTCACCATTATTATTTTTTTAATTTTTTAAAGATTTTTATTTCAATTTTAATAAAAATTCTTGTTACATATACATTTGTCACCACTATTATTTTCCTTTAATTTTTTAAGATTTTTATTTCAATTTTAATAAAAATTCTTGTTCCATATACATTTGTCACCACTATTATTTTCCTTTAATTTTTTAAGATTTTTATTTTAATTGCAATAAAGAGAATTCCTATTAAAATTAGTTTAAGGAATAAATTTTTAATTTTATCTCTTCACCATTAAATTTAACTGAGAAAATAACAAAATTAGAGGCGTAGTGCAAAATGTTAATTTTTTTGGATGTGCAGTGTAACAAATTAAATTTATTAAAGATGTTATGTAAAATATTAATTTATTTAGGGATAAGTTACAAATTTCCCCAAACTATAACAACAAAATGTTAATGACAAATTGTCAAAACAATAGAAAAGGAAAAATAAAGGACGGCAACCGGAGAGGGTGACTCCCTCTCTCATCTGAAAATTTCCACTTATTTTTATCTACCTCACTTAGAGAATGTGCGCTGCAATAAAAGTGTCGAGTTAGCCAATAAATAAAGATATAAAAAAATAAATTAGAATTTGGTTAACCACAAAGCATTTGCCATGTGTCAAAAAGTTGGGTGCACCAGGTGGTACGTTTGAAAAGCTACCCCCGCCACCAATAAAGAAAGCCAGAAAGGAATATCACGAGTGTGAAAATTACACGAAAGGACAAGATTACCAAACCAGTTATAGGCCACAAAAATTAACTGTCAACTACTTGCTCCACAATTAAAAAATTAAGAGAAGAACTCAAGTTCGAGTATTTAACGATATCCGAAAGCTGAAAAAGTACTAATAGTTTTATCGCTTTAAATCTGAGCTGGTACATTTCCATGAACAGAGCTGGCGAGCAAACATGGCCTCAGTTCCATCGCCTAAAATCCTTCAATTTGCTGTTCAATCTCGGTCAATGTCAGCTAATTATCTTCTCTTCAGCTCGCCGTCACAACCGTGGCCTTGTTCACAGATCAGTTCACAGAAGTTGAGAAATGCTTCTCTGTTTCCGATTATAGTAAAGGTTTCGTCCAAAGTGAAGTGTTTGACGAAATCAACGGATAAGGATCGGTTGAGCGAATCGGAGGCGGATGATGATGATGCTGATGAAGTGAGGGAGGATACGAAGGTGCATGTGAAGCGGCCGCAGAGGACTGCTTCCTCGTCCAGTGATTCTCTATCTCTTGGAATTCGAGAGCCGATTTATGAGGTTTTTTTTTTCTAATTCTGAAAATTTTTCTGGACGCTTTTAATTGAGTGTTTTTAGTAAATTATGCTTCATGCAAAGCACTTTGCAAAAACTTTCTGGAAAGCACTTTTCAAGTGCTTCTTCGAAAAGCACTCTTTTTTTTTTTTTTTTTTTTGTTCCCATGTTCCCCTTCATTATAAGCACTATTAGTACATATCAAACGCTTGTCCGAACGGCACTTCTAGTCAGTTAAAAAAACATATATATGGGCCAAACCCTTTAAAATTAATTAGTTAGTGCCTTCACCTGTTTGAGCAAGCTTTTGTCCGCGCCAAAAGCACTTTTAGATGCACTATCCTAGTGTTCGGCTTAAACATAGAGGACATGTGATTGTTCAGAAAGTACTATTAGAGGTACGAAAGCACTTGAATCTCTGCTGAGACACTTAATGTGTCATAATTAATTTAATTCCATTTTCCAGAAACTGTTTTGATTCTAAAGGTGTGAGAGAAATTAAGATAAGGTTGTTAATTTGGCTTTTTGGCAAATTAACTACTCTCTCACGATCACAAAGATAGAAAAATAAAAATAAGATTAGAGGTAACTTACTAAGTATGAATGATCCTGTTACTTTTAACAAAGTTAGTTAAGAGTCTTTGTTTTGCTCTAGCTATTTATTATATTTGCTTTGATTTTGATCTGCACTTGAGCAATTAATGGTTTTTTTTTATTTATATGCGTGATTCTTCGTCATTTTTTTCATATTTTTCTTTATCTTATTTAAAGGTGGTGGAAGTGAAGTCAAATGGGGTGGTTTCTACTAGGAAGATAAACAGACGTCAGTTGTTGAAGTCAAGTGGTAAATAAAATGCTCCTCGAAAACTTTGTTAATGTTCCTTTTCGCTTGGTTTGTTAAAGGAATCTTTAAAGCAAATGTTAATGTATGTAAACTAAATGAGGATATATCTATATGAAAATCACATTACCTGCAAGAATGATGTATTTGGGTTTGGTTTGTGCATGCAGGTACATATTATTTTAAACTGACCTTTTCTTATGAATCTTTACCATTGTCAGGTCTTCGTCCAAGAGATATCAGAAGCATTGATCCATCGTTGTTTTTGACAAATTCCATGCCATCCTTGCTGGTATTATATCAACTTATCTTTGTTTTTTGTGGAAGTTCATATTATGTTACTTTTTTCCTTCTTTTATTTGTTTTATTACTAGGATTTAGACATGATATGCCTTTTGAGAAGAATACCAAAAATAAGTGTCGTGCTTTTTGAATGCTTCAACTAATTTTAAATGTTAGCTAAAGATTGGACATTGGATGCTGTAACAAGGCTCTAGCATTTTTCATTAGTTGTACCTTTCGGTTTTAAACTTACTTACTTCATTTTTTTCCCATGAATTTTTGTACTGTAATGACACGATTAACATTAATATTCAAAAAATATCCTTCAGTTATTTGTGGTATGTTTACAATTTATTACGTGACTTGTATCATAGGTCCGTGAGCATGCCATTCTGCTAAATTTGGGCTCGCTGAGAGCAATAACAATGCAGGAGCGTGTCTTTATATTTGACTACAATCGGTAAGTTTATCTTCTTGCGCAGCACAAACATCTCATTGTTTAGTTGTGCTATTTCAGTTCTTATATATTTCTGGTGTGAAAATTACTGAACTTAGTGCCTGATTGATCATTTTTAGTAAAGGAGGAAAAGCTTTTATAGACACTCTGTTGCCTCGATTGAATCCCGGAAACTTGAATGGTGGTCCATGTATGCCATTTATGATTGAGGTTAGTTTGTCACTTTGATCTCTGTTTATACTTAATGTTTCCATGCCTAACTTAATATTTTCTTCAAATGTTGGCTTATTTCAACAGCATCAAGCTCTTAATGGAGACTACTAGAATAGATATTGTCCTATAAAAATTGATGCTTAAAACCTACTTTTCCTGTAATAGAGAGCAATAATGGGAGCCAAAGCATAGGAGTTGAATAGATTGAAAAGATTTAGGAAAGGGAAATGCTTTTACATGTCAATTAAAAGTGGAACTTGCAATTAAACAATGTCACTAGCGTAAGCTCTGCACTTGTATTATGCCATTTATTTTCATTCCCTTTGTTTACTTTGAACTTGTGGCATGATGATTCAGGCTGTTGAAGCAGCATTACTTTCACGAGTCCAGCGTCTGGAGCAGAGACTAATGCATATAGAACCTCGTGTGAGTATGAGAGCATAGTGAGTATTTATTTTGTTTTTCTCCTGCTTGTGGCTTTGCTTTTGGGTTTATCAGGACTTGTTACAAAGCAAGCAAAACTTTAACTGAAGCTGTCATTTGCAATGTCTTGGACATTTTAACTGCACAATATCTGCCTCAAGTTAGTATCCTAGAAGATCTCTTTGACTTGTGGAAATTACATTTAAGCATTTTTAATGTACCAGTGATAGGAAATATATGGATCCAGTTATGCATTAATTTTTTTTCTTCTGAAGGAGAAGGCGTCTAATCATCAAAAGATCTTGCATGTTTAGTGTAAATTAACTAAGGACATTTCAGTGGGTGGCGCCTAGTTCAGTTGCTAAAATCTCTTGAGTGGAAACAAGAGGTCTGGGGTTTGAACCTCACTCACGTGGATGGGGGCGTACTGGATTGCCATTAGGCTACCACTCAAAAATAAATAAATAAACCAAGGGCACCTCATGTATGAATTTGTTTATTTGGATAACAGTTGAAACACATCCTTTGTTTACTGATCTTGGTGAAAAGTCTCCTTTCTTTTTTCGCCCCCCCGGGAAATGTCATAGATCTGGAAAGACACCAAGAGGAGGAAAGAAAAATCAAAGTTGACTACCAAATTAGATGAGTTAAAAAAATGCTTCTCTATTTGTAAAAGCTTGAAATTTCATGGTTATTGTGAATCTAACTCATTGAAACTTGTTAATCTCCAAAACAATAGATCAGACTGTATATTAAAAGGGTACTGGATGATTGATTTGACAATGGTAATTCTATCCCTCTGAAGATTTATACATTATTTTGATTATCTTGTTGCACCTCAAATTTGATTTCAGATAAGCTTGATATGCTTCCTTCCTGATATGTTAGCTCTGTTCTCACTTCTATCTGCTATTATTTGGTAGTTGTACAAATAAATTTCTCACTTCTATTTTGATAAATGCTAACCAATTGATAATTTCTTCTGGTTTATATCTATTAATCATCAGTTTATTACTTTAGTGTGTATGCTAATTTCTGAAATTACGAACTTATTTTTCCATTTGTTGTATTTTTCGTATCTTTTTGCTTCAGGTTCAAGGTCTACTTGAGGTGTTGCCCAACCGTTTGACCGCTGATATATTGGAGCAACTTCGTATAAGCAAGCAAACCTTGGTATGATACTGTTTGTACCAAAGCTTGAAAAATGACTTGAGTTGCATTTTGAAAAATACGGTCTTTATCTATTGCTTTCATTTTAGGTTGAACTGAGTTCAAGGGCAGGGGCTCTCCGGCAAATGCTTCTTGATCTTTTGGAGGATCCACATGAAATACGCCGTATTTGTATTATGGGTAGGAACTGCACTCTAAGAAGAGGGAGCAATGATGTGGAATGCTCTGTTCCCTTGGAAAAGCAGATTGCTGAGGGTATGTTCTGCAAAGGTTTCTTTGTTCACGATATTTGTAGCTGGTCTTGTGCAAATGCATATACAATTCATTGATATATGATTCTAATACGTCCAACTATTACATTTGCAGAAGAGGAGGAAGAAATCGAGATGCTTTTGGAAAACTATCTTCAAAGGTTGTTTTCTTAGTTTTCTACTGCATGCAAAGCATATTTGTCCTCGTTTTTCTATATTTTCTTCTCTTGTGTTCATATTTGTCCTCGTTTTTCTATAACTTTGCAACCTTGTTTCTCAGTTTGTTATATAGATATCAAATCAGGAGATAAGTAATTTGCATCATTTTTGGGTTCTATATCACCAATTTGCAGCAAGATGGTTATTTTATGACCACTAGTAAAGCTTACCAACTGTCTTGTTAAAATTTAACCATCTGGGATAAAGTTACTATATATATTGCTTCCTTGTTTTATTTATGTGGATATTGTTAACAACTGTGTGGATTTTATGAAATGGTGATATTTCATTTATGAGAACATTTATTGAGTAGGAATTCAAGATGTAGAATTGTGGTAATCAGTGCTTCAGAAATCTCTTCTAGTTATGGAGAACAGTGATGCTTTATGAAAGATCTCTTTCAATACTTTATGTAATCCTCAAAAGAGAAATCCTAAATTTGCAGGATAACTATCCGCTGTCATGGTCATGGAGAAATCCCTCTTAATAGCTTAACATGTTGGGCACTGTGCCTACTAGAGTTTAGGTATCCATACCAGATTCTACACAATGTTGACAGTGGGATACACAAATCATTGTTTGTTGAGTTGACATCTGAACCATGTCCAACTACTTTGCAAAGAATGACAGAAAGTTTTGGTTCAATGTAATACTCGTGATAAGTGAAAATTGGACACTTTACATGTGTGTCAGAAAATTGGATTGTATAAGTTAAGAAAGAGTGTTGATGACATTTGTGACCGAAAAGCCTTTGTCTCCCAATTCAGAGTTTTGAGTGCTAGAATTTACATTTCCTAGAAACAGGTATAAGTAAGCAATGTCATATGTAGCACCATGGCAAGTGTTTAATTGAATAGTCAGAAATCAGAATGTCCAAATAGTTATGTTCAAAGCAATGGACACATGGATTTTGAGAAGCTTTTCATCATATTATGAAAGTGTAGAAAGAAAGCTCACCTGAAGGCAAGATACCAAATAATATCTTGTCCAAAAAGAATCCTGGAGAACTTTATATATTAGAAAGGGAATGAATAATTGTCAAAAGACAATTATATCATGGCAAGTTTCAGACCTTTACTCTATTTTGTGTCCTCTCTTCTTAGCTCTGGTAATCAACTTGATTTTTCTGCCAGAATAAAAAGCTGGAACAATAAGAATCCATGTTGGAGCATTTAAATTTTGGTCATTTTGTCCTAATCATTCATACTAACTTTTCTGCAGAGATGGAACCCGGCCCCGGAAAAGAATATGGGAGTTTGGGAATATTTATAACTGCAACAGCTAAATAGTTTCCAACTTTTGATAGAAGTATGCCTACATTAGTACCCGATAATCATTAATACCCAATGAAACTTTGCTAGTGTCACTAGCTGTTGTTTTCTAAAGTTGTTCATTCTAAGACATAAACAGTTTACCGATTAGGTATTTACAAGTTCAACAAGAAAGTATTTCTTACTCATAATTTGATTCAACTTAAAAGAATAGGTAAACCTTGCTTGGTGTTTTGAGTTTGCTTGTCATGTTTATAACTTTTACCGCAACAGTGAAACTGTATTACATGCTGGTAAGAATCGTATTTCCTTTCATATAGAAACTAACCACACTACTTTATGTCATTTGCAGATGTGAATCTTGTCATGGACAGTCAGAAAGGCTTCTTGATTCTGCTAAAGAAATGGAAGATTCTATTGCTGTAAATCTAAGGTCTGGATGATGTTTGAGTTTCTTGAATTGTTTGCTTTACTAGCTTTATGATTTCTGTTTTGGATGTGGTGTCAAAATAACCTTATGCAACTAGTATGAAAGTTTGTCTCAGACATCAGCATTTGTGAAATACAAAGTATCACCCTTTTCCTACCCAAGGGCATGCTCTGATTACTTGTTAGCTTTGAATTTTTTTACTGAAAATGGAATCCGGTAGAAAGTTCCTGGAATTTGAAAATATATTACAGAGAAGGCTCTATAAAATCATGTGTTGCATTTCATTACAGCCTTTTGGAGATTAGCAACATATCACCCACCAAAATAGAATGATAAAAAAACAAAAGCCTATATTATACAAAAGCCTTGCGTTCCCATCACTAGTCAGGGCTCTGTAGCAATAGCTCAACATGTTTATTTCTAGTATTAAATCTTCCCTCGCTTCTTGTGGTACTCATTTCTTCTTACTGATAAAGAGGGGTTGGGTTGCTTTTAATTATCAGCTCTCGGAGGCTTGAGGTTAGCAGAGTAGAATTACTTCTCCAGGTTGGGGCCTTTTGTGTTGCAGTTGGTGCCCTAATAGCAGGTGTGTTCTTTTTTAAAGAAAGTATGCTACAAACTGTGTTATAATCTGTGAATTAATTGGTGCATAATGATTTATTATGTGTGCCACCATATTGTACATATTGCTCCTCTTATGGCTGTCTTAACTCACCATACGTTTTTATCAATGTGAAAGCCCATAAATTGTTGTGTTATGTAATATAGCACTTCAGAGTTGGAGCTGCAACAAGCATATAGAACTAATAGTATATAGACTTCTGTTAAGATGATGTAAGCCACCTTGGTAACTTTGAAGCAAGTTGCTTAATTCAATAACTGAATACTGTATTCTTGGATTAGTTGGATATGACAAGAGCCTGAAACTCACTTGTATGATAAACAGGCATCAGGGACTTCACGTTGAAATCCTACCAAGCAGAATGTTTTATAAACAATATTTTGCTATCTTTCTCTCATTGCTACTAATCAATCAATCATTCATTGACCAGTAGTCAAACAGAATGATGACAATAAAATAGATATTCCTGTTTAATAATGTTATAATTTAACTTCAGTTGAAGGCCAAGGAAACGGTGACCTGGAGTTTTAATTTTATGAATAATGCAAGACCTGTAGTTCGAAAATTGGGAATAAATTGTTCTTATTGATCAGTTGATGCTTGTGTTCTGATTACTATCATTCTTGAATCAGTGTCATGACTTAACTCCCTGGTCGCAGGTATATTTGGCATGAACTTGAAGTCATATCTTGAAGAACACGTGGTACTTTTTTTTACAAGTTAATTACTTAATACTTCTGTAGTATATTGTTCTTATGCTATTTCAGATGATTATTATCTGACCAAGTCATCTTCTCGTTTGACTTGATTGCAGTTTGCTTTTTGGTTGACAACAGCCGGCATAATTGTTGGGGCTGTGATGGCATTTTTCCTCATGTATTGGTATCTGAGGTCTAGGAAAATTCTGTGATGGAGATCATTATTCAAGTTTAGGTAATGACATTTTTAACTTTTGGGACAATAATTTCCCATAAAACTATTATGACCATCCATCGGTATCTATTCTCCCATTCATTTTTCAGGTGATACTCATACTAGTGATAGAAGAAATGTTATCTTCTAGCTAACCGGGTGACATTTACAAGGTTCCGTAACAAAGTGTTTCAAGCCACGAATTCAAGTCGATTGTTTTTGGCGAGCTGTGTGTGTATGTATTAAGTAGCTCTTCAATTGCTCGAATAAGCTTGCGGCAGTGGCAGCTATTGAATTTTGCACCAACAAATTCATCAACTTTGGGCGCCTCTGTATGATTGTGTATGCACAAGAAGTTCGGATGATTTGGGTGTATTAGCCATCTTTCAAAATTGTTGCTAAGGCATAATTTTTGCCCCCATTTTTTTTTCACTTTTTAAGCCCCCAATTTTTTTTTTCACTTTTTAAGCAGTTGTTAGAAAGTGGAAACCAAACGTGCAAATCCGCATGCGATGTTGAAGGCTTGAAGCCATAGCAATCTGCTTCGTGTATAACTGTATAAGGAGTTTGTTTCTTTAGTATCATTTCGTTCATATTTTGAGGGTAAATTGCAGATCACTTCTCTCGCTATCTTCGAATTACTTTTTTTTTCACGTTATTTTTTATTTTTGTTTAAAAGAGAAATAAAAATAAGAGTGGATTGATAAATTTTATCTTTTTGCCTCTTCACAATAATAAGAGATAAGTTGAGATTTTTAAAAATAATGATAATTATTTTACGATAAAAATCCGAAATTAACTCATAATCTAAAGAGGATTTAAATTTGGTAATTAAAAAAATTTAAAGTTCATAAATTGCATTGTGGCCCCTGATGGCTACGTGCGACGACGGTGGCAACTCGATTTATGTTAAGTTAAAAAGAACCGAGTACGGGAGAGTACAACCAAACACAAATAGTGGCTCCAAAGTTGATTTCACTGACTTCCGTGGTCACTTGATAACACGGGCCGCCTTTTGAAAACGAAAATGTCTCACGCGCTTCTGAGAACGTGAGATACACCGCTGGCTCCCACTCCCCGCCACATGTTTATAAATTGCGCTGCTGATTAATTTTTCCGGCGAGTACCCTCTCTCAAGAACCCTAAATCCTCATTTCCTACGCCACTAGTACACCAAGCAATCGATAAAAATTCGATCTTTATCTGATAATTCAACCAAAAAAAAGAAAGCAAAAACACTCTCATTTAGGCATATGAGTAATGGCGGAAGATAGTAATGGAGATCGAAGTGATGTAAGTGATTACACGTCAGAGGATGAGGGAACGGAGGATTACAGGAG
The DNA here is from genome assembly GCA_029633175.1 of Citrus glauca. Lineage (NCBI taxonomy): Eukaryota > Viridiplantae > Streptophyta > Magnoliopsida > Sapindales > Rutaceae > Citrus > Citrus glauca. The sequence goes on from JAQOOD010000008.1 coordinate 32,367,682, forward strand.
AGGAGGGTACCATGCAGTGCGTATTGGTGATACTTTCAAGAATGGTCGCTATGTAGTTCAAAGCAAGCTTGGCTGGGGCCATTTCTCCACCGTTTGGCTCGCTTGGGATACTCAAACTTCTGTAAGTTTTTTTGGGGGGGGGGGTTGATGAGAAATGTTGCTTTTTTATTCTAATTAATATTATTGTTGTTATTGAAGGTGCTTGTGATTTTTTAGTTTCAATGCCAAAAATTGAATTAGGCCCTTCCTATTAATTGATGTTGTTCAATGCTTTAACATTTATGAGAAATTCATTGCTTGTAGCATTATGTAGCTTTGAAAGTCCAGAAGAGTGCTCAGCACTACACTGAGGCAGCTTTGGATGAGATAAAGATCCTCAAACAGATAGCTGAGGGAGACCCAGACGATAAAAAGTGTGTTGTGAAGCTTTTAGATCACTTTAAGCATTCAGGGCCGAATGGGCAGCATGTGTGTATGGTTTTCGAGTACTTGGGAGAGAATCTTCTGACGCTCATTAAGTATGCAGATTATCGTGGGGTTCCTTTACACATGGTTAAAGAAATTTGTTTTCATATTTTGGTGGGTTTAGATTATTTGCATCGTGAGCTTTCGATTATTCACACTGATTTGAAACCAGAGAATGTATTGCTCATGTCAATGATTGATCCATCTAAAGATCCCCGCAAATCAGGGCCTCCTCCTATGCTTCTTACCAAAAAAGATAAAATTGTGCTTGATCCCGGTGTTTCAAAAGAGAGTAAGATTTTTCATGGGGATCTAACCAAGAATCAAGAGAAGAAGATTAAAAAGAAAGCTAAGAAAGCAGCTCAGGGTTGTTCATCTAATGAAGCGTGTGAGGAAAATGAGTCAGACTCCAAGCCATCTAGTCCCGATCACACCAGTGTTGATGCAGAATCGAATGGGGACTCTGTTGAAGACCAACAGAATGGTTCCTTGATAAAAAATGAAGCTACTTCTAATGAAGGAATTAATAAAGATTGTAAAAGGCCAAGCCGCTCTAGAAGAAAAGAGCTTTTGGCAGCAGTTGATCTAAAGTGCAAATTGGTTGATTTCGGAAATGCTTGTTGGACATACAAACAATTTACGAACGACATTCAGACGCGGCAGTATAGGTGTCCCGAGGTTCTTCTCGGATCTAAGTACTCCACTCCAGCTGATCTATGGTCTTTTGCTTGCATATGCTTTGAGCTGGCCACAGGCGATGTTCTTTTTGATCCTCACAGTGGTGACAATTATGATAGGGATGAGGTCTGTCTTCATTATTTCTTGCCGCATGTATCTGGTGCTTTGTTATTTTTGTATCTGGTGCTTTGTTATTTTTGTCAATTAATTATAACACCTGATAATAGGTAAACATTTGTGACTTTCTCTCGTGAGAATTTAACGCATTTAATTTAATATTGTTGGATTTTGCAAAATAGCTCTACTTGATTTGTTGGGCCTGGTCTTAAAATATGGGCTTTGATTTATATTTTGGCCAAGTTTAATCATATGTCCTATGGTTGATAGGGTTCATTCTGAAACAGAATTATTTGAGGGAATTTAAAACTTACATATCTCTCCCAGTGATTCCATTTAGTGTCACATATGTAAAGTTAATTAGAATGACTGAAACGATTTTTGTGGAGAGAATCTATGCCATGAGATTGCTATTTCTGGAGTTGACAAGAAATTTTGGGAAAGGGATTGTGGGAAGATATTTTCCAATTTCTATGAATATTTCAAGCCCAGTCGACTAGAAATTATCAAATTCTTGCATGGGAAATGTTCAAGAGACTGTCAGAGCTTAATTCAGGTTGCTTTTGTGATGTAAATTTAGAACCTTTTATTTATTAGAGTACTATGATTTTGCTACTGTTTCCTCTTTATTTGGATAGATTTTTCTTTGGATTTCTGAGTCAACTTTGATCATTTAATCTAATTTGTTTCAGTTCAAGCAGCAAAAACAAAGTTTAGACAGCTATTGGTATAAACTATGTTAGCTATTGGTTTTCTTTCTTCTTCCTTTTCTCTTTTTAACTTCCTGGTCTTTGCTTGCAGGATCACTTGGCACTGATGATGGAGCTTCTAGGGATGATGCCTCGCAAGGTAAGATTGTACGTCTGCTTGTCGAGAGTAATAACCTGGCAACACTTGATCCTAAACTGTTATTTTCATAGCAACAATATTTAACATTTTGACTGCTTTCAACAAAACCCATACATTCATCCCTCCATCAAGTCTCTTGACAAATACTTTCCTCAGATTGCTTTCGGTGGTCGCTATTCCCGAGATTTCTTCAATAGACATGGAGATTTAAGGCATATCCGTCGTCTGCGTTTTTGGCCTCTTAATAAGGTGCTTATAGAGAAGTATGACTTCAGTGAGAAAGATGCAAATGACATGGCCGACTTCCTTGTTCCAGTTCTTGACTTTGTTCCTGAGAAAAGACCAACAGCAGCCCAATGTCTTACTCATCCATGGATCAATGTAGTTCCTCGGCTGCTTGAGCCTTCTATGGCTGCTACTCAGCCGCAGGACACAGGAGGGAGTATTTCTGATAAAAATAGGAGAGAAAAGGATGAGAGGGAGGCAATGGAGGCGCGAGTGGGAAATATAGCAATTGACGGGGTTTCAAAGCCTTCTAGAGACAATGCAGCTGCTACTCTAAGACCTCCAAAATAAGTAGAGTCACTTGTTCAGGTGGAGTGTTAATCACAAGCTTTTCAGTTCCTTAACTCCTGTTTATCACAAGCTTTTCAGTTCTTTAACTCCTGTCATTTACTCTTTGCCAATTCTTGCTTGCAATTTTTGGAGGGAAGTTGGTTTTCACATTCAATGAAGATTCATACTACATGCTGTGGGGTTGCTATCTAAGAACGTTTGTTGTTGTTGTAGAGGTGTGGCAATCTGTTAGTACCTTTTCTGATAAGGTACCACTTAAAGTTGCTCAAAGTAAGCTCCTTTTCTGGTAATATACCACTCAAGGTTGCTCAAAGTAACTGTACATTTCTTAATTGTAGCCTCTAGCATTGTTCGGCAGACCAAGTTTAATATAATTTTTTTGTACAAGTTAGAAGCTGCCTCTTGAGGGATTTTCATATATTAAACTTGGATTAGGATTTATTATGAGATACATTTTTACATACTATTGGATTTGTTTCTTGACATTCCTCACCGTAACTGAATGTTTGCAGTACTCTTGTCCCTCCAACCTAGGTAGTTAATCTCATTATCGCTGTTGCCTTTGATGCTCTTTCTTTCTTTCTTTCTTTTTTTTTTTCCCCCTCCAATCAGATGTTCATCTCTGCTGGTTTTGCGCTCAAGTCCTGGAGGTTCCTTTTTCTGAAAGCTTGATGTATTTTTGGAAGAAATAATACTACTTTTCAAAATGATGAATATCTTGTTATGCACATTGGGAATAGTATATATGGTTGCAGGGTAGTCAGAAATAATTTTTTGGTCGGGCTGAATTAATTTTATTTCTTTTTACATCAAGACTTTATTAGATTTGAACCAATGGTTTTAGAAAGTGTTCTTTAAATATGAAGACATGCAATGATTTTTTTTCCCGAAAAAAGAGGGGGGAAAAATCATGCTCTTTAAATATTAAGACATGCAATGATTTTTTTTTCCCGAAAAAAAGAGGGGGGGGGGGGGGAAATCATGCTGTACCACTAGATTGAGAGGTGCCTCCCCTTTTATGAGGCATGACCACAGGCCTGATGGACGAATTCGCATAAAAAATTAATGCTATTGAAGCTCAAGAAATGACAAGTAATTTACTTGTAAGCACTGTTAAGATGTAAATAATTACTTCATGATTAGGTTTTTCAGACCATGCTCTAAATTTAGCCCTAGCAGACAAAAAGACTAATTACAGTGTAGTGGAGAACTGTGGTAATATTTTCAGCTACCATGTTTAGTTTTTTTGAATTGTCACATTCACCTGTGATTCTTGGGTTTGAGAACGAACCATCAATATTCCTAATAAGTTAAGTGATAAGGTATACATGCTTCCTAAAGGATAAAGCTTTGAAGACTAACGACTAAGAAATATTTGCTCAATTGCCTAACTTGCAAGATGAATGATGCTACAAAAACCAGCTCTGTTATAACCGAAGAAAAATAAACAAGAAATAAATCCAATCAAATGTGAAACTGTGTTCCAAATAAATCCTAATTAATAAGTTTCATACATGGAACCCCCAAAAGAAACTCTTTAGATTGTACACAATACAATAAAATAATCTGTTCAACGAAGTTTGAGACTATGCTTGAGACATGTACATGTTACTTGAAACAAACTTCAACTTTTGCCACTCGCCAAGTTCAAATTACCACAATCCCATGGCATTAAATGAGTCTTCGCATTTTGCACAAATATTGCAAGCAACATTTTGGCAAAAGATCATGTGAGAGAAGAATATAAAGACAACTGGAGGAACTTGTGAGAAACACAACCTGAATGTCTACTTGGGAAGCTTTAATGCAGCAGCTTCCTGGTCGCTTGATAACTTTGAAGCCCCATTAATGGCCATATTCCCCACTCCCACTTCCATAGCCTCCCTCTCCTCCTGCTCCCTCCTCTTTCTTTCAGGTATACTGCCTTCTGTCTCCCATTGCTCACCAGCAGCCATAGAAGGCTCACGCAGTCGAGGTCCTGCACTCATCCATGGATGACTGAGACATTGGGCTGCTGTTGGTCTCTTTTCAGGAACGAAATCAAGTATTGGAACAAGGAAGTCAGCCATGTCCTTTGCATCTCGCTCGTTAAAGTCATACTTCTCTACAAGGACCTTATTCATAGGCCAAAAACGTAGACGACGGATGTGTCTCAAGTCTCCATGTCTGTTGAAGAAATCACGGGAATAGCGACCACCCAATGCAATCTGAAGACAGCATTTTGTTAAGATTCTTGTGGAGAGATGAATATATAGATGGCAAATGGTATAAAAGCACATATTTTCCAAATTGTTACTCATGACAAGCACACAGACAAATCTCACCTTGCGTGGCATCATCCCGAGAAGCTCCATCATCAGTGCCAAGTGATCCTGCACAAAACCAGAAAGTCAAAGACAGTAAAGGAAGAGGAAGTAAAACAAATTGCAAAACAGTTAATCGCGCTAGCTGACTACTAACCATGCACGACCAATCATTGACAATATGTAACATCATCAGAAATTATAGATGAGAAGAGGATTAATCATTGCTGTTCAATATTTGACCAAAAAAGAATGTTATGCAAGAAATAATAGATGCACTTGTCTCTACTGATTAAACTGATAGAAATAGATTGACCACTAACAAATCCAAAGGTATATCTAATACCCAAAAAAAAAAATCATAAAACTTGACAAGGGCATAGATGTAAGCAACTTGAAGTAAGCTTTGAGAGTAACCCATCCTCACAGGAATTGAAATTCTTCCTGAAAATTACAAAATCAGGCATCTCATGATATAGATTTTTCCCATCACACTGTTCCAGTTACTCTAGTAAATATGCAACACAAAAAACATATTTGGTAAGAGAGAAAAGTTTTAAATACATATTCCCTTGACAGTCATGTTATGCATTTTTTGGACCATAGGATATACCTTAGCTGAACTACAGATGAAACCAAACTGCCACTCTGAGACCATCCCACCAATCACTAAGGTAAAAATAATATCACAAATCTCAACAATTTCTTGTTAAATACACCAAATTTCGCACAAATGAAAAGTCACAAATGTTTAATCACTATTAGGAGTTAAAATTAACTGATTGAAGATAACAAATTCACCTCAGATGAATTGATTTAAAAAAAAAAAATCAAATTATGTGACACAGACGGTATTAGACGAACCTCATCCTTATCATAATTGTCACCACTGTGAGGATCAAAAAGAACGTCACCTGTCGCCAGCTCAAAGCATATGCAAGCAAAGGACCATAGATCTGCTGAAGTGGAGTATTTAGATCCAAGAAGAACCTCAGGACACCTATACTGCCTGGTCTGAATGTCATTTGTAAATTGTTTGTGTGTCCAACAAGCATTTCCAAAATCAACCAATTTACACCGCACATCAACCGCAGCCAAAAGATTTTTCCTCGTGGCACGGCTTGGCCTTCTATGACCCTTAACTCCTTGGCTAGTATTTTTTACTTCATTATCCCTGGATGATTCATTGTTAACCACAGAATCATTCTGCCGTTCTTCAACAGAAACCCCATTTGGTATTGTATCGACACTAAAATTATCAGGACTAGATGGTTTGGAATCTGCTTCACTTTCATCGAATGCTTCAGTCCCTGCACAACCCTGAGCAGCCTTCTTGGCCTTCTTTTTTACCTTCTTTTTTTGGTTCTTGGTCAGATCCCCATAAAGACTCTTATTCTCTTTTAAAGCACTAGATTCTGTCACAACTTTATCCGTTTTGATAGGAAGGATGAGGGGAACACCTGATTTGCGGGCATCTTTAGATGGATCAATTTTTGACAAGAGCAACACATTCTCTGGCTTCAAATCAGTGTGAATAATTGAAAGCTCGCGATGCAAATAATCCAAACCCACTAAAATATAGTAACAAATTTCTTTGACCGTGTGTAAAGGAACCCCTCGATAATCAGTATACTTAATAAGCGTCAAAAGATTATCTCCCAAGTACTCAAAAACCATACAAACGTGCTGCCCATTGGGCCCTGAATGCTTAAAGTGATCTAAAAGCTTCACCACACACTTTTTATCATCTGGGTCTCCATCAGCGATCTGCTTGAGGATCTTTATCTCGTCCATGGCTGCCTCAGTGTAGTGCTGAGCACTCTTCTGGACTTTCAAAGCTACATAATGCTGCAAACAATGAATGTCTCATGATGCTAATGAGTCGAACAGTTTAGATTGACAGAAGGACCTAATATAACTTTCAACATCCAAACTGAAAAATTCACATATATAAAGCACCTTCAAAGCTAATTCCAAGAAAAAGCAAATCAAACAAAATTAAAGTAGCAAAGACTTATTTATATACCCATAGACATATACCTCTAAATTATCAAGCATGATGAATGATAAACAACCAAAGAAAGAAACTTCCTTTCTCCCTTGCCTTTCTCAATTTTTCTTAACAACCAAACAACAAAGAACTCTTGAGAGATTAAATTTAACAAATTAAATACAATGCCAAATAAATTCTATCTTTAACCAAATAAATCCCTAATATTATTTTCATTTCTTGCCATTTCCTCAACTTTCTAACCAACTAAACTGAAATTTAAGTCAACCTCCCATTGCCTTCTAATCACAAGAAGCTAAAAAAAAAAAAAAATGGTAACAGCAATAATACATATGTATGGAACCTCAAAATGCTCCATCAACTCACATCCAATTTCTTCAACTTAAAAGTAACTAAAATAAACATTTCCCATTAAAAAAAAAAAAAAGAAACTTACAGAAGTTTGAGTGTCCCAAGTGAGCCAAACAGTAGAGAAATGGCCCCAGCCAAGCTTGCTCTGAACAACATATCGACCATTCTTGAAAGTATCACCAATACGCACCGCATGGTAACCTCCTCTCCTGTAATCCTCGGTTCCCTCATCCTCTGACGTATAATCACTCAACTCACTTGGATCCCCATGCTTATCCTCCGCCATTAGTTTATGCACAAAATATGGTCTCTTTGGCGGCTTCTTCAAGAACAAGATAAAGATCAAATTATTTCTTCAGATTTCAAACAAAGCGAAAGAATTAAAGACGACTCGGATTGAATCTTGAACTAGACAAGCTTTGATGGAAGTTGATTTGGGTGGTTGATGGGTTGGTGGTAGTGGGGGAAAATTGAGGAACTAGGGTTTTTGATTGAGAGTGTATCTCAAGTCTTCGCCGGGAAATTAAAGTAAAACAAGAAATAATAATTGAGTACACGTGGCGAGTGGCAGCTGAAGGGTGTAACTCACGCGCTTACGGGCGCGATCGAGATCCTTTTTTTGCTCGGGATGAGTGGGGCCATTGGTAATGGATCATCTATCATGCGATTCAGCGTGATGATTTTGGAGGTGGAGCCAGCCACAGGACATCCACTCTGTCGTCATTGGCCATCCTTTCATTGAGTTTTCACTGTGTTACTACTTAGACTCAATCCGAGTTAGTGCACCCCCGGCAAATGCAAGTTGTGGTGTGTAGTTAGAGTTTACACTGACTGCATTCGGAATTAGGTGTGTCGATCCAAATAACTATATCCCTGCTCGTGGGCTCAACTGTATATTACCACGGATGCTCTGATCTCAGGCTTTCAGCCCATTGCAAATTTTCGATTGATGTCACGAGATTGATTAATACTGTGCTTTCTTTTTTATCTTTTCTTTTACTGAGAAGATTAATAATATACTTATGGTCTTAAGGATTTTGGAAAAACAATTTGTATAAGGATTAAAATGTGTTTGGATTGATGTTAGATAGTTGTAACTTAAAAGTTACAGCACAAAAGTGTTTGGTAGACACTAGCTACTGTATCTTTGAAACTATGATGTGTTTTTTCACTTGTATCATAAAAAATCTATTATATTTTTAATAATTTCGTCAATATTATTATTTAAAATTTATATTTACTATATATTACTAACTTTTATTTTATAATTACAGTTTTTTTCACAATAACCGTAATTTAAAAGTTACAACACTTTGATCCCAAACGCATCCTTAGTTAACATAGACTTTAAAATTTATCATTATTGTGAGAATTTTACACCCTCTGACAATGCGCTGTGCATCAACTTTCATGTAATTTACAAGACAAATTAAATACCTAAATGTAACATTATTCATAAACATTACATTGTCAATTAGGTGCCCATCATCAATTTTACGAAGAGACATGCCAACTTTGTTCTTTGTTTGAGAATTTCTTTGTAACATCTTTCAATGGAGATTATTTTTCTATACTATCACATTCTTTTATCCATTTATCGTTCATTCTTTAAAAAATATCTCCAAACATTCAAAACAAACTTATCAACCTCTTAGTAATAAGAAATTCTCATCTTCCAAATTATAATAATAAATGAAAAATTCCCCATCCCCATCATCAGTTCCAAGGTTGTTTTACATAAAAGCTTGTATCTTTTAAAATGGATAAATTCATATTAATCCATTCAAATACTGGGTTGGATCTAAAATTGTGAATAAGTACATTCAATGGATAATTTATATGGGTGTCAAGAGATATCACATTTTATTGAGTAATATTAAACCATCTTTAATAATAAATTACATTTGAAACGTTTTAGTCACATAAAATTTTATTAAAATGTAAATAACCCCACTTGTTACGAGTCTTTTTATGTTTGACTCGGAAAGTTTCGGTAACTT